>VZTH01009667.1:112891-288050 GCA_013397815.1 Aleadryas rufinucha
CACTGGATCTTCCTCTTCACGGCTTCCAGGGAGCTCGGCGCGGCCATGGGCGCGGCGCGGACGGCGGGCTGGGCGCGGAGGTGCTGCACGTGGCGGGCCCGCGCCTTTCAATGGCCCGATGACGTCACGCGGCTGGAGGTGGAGGTGCTGACGTAGCGCGGAGGAGTCGGCGCAGGCAGAGCCGGGCCGGTCGCGCCCCGGGGCCGCCCCGCTCGTCCCTCGTCCGCCCCGGGGGGCTGCAGCCCCCGGCAGCCGCGCTCCGCGGGCCCCGCGGCCTTCAGAAGGGGAGGTTTTCCCGCTGCTGCCGGGCCCTGCCCGCGCTTCGTCACTGCCATAACGGAGCGGGGTGTGTGGTGGGGAGTCTGGACTGGTCTTTAACCCTGCCGTGGGGATGAAGGCAAAGGGCATCCTTATGCCACGGCGTAGTTCTGCTGCCGTCCCATTTTCCTTCAAAAGTCACCATTTTGTTTACTTCTATTAAAGGAGACTTCTCCTTTCCTAAAGAATTCCCATCCGTTTCAGGGGGAGGGAAGGTCCCCCAGGGTCCCACCAGGGGGTCCCACCAGGTCCCCTCTGGGTACCCATCGAGCCTCAAGTGGTGCCGGCTCCCGGGGGCAGCTGCGTGTGCCATGGTCTCGGTGCAGAATAGCCCCGCTCCCTTTAGCAAAGGGGAGAGGAGATTAAAACCCTGCACTGTAACCCTGCCTTTCTATCCCCCGGCAAAATGCATATGACCAGTGAAGTGCATACAAAATATACAGGGCAGAGTCACAGGCAAGTGTTAGCCATGGATACGTACATCAGTGGCCTTCTTCTCAGCCTGCTCCAGTTTTTCCTGGGCATCTTTGAGAGCCTCTGAGTACTTATCCAGCTCATCTTCAGTTCCTTTCAACTTCTTCTGCAGAGCAACCAGCTCATCCTCTACCTTTCAAGAGAAAAAAAACCCAAAGTGAGCATACTGATGTAGTATCAGTTACAGTTTAATATGATAAAACCACTCTTTACTATTAGTTTTAACCCAATATAACACACAAAAAGTCGCAAAAGACCAGACCAAAGTTCTGCTGGTGACAGTAGTCTGAGAATGACTGCAAGCAGTTGCGAGGGAAAGATCATTAAAAACATGTCATCCTTGAACAACATTCCCTGCCACAACACACACAGGATCTGGATTAATACAGAACTTGGCATAAGCCCTTTTTCACCTCATTCTTATTTTGGACACCCTGCAGCAGTTTTGCAGCATAATTATAGATATTTTTAAATTGTGTCCTTGTGTTTCTTCTAACACTATTACCTGGTGATTTTTCAGGAAACTATTCAACTCCTGTACAGCTGGAAAAAATGAGTGTTCCTTCCTTAATGATCTTTGTGTGTGGTTCAGGACACTTCAACCCAAATGAGATGCTCTGGATGTGGGAGGGAACAGGGCTGGCCTTGCTATAGGTGGGACTCGGTGACCTCGGGAGGTCCCTTCCAACACGGATTATTCTCTAACTGTGGCCCAACACGACATGCTTCATTACGCGATGAGGCTCAGACTCCTCCATACCATATAAATCCCTATTGTTCACTAGAACAGTGCTATTTATAACCTTCTGGGAGACTGTTTAATGACAAACTGTCTCATGCTCCCTGAAGAATTCACGTTATCAAAGGCTTGCTGCTGATAAGGGTGGGCCTGCAAACCCATCTGCTCCATTCTTTTCCATGCGACACAAAACAGCTCAATCTGTTGAGACACTGATTTATCCATTTAGCTCCACCTTCACAGAAATTTACTCTATCAAAATAGTTTGTGTTTTGGTGTACTTCCTTCATTTTAGTTTCAGTGATAGTTTTAAAGACATTTTTGGTAGTGTGCTATTCTGGAATGTTTTTATGTTGCAGAGTGTAACCAGATAGTGTGAGAGAACTGCAAACCTTGCTTGGATGTTCTAACAGAGGGACAGTGAACAGCATGAAGCTGATGCTGGCTTTGTGTATGACTATTAAAATAATTATTTGAGTGCTGTGCCCACATTAAAAAACTGAAAATTTTGAGACAATTCAGGAAAGAAGAGTAAGATCAAAGATTTATTTGTCTAAAGAAGAAGAAATATTAGGCCAGATGAATGCTTGTAACATATTAGAGCAGCGTGGAAGATGTAGAAGCAGCCAAATTTAGAGAACGTAAAAGGGAAAGATGTGGTATTTTTACAAGAAGCGCTGTAAAAACTTGAATGTAGTCAGCTAACATTTCAAGATCATTCTGGAAATACTAAAGCTCAAATAGGAGACAGACATCCAGAATAAAGACACTGGAAAGCAAAAGGATATGAAAATATTACCATTAGAATTCAGTTAAAAGAAAAGCATTCAAATTAAGATATTTTTCATTATTCTTGACAAAAAAATAAGAGAACATATCTCCTGTTGGGTCTCGGCTGGCACCTCTAAGGGACACTCTCTGCACCAAGAACTTGAAGTGAACTTTAGTAACTCACTTCAAGGAGAGGCTTAATTAATGTTTAGACACAGCCGACTCTATTAGCACTAGTCCTAGAGGTGTCAAGGTTTACAGCTTTGATTTTAAGTCTGTAAGGGCCTTTTTCATGGAATCAAAGCATGAGAAAATTAGAACAATTATGTAAGATTCAAGAAAACTTACACAAAGTACTGTTAATAATCTGTGGATGATCTTAATTTTGGAAAGACTGAGATGGCTGAGAAGTTACAACCTAGTCCTGGCTGTACAAGCATAACAAAAAGGCAAAAAACTTCAAAAGAAGATTAACAGAAAACTGACTTCAAATTATTTTGCTTTCTGAATCAGAACATTGCCACACAGTATTTTGTTACACTTATTTCCACAGCACACACACAACCAGTGATTTTATTTCCACTTACCTGCTTGCATTTGTCCTCAGCTGCCTTCTTATCCGTCTCAGCCTGCTCTGCTCTGTCGATGGCATTCTCCTTGTCTAACTTCAACATCTGCATCTTTTTCTTGATAGCTTCCATTTTTTCTCAAGGATAGGCTGGATCTGTCACACAACTGAAAGAATCTGATGAGTAAAATTTTAGATTTTTAACAGCTTGAACAGAGAAAGAAGTTGTACCCAAGCAAGTCACGGGGAAAATGAGCTACAAGTGGTTGTAGAGAGCTTAAAACCCAGAGCCCCCTGGACAAAACCCAGATCTATTGGCCTCTTCTCCGGTGTTCATCCACAGCCTTTCTAAGGAATGAGCTGGAACAGATTCACTAGAGGAATCTTCACCACTCCATCTCCTTATTTGGGTCCTGTTTTCTTAAAGAGAAAACTGTTTCCATTTTTAAGCTTCTGACAGAAGCAAAAGTGTTGACATATGAACACATGCTTGAAGAAAAGCTGATTAGCTCCCCTTTGTGTGTGCAGAGCAATTAACCAACCCAGCAGATCTGTGGGGATGGCCTGCCTTCCTGGAATAATGGCGTGAGGCTAATGAAGTGAAGGATCTCTTTAGATCACTCCAAAATAAATCCATACATAAAATAAATAAATAATTAATTTAAAAAAAATCTATGCTTAAGAGGCAGCTAAATTTAAGTTATAAAAAGATGCAGGATATGAGACAGCAGAGGTTTTTGCTGTAAAAATAAGCACTGGTGTTAAGGAACTAGCTATAATGTGTGATAGTATAACACATAACAGAGCTCAAATTTAGATGCCAAGTTCAGGCTCAAGGCAAACTCGGTGAGTTTGAGTGCCTGTCCTTGAAATTTCCCTCACTAAATACTTGGGGAACTGAACAACACCTGAAGTTGCAGTCTGATGAGCAGCACAAATTTTTCCTTCTGCTGTATGAAGGAGTCACCTTCACTCTGTCAGGGAAGAGCAGGCTCTGGGGAGAACATCAGGAGTAGCTCCACTGACAGAGGACATCAAGCAGAGCATCCAACAGCCCCAGAACGAGCTCTGCTTCCTTTTGCAGCTCTATTAAACACATCTCCAAAACCATTCCATCCCTTCACATGCTCTTGCTGAGCCTTCCAGGCCAACATAGCCTTGTCCTGACTGCTCTGATGTACTGATGTACAGCACTTTCCAGGGCAGCCTGCCAGCACTTTCTGACTTTGCTATGCTAGGACCTGCATAGAGCCATGGAATATCCTGAGATGGGTCCCACAGGGATCACCCAGTCCAACCCCCAGCCCTGCACAGACACCCCAGCAATCCCACCTTGTGCCTGAGAGCGTTGCCCAAACAGTCCTGGAGCTCTGCAGCCTTGGGGCCGTGACCCTTCCCTGGGGAATATGTCCAGTGCCCAGCCACCCTCTCGGGGAAGAACCTTTCCTTGATATCCATTCTTCATATTCCCGCAGTTCTTTCCCCAATCCAGTTGACCACATGATGCCCCTTCTCTCCTCAGGTCTGCCGTGCTCTGCTCGCTGCAGCCCTGTCCTTCCTCCCGGGTCACTCACAGCCTGAACTCCCTGCACAACCCTTCAGTCCCTCCCTTGGAAGTGCTTATAGCATCCCCAGCCATGAGGGCACCAGGACACTTGGCACAAGACCCAGAACTTCCCCATCCTCTGGGGTTGAGCTGGCATGGCACTGAAGGGCCTTTGGGAGAGACTTTTAAGGGAAAATTTGCCCTTTATTGCGCTAAACATGATGGTAGAGCAGACACAAAGCCAACACCAGCATAATGCCTGTGGCTGGGATAATTTCCTTCCCAGTGGCTGGTACAGGGCTGTGTTCTGGATTTGTTCTGAACACAGGGTTGAGAATATAGTGATGTTTTTGTTATTGCTGAGCTTGCACAGAGCCAAGGCCTTTCCTGCCACTTATATGGCCATGCTGGGGAGGGGACTGAGGGTGCCTGAGAGGTTGGGAGGGGACAGAGCCAGGATATTCCAGACCGTTTGACATCACACTCAGGATATAAATGGGGAGGAGGAGGAGGAGGAAATGGGGGACTTTTGGGAGTGATGGCATTTGTCTTCCCATGTCACCATTCCATAGGATGGAGCCCTGTTCTCCTGGAGGTGCAGAACACCTGCCCACAGGAAGCAGTGAATTAATTCCCTGCTTTCCTTTGCTTCTGTGCACAGCTTTTGTTTTCCCTATTAAACCGTCTTTCTTTCAACCCATGAGTTCTCCAGCTTCTACCCTTCTGATTCTCCCCGATCCTGCTTGTGGGTGAGCAAGTGAGTGGCTGTGTGGTGCTTGGTAGCCAGCTGGGATTAAAACACGACAAGCATTTACTGTTGCTTAAATCAAAATTAATTAATTTTACTAAAACCCATCCTTCGCCCCCCACCCCAAGATGGCTGCCGCGAGCCCCCCGGGGCTGTGCTGAGGCGGCGCCAAGATGGCGGCGCCCGGGGACTGCGGCTCCCGGCGGGCTTTGGGCGATCGTCCCGCCCTCAGCCGGCCCCAGGCACCGGCCGCACCGCCCACCCTCGCGAGCGGCGGCTGAGCCCGCCGGAGCAGCCGCTTGGGTCTGCTGCTTTTGTGTGCGTGAGGTTTTTACCTTTTTTTTGTTGTTGCTGTCTGTTTGTTTTTTTTCATAATAAAAACAATAGTCGGAATTTTTAACAGTTCTAAGTTCAGTGTTTGCTTGGAAACCAGTGCTGGCTCTTGCCACTTGGTGTGCGCCGGTATCCCTCTGCGCACCTCACATAATTAAATGTGCTTTTTCTGGGTACCTCTGCGCCAAGGTGGCCCCCGGGGATTTTTTTAGTCCAATTCCAATGATTTTTAAGCTATTCTGTGATAGTGGAAGGTAAAATCACCTAGGTCCTCAGTTTGGAGTGTGTTTAAGGCATAGGGATGAAGCACTGTGTTATCAGTGTTTCCAAACCCTCAGAAATGTCATTAAAGCCCAATAAACCACGTTAATCACGATCACTTGCACTTCTCGCCCTCCTGCCCTGGGAGTTTGCTGGTCGAGGGCAGTAGGCACTGCAGGGATTTGGGGGTGAAACCCCAAGGAGCTGAGTGAGGGTCAGTGCTGGTGACCACAGGGTGATCAAAGGACACACACAGGGTCATGGCAGCCACGACCGTGCTGCAGCTGCCTCTTCAGCACAGCCGTGGTGATCCCCATCAGCTTTCTTTGGGACAAGATACACCTTTAATAACTTTCCTCAGCTGTCCGCAACCCGGTGGTCCAGCTCACACTGCTCCTGTCTGTTCAAACCAGCTGGCTGTGATCTGTGGCTCCTTCGGGGCTTCCTTGCGTCAGCCGTGCCCATGCTGCCATCCTGCCTTCAGTCCTGTATGCCACGAGGTTGGATGTGCCACAGGCTCTCTGACTCAGAGGAGCAAGTTTTGGGGTGTAGTTTGAAGACACAAGGGGAGGCAATGGAGGGGGAAGGACTGTGTTAGCCCTGTTTGACCCAGCACATGCAGGAACTTGTGGGATGGAGGCTGATACAAGGCTGTGCATGCTGCTCCTTGGAACTACAGCTGCTTGTACCCTTAGGTGTGCATTTTGAGCTGTTCCTGTGGCTGCTCTCACAGCCTCTTCATAATTTCTATGATTGAGAGAAGCACAAGTGGTTTTCCAGTCAGCTCACCAGCCCCCTTCCTGCCACAGGCTCGGGGAGGCTTGGAATCAGGGCTGGGGAAGCAAACACCGAACAAGATTATTTCTCCTTTCTATTTCAACTGCAGAAAGATAATTTTTCTAATCAACTGTGTTGCATGACTCAGAGCCACATTTAGCAAGGAACATCAAGGAACATGTCACCCTCTGTAGCCCTTCAACCAAGTGCATTCCCTTCTTCCCTTCCCTGCTTCACAAACTGGAGAGAAAGACCTGAAGAATTCACTCAGTGATGATAATCCCGTCAGTCCCACAGCCTCTGGTTTTCATTAGCTTGGGAAACAGTGAGCAACCAAGGGAGAAAAAAGAGCACTCTAAACCATTTCTTTTTTTTTTTTTTGTTTGTTTCAGGCAGGCAGGAAGGTGCTGTTACAGGCTGTAAGAGTTCCTTTGTTTTTCCTTTTCTCTCTGAGGGATTGTTTGGGCTGAGCAAAGCTTGGCAAGGTTGGTGTGTAAATATGAGAGGATACCAGCAGGAAATGAAGTTGGATTGTTGGAGAGTGTGCTCATTCCTTTGGCAGCAGGCTGCATGGGAAGCTTGTCACAGCAAGCATCTGAACAGACTGGGGGTGGTCGGACCTGCGGCCTGAAGTCTGGCAGGTCTCAATGTTTTCTATGCTGTCAATCCCTACTCCTTTTTTGTGGCCCAGCAGTTAGCTGAGACCTACAACATGGCCCATTTCACTAGCTGGGAAAAACAGACACTTTATATCCCCCAGTTTCTCCTGCAGCTCCTGCTCTGCTCTAAACTTCGGTCACAAAAGATCTCCTTCCTCTTTCACGCCGATTGAGCTCCTACTCCTCATATACTGCTCATAAAGCTGCATGTGTCAAGGCTAGAAGCAATTCAAAGCAGAAGAAAGAAGCTGTTGACAATCCTTTACCAAATTCCTTCATTTTACTAACGTAAGTATCTCCTAACAATCCACTCTCTTGTAAATCTTCTGTTGTAGAAACTATATGATATGGTGTATCAGTAGAAAAGGTGGCACTAGACTGAAGATGTCTCTTCCTGGCATTTCCTTTTAAATGACAAGATCTGTTAACCCTCACATCTCAGTGAATTTTTTTTGCTTTGTGGGCTCTCCCTGCAGGGTGCTGTCTCTCTACCCTTCTCCATGTGAAGGGTATGCCAGTACCAACTTGTAGTACCCTCTCTCTGATACATTCTCATTAAGTATCCATTACTGATCACGGATGAACACAAGATACTGGGCTAAGTGTGATGAAAATGGTAGATCTGCTTTTCCTGTGCCTAGATCCAAGGGAAATGTACCTCTTTTCTTTAATAATTCCGGTTACGTGCACTTCCCGGCAGGATCTTTGAACACCTGAGATAATTAATTTTACACTGTTTTGAATAGGATGGCAGAATTCACTCGATACCTGAAATACACACCTGCTTGGGAAGCCTGTCTCACTGCCAGCATCGGGTACAGCAGAAGAAAGCAAATCCCACCCTGAATGCATGTTAATGTTTCTGGCTAATACAGAATGGAGAGGATCCTAGAAAAGAAGGAATCGGCAGCCTCTACTGGAAGATTTTGGTTGCCCTTCTTTTCTCTGGACTTCATCGATGAGACCTTTCAGCTGCAGAGGCAGGACTTGCATTTAGAGCAAACGACCATCCCTGCGGGTCATCTCCTCCTTGTTTTTTACTCTTCCAGCCCATTGCTGGGCCACAGCCAATGCTTCAAGCTCTCCCTTGCCATTAGATGGCAATGCAGATCCACAGATTCTCTCTCTTCCTTGAGCCTTTGGAAAATGATGCAGCTGGAATGGCTCATAGAGCCTCAAATCTTCTATTTCCACCCATCTCACTTTTGAAGACTGAGGCACCTCAATTTGTTTCGAAATGGAGCTCACTGCCTGGGATGGCAGCTCCTCTGAGTCCTCGGTGGCACAAGCATTCACGCTCTCTCTATCCAGGCCCTCCTTTGTGTGCAGAGGTTTGGGGTTTTTTTTGCTCTTCCATCAGTTAATTCATTTGTCTTTGATTTTGCTGTTTCCGCCACCATTTTGTTGTCTTGCTTATTTCTCAGCTTACAGCCAGCCCTCTCAGGCAAATGAGTCATGGGCTGCCTCAGGCCAAATCCCAAGGATACAGACTTCTTCCAAGGGTCATGAATCTCCCATCTGGGACGTTATAAAGAACTGCAGTGAGAAATAGCTACCACCACAAAATGCTTTCCTCCATATCCATTTTTCAGCTTTTCCATTGTCTGTACTTGACTGGTTCATTTAACATGTGCATTACCAGGGGTTTTTTTCTCCTTCACATTGCTTTTTCCACCAGAAAATGTCACCAACTCACATCCAACTTTTGGTCAGAAAACTTGCAGGTTCATTTGTGTTCCAAAACCAGGCAGGTTTGCTCCTTCAAAACTGAATATAAATATATATATTTTTTTTTTTCTGGAGCCCCTTTGAAGTTCAGTTCCATGCCAAACAGTCTACCAACTCATAGTAGTGCAATATTTTTGCTGAGCAGCTGGCCAGGGCAGTTGTAGGGCTTTTTGGAATCTGATTTGGATACTTGCAGCAGGATCTGCTTTACTTGGTGACTTCAGCTGTGTTAGTGATGAAAATCCTCATTTGTAGCAGAAAGAATGAAAGTACCATCTTTTAAAAAAAATCTATTATACTGGTGGAGCAGATGGAGAGCTCCTGACTGTGGCTTAGAACAGGACAGGAAGATGTTGTCACTCTTCCCCATGCCAGGCAAGGATGGGAGGTTGGGTGTCCCCTTGACACTCATACCTCCCATATACATTAAAGTAAGCACCTTCCAGCTTTTCTGGATTTAAAATGTCTAAACAAGGAGGATTTTGTCTTAATCCCCAGGAGAAGTGCTCCTCTGTCACAGAAAGGCTCTTTTTTCCTGATGCACAAGAAGTTAATAGTGTTCCTAATCCCTCTTGCAGATGTGAGCAGTGTGCTGCAGATAAGTTATATCAGGAGAAAGCGGTATCACTTGGGCTTACATATTTTGTGCTTATCCGTTGCACTCTAAAAAGCTGTTGCATTTAATTACTCATTTCTCAAAGCATTTATTAATCATTTATTAGCTCTTTGTTCATTTGCTGTAGATGTAACTTGACATATAAAGCGAGCCCAGTCATTTCATAACCAAGCGCATCTCAGGAGGAGTAAAGCACTGAGTGATAGGAAAAGCCTTACTCATCTTGGCACATGGTGGTACAGCTCTAGTTGGGGCCTCTGGTACTTTAGAAATATAAATACCAGTGACTTAAGCTGCCCCATCACCTGAGATATTGGGGCACTGATGAATTAGGTGACAGCTGCATATTGGCCTGGAGATTTATAACCTTGTTTTATAACTGTTAAGCCTGCACAGCCGTTCACTATGAATGAACCTTTCCCATCCTCCTGCTCCCCAGCACCTAATGTGGGTGTCAGAGTTCACAATGCTGCAGCCTTCCCTCTGCACCTTCAGTTAATGGAGCAGGAGAACAGTGTTTGGGTTGAGAATGTGCCCACCAGCTGAATTGAGTATTTAGGGGAGTCTGACAAAAAGCCCCTCTTTAGTACCCAGTGTTGTAGAACTGCAGGTGTAAAGTCTGGTCAACCTGACCAGGGTGGTCACCTCTCATGCTTCATCCCTTGCTCTCTCTCTGCTCCTAAATGCGAAGTCACCCCAAAGAAACATCAGAGGAAAATCCTTAGTGTTCAGCACTACTGACCACAAGTCCTAGGATCAGGGTCTGCCTTGGCACAGTGACAGCACTGGCTGAGTGGTTTGCTCAAAGACTTACAGGCTCTGCCAGGGGAATCAGGGTCAGATTTCTCCCAGATGTTTCAGTTTCCCTATGATTGCTACCAGCAAATAAAGAAACCTTTATTTCCTGGCAGAAAGAAACCTTTATTTCCATATCAAAACTTTTATTTCCTTATCAAAACCTTTATTTTCTTATCAAGCAGCATCCCACTTCTCTGTTGCCCTTTTCAAGGAGAGCAGCACAGCAAACAGCAAAGCAGCCACTGTCAAACAAACAACCCCACCAAAAACTCACCCACCTAAGAAATTAATGTCTCTATTCTGTCATTATGAGAAGAAATTATAAGGCCCAAGATCATCTCAACCAGCTTGAGACATCTAAACAAAGCACCTAATTTAGGCAAGTGTTTCTCTTTTGCTCTAATCAATGGAGTAAGGAAGCTCTGAGAACAGAAGAGGAGACATTTTATAAATGCTGTTGCTTTATTTCTTCTGTCCGTAAAAAAATCACAGCCCACTGGGGTTTTAAATTGCTTTTCAGGCTTTCCTAATGAATGTCTCTGAATATTTGCATGTCTTTTGTTTGCCCTCAATATGGGGAAAAGCTTAAGTCAACAAGTTTTTATTTGATTTGTAAATAATGCCAGAGTGACACTTCATTACGGATTCCAGAACTCTGACTCCATGTCTTATCCTCCAGATATGATGTGCCAGAGACATCACCAGAAACAGGCTGCCAGGTGCAGGGTAGGGGACAGAAATTAAAATAATTTTGAGGAAAGACCATCTAGAACTTTACCCTGCACCTCTGCTTAGCCCACAAAGCATCAGGAGCTGGTGAAATAATTGCTTTGGACAGATAATAAAACATCCTCCAGCAAAACTAAGGTATTTAATATACTGCTCAAGTCAATTTCCCTTATTTCTGCTGTCCTCTTGCTTTTAATAGTGGTTTAATGAAAAATTCAAAATTAATTGAAACTGGCATTAGACATTCACGTGTTCCAGTGAGGATTTCATTGCTTCAATATTTCATAAGCTGACTTCCCTGCTATGCTTCTCCTTATCCTGCTTTCATAGGCCAGGATATCATCCCTTTCCATAAAATGAAGGGCCCCAATGTGGGCAGATGGGGGTACATGAGGAAAGTTTGCAACCATATCATAGGCAAAGAAATAAAAATAATAGCTGTTTTCTTCCTGCCACCATCCCCCCTTTCTGTATAATGATTTGCATCTGAGCCTTCATGGGAAAGAGCTGTCCTAAAAATAAACAGGATCTGTCTGAAAGGTGTCTGAGGGAGGTATTTGGCAACTGTCAGGCTGTCACGTATGCTAGAACGATGGAGCTGATGGACTCGCTGACACCAGACAGGCTCTGCTGAAATGAGAATGCCTTATGCTCCCCTTGGCACTCACTGGGTAAATTCTCTTGGCCAGAGCCATCAGACCACGGTGTGTCTGGGGCCTGTTCCAGGTCTGGCTGCCGTCAATGAGAGTCTGCCCTTGGATGGCTCTGGGAGTTGGATCAGACCCTTGCTTTACCTCTGAGATTCTGGCTTTACACCAGGGGTGAAGTTTGACTCCCTAAGTGAATGTCACCCCAATGGAGAAGGAATCAGCAGGCCCTGGGCTTGAGGGCTTTTGCAGGTCTCTGGAAATGAGACCCCTCGCTGAGGTACCTGGATATGGGGACCAGAGCCTGACCTTTTTGCCTTTTCTTGGTTATAATGGCTTTATCCCTCAGTTTCTCCATCTCTGATAGGGGTGGTGGTGTTCTGTCTTCAAGATTATTGGCATATTTGTAGATCCAGGCATTCTTAAATGCTCCCAAACCATGACTGTGCTAAAAGCAGTTCCTGTTTCCCACAAGGTGCTTAATGAACATGTGTTACACCATACTGCAGTCATGAGGTGAGTAAACAGAAACACGAAGGCATGACATGACTCACATCTCAAGCCTTTGCAGCAACTCAGTGGCAGAGCAAGGACCCAAGAATCCCAGACCCCACCAAAACAATCATACCCAAGCTGAAAAGAAAATGTTGCAATTGGAAGCTTCAGTTCTTCTCAATTGCACAGGGAAATCTCCACTGCCTGAGGTGTAACTGAAGATATTTGTTGCTGTTCTTGGCAGAGCCATAACGTGCTGGGGAGGGAAAAGGGACATGTGAAAGAAAGGTGGAAACCTCCTTGTTCCCCCATGGGAGAGTGGACACTTCTCTTATTCTCAAAGGGAGCTGACTGCTGCCATATCTGAAAATCAGACTGTTTTGTTATCTGCTAGGCAAGAGCAGCTCCTTTTCAGTGAAGAGCAGACCCTGAACTCAACTGTCTTGCAGTACTCTGGTCTGAAAATACTGGTCTATGTTGAGAAGAATGGACGAGGGAATTATTGCCTGTAATATGGGCTGCAGAAAAGTTACCTGTAAGATAAGAGGGTGACTTGATCTTTTTGAGAGAAAGAGAAAAAAAGGCTTCCTTATCTTCATGGTATTTGCTGTGAAGTATCTTGTGACTGCCAGAGTGTGCCTTGCAGGATCAGTCAATTACAACCTGTAGCTGACATCAACTCCTTCCTTTCAGAGGCGGCATTGTATTTCCCAAAGTATGGCTGGTTCCTCTTGGTACTTCAAGGCCTCTGTGCCACCTGTTTGCCTGCTGGGCCTGCAACCCCGTGGTGCTGATCCCACTCACGTGTTAAGCAGGATACGATCAGCCCTGCAATTAGACAGCAATCTGAAAGGAAGAGGAAATCAAGACGATGAACCAGCAAGGAGCATGTGTGAGTCAATATCAGATATCTGAGGGTATGATGAGGAGTGAGTGAGTCCTACCCCTTCTGGAGGGTCCCAGATTGTTTGTGAACAGTAACTGTGCAGATCTCCTGAGGGAATCTGCACTGCAATGATGAGGGGTGTTCACGCAGCCAGGCTCTATCATCTCATCAGGGTGCTCTGGCTCTCCTCTGTGAGGAATTTGTCACTATGCAGCTGTACTTTTCTTCATTAAAGTGGCCATATTAAATAGCTGTGAGGTTGCTAAATGCCTACTTTGCTAGCTGATCTTCTCCCCAGCTGGCAGCTTTTTAGAGCAGGAGACATGAGGTTGCTAAACCCATTCATTTCTCAGTTGCACCCACGTTTCTAATGTCTGTGGAGATCCGGCTTTAAAAGTCTTCTGCGAGCCATTGGAATGAAGAGCACTTCATGAAGACATTGTAATTATTATGGGATTTAGGGGTGTGTGGAAATGATTCATGGAGATGTTTCCCAGCCAGCAAGTCTCATGGAGCCAGGTGAGCTCTTCCCTGGAATGTGAAGCATGCAGCGTGGCAACTGGGAGAAACAGGTTTGGCCGGACATTTTAAGTTGTTCGCAGCAGACAGCCTCTTCAGAGCCACATCCCTGCTTTGCCGATCTCCCAGCTGGATGCTCCGCTCTGCCACACTGGCCCTGCTGAGCTGGAGAGGATGGACACGCTGCGCAGGAGCCTGTCTCGATGGAAGAGGTACCACATTAAGGTGCACCTGGCTGATGAGGACCTGATGATGCCCCTGACGGTCAGGCCCAGGGACACGGTGATGGACCTACGGGCTCTCTTGGTACGGGAGGGCATCACTTCCTGGAAGAAGACATTTTATTACAACTCCAGGCAGCTCGAGGAGCATGAGACTCTCAAAGAAGCCAATATCCAGAATGGTTCTGTCCTCCTCCTTGTCAGCAATAAAAGGTAGGCAAGGAGCTTGTCTGCCATGGGGGCGGTGCAAAGGAAGGGGAATACTCAGTGTGTCTCAGCCCTTTGGGCTGTCGGGGTTTGCAGAATGCAGACCAGGAACTCAAATCCTGCCATTTCCAGCAGGACTGAGATTCCAGGCCCTTCATATCCAGACATGCTGTGCTGCGAAATAAGCAGGTCAGAGGAGGAAATCTGATTGCTGCTGCCTGTCCTGTCTCTGGTCAGGTCTTGTTTTCCTGGATATGTGGCCAAGCACAGAGGGAGAGACATGGCAAGAAAAAGGGCAGAGGAGATTGCGCGACATGGAAGAGTGTTCTGGGAACCTCTCACTTGTCCTTTTTCTGCCTGTGTCTCTCCACTTCTTTGTAGTAAATACTTTCTGCGGGTTTTTGGGGGTGGCACAGTCTTACTGTGACAGAGAAGAGCTGCGAGCCGCCAGCTTACAGCAAAGCACGAGGAGTGCTGGGTAGGGATGGCAAGAGGCTGCAGCTGCCCAAAATGTGTCTGAATCACAGCAGAAAGTACAGTGAGACTAGAGACTCCCAGGAGAGCCAGTGCATGGGAGATCAATCATGGCAAGCACTATGTTCCAGTGGGGATGAAAGCTGAGATAATGGACCTGGGACTCACTGGCCCACAGGACAGTTTTGATTCAGTGTGGTGAATTTATGCCCACCTGCACTGTCTTTCCTAATGCCTGGTTGTTGCTGCCAGCTTGATTCATTCTGTGAAGCATTTTGGGGATACTGGGTAGAGGAGGTATGTTGTGGGTATGCTGTGTCTAATTCATCTTCCTAAATCCTGAGCCCTCTGAGTTATGTGTCTATGCTGATCAGAGTTTCCTCTGCAGAAAAACCTGCACTAAAGACTTCAGTTCCTGATTATATCCCACATACTGGAATGGTCCTATTTTCCAGTCCAGAGGCAGCTTGAAATCTCACACAAAGAAGATTTAATAAAGCATTTCCTTTCAGAGCTCAGCCAGACACAAGAGATTTCACATCGCTCAGCTAACTGCAAACCCCAAGTCGCCCACAGCCCCTTTCTCCAACATCTCATTTCAGTTCTCCTATTAACTTGGCTCAGGTCCTCTTTTCACCTTATTTTTAATGGCAGAAGCACTTCTATTTGTTGTTGTTTCCAGTATTTATTTTCCTAATTTTTACAGTCTGAATTTTTGAGAGTAAAAAAGGATTTGGAGAGTCTGAGTTGATGAAGTGCACATACTGATGCTTGTTTGCTAGATGCCTGGTTTCCATAGTGTGCTGTGCACCTTCCCACATGCTGCAAAAGCAGGGTGTAACTGCAGCAATGCAAAACTCACCAGGAGATCCTGCCCTGGTGTGCTGAGTTCAGAGGGCCTAGCTGAAGTCACTGGCCATTTCTGAAAATCTAGAGCCTCTTGCTCAAAGTCCCAGCTCAATTTTTGTGAGTACATTAAAAAGGGAGTGGGATTTCTAATATTTTTTTCCTTGGATTTCCTGGAAACCTTCCTGGTTCCTAAACAAGCACCTTTGGGCAATCTCCTATTGCTTTTTCCAGGGCTGGGTGCAGTGTGGGGAGTGTCCAGTCTCTACCTGAAGTCACGTCTTCATGATTTTTTTGACATAAAGGATTATTGGATTGTGCCAACCTCAGCCACTCCCAAAGGGTTTTCTGTGGCATGTAAATGCCCAGATATTGGGGATGCATTTCTCTAAAGGTTCATGAGGTGACTGAGCTATGGTAGGAGAGTTCCCTTAGATATTTCTGAGATGTGCTCGTGTGTGGCTAGGCAGTCACTGCCCTGCATGGGACAGTCCTGGGCTGAGGGCAGGTCGAGACAGCACCTTGCCAGGTCTTCAGTACAGAGAGGTTTTAGAAGATTTTAGGTGCCTGTCTCTTGCTGCCACTGGGACTTAGGAAATACAGAGTGGGAGAAGGCTGCATTGTAACTGAGATTACAGTACCAATTTGAGTCTTAAGATTACTCAGGTAGATCTTCAGGTATTATAAATCCACGTTGCACCAATAGTGTCTTTGGAAATACGCTGGTCTGTATCAGCTGGGCAACAGTGAATAACAGGGACTATAACAAGAGTAGCCCATGCAGTGTTGGGACTGTCTAGGAGCCACAGGAGCAGAGGGAATAGAGAAAAAATAGTGCTGCATTTGGACAGCGGTCCTGAGGATTTAAGAGTTGGTTTTAGTGTTTCACCAACTCAGTGAAGTATGGACCCTCCTGATCAAAGGCAAGCATCTACTTCTTCAGTTCTTTCTGAAAATCTTGGTGTCTTCTACTGACTCTTTTGTACTGAGGTACCAGCCAAACAGAGCAATATTCATTCCGAAAGTGGAGTTGCTGTGATTGCCAAGGTCTGCAGCTCGGTGTCGTGCCTATAAATATTAATGGTCACTCTGCATGCTGTGTGTTCCTACAATGGACTCATGGGACAGTTTGCTTTGAACCAGAGAAAACATGAAAATGACCCTATTTTTCATCTTCCCCTCCCCGCTTAATGCCTTTGTAGATAATTGGCATTTAGCAAAGACCAAGTCAGCATTTCCACTTCTTGCTGGTATTTTCTGGGGTTTGTAACTTAGTCATAAAAATTCACTTAAGGCGGCAGCTTGGCAGGAAAGGGATCAGCATACCAGCTAATGCTGAAAATTTATTTAGATGTTAATGTTTAAAAGTTCCAGCAAGCCATTTTGGAGATCAGTCAACATGACCTCTCGCCCTGGGAAAACACATGGGCTGGCCAGAACTGCGAATATCACATCCACCTAGGATGCAATTCCCCTTTGTGCAGAGCCTGTTAATCACATTACTGCTGTGCTGACTGAAATGCAATCCTCTTGCAGTAGAGGCTGAGCAAAGAACTCGCTGAAATACAGTTTCTGCCCTAGAGAGTGACATATTACAATAACATGGTTTGCCAGTGGGTAAAACAAGCAAAGCAAGAGTTGAAATGGAAATTAACAAGCTGAGAAATGCCCCAGCTCAGTGGCCATGGGCCACCATGTGGTGTTCAGGCCATCAGTGCCCAACAGGAGACCACCAATGGGTCTTGGCATGAGAAGAACAGCCACCCAGCACACATGCAAAAGCATCCACGGGCATGCAATAGGCTGTCCCAAATGCCCAAGGCATGATCAGTCCTGGCACTGTGGGCCACGCCACGGCAGAACCCGTTTGGCTCGCTCTGGAGGCGGTGCAGAGCCCCAGAGCCAGGGAGCTGCTCAGCTGGTCTGGTGGTGATGTGGGAGTTGCTGAAACTGGCACGACTCTTCCCGAATTTTGACTGCCACAGCGAGCCGCCCGGAAGCTCTTTGCTGGCTGCATGCTGTGGAGCACCAATCAACAAGGCCACCCATGGGGCAGTGAGCAGCAGTGCTGGATAGTGGGCATATGGAATTAGCTGCTCCTTGCTGATCATTTGTTGGCTGTATTTTGATGTTCAATGGAAGATGGAGGAACATTGCCTTGAACTGGTGAATCCACTACTTAACCCATGAGCTATTTCAAACAGAGGATGTCAATGGGTGATCCAGAGCGATACCTAGACATGTCCAGTGTGCCTGTCACTGCCCATTCTAGGGATGTACAGCTCCAGCTGGATCTGTGTGTGGTATAAGCACAAGTACATTGACAGAGCCTTTGCTCTTGGTTCCAGGCTCCTCTCTTGCGCAGTCTCCTCTAGCAGTCACCCAGGCAAGGTCTGTGCTAATAAATCAAGCAGTGCCTGGACTTCTCTCTGTTACAATGCTGGAGTATTGCACTGCAATTTTTGGCTCAGTCCAGGTGCATTTCAGGAGCCAGCATGTGCCAGGGACTGCTCCTTATGGGATGCCTGGATATGCCCACGCAGGTTTGGAGAGAAAGAATTTGATAGGAAAACTTTGGCCATTCTGCGCCAGCTGTCCTCTAAATGCAGGAGAAAGTCCCAGGCACATTTGATTTACTGGCACAGACTCAGTCACAGGACATGGGTCCCCTCAGCCTTTTGGAAGCTGAGGTTCATTGAGGCCAGGCAGCTTTTGTCATCATATATTCCTTGCCTGGAGAATGGAGTTCAGGAAGTCATTGGTGAATAGGTTAAATAAAGTAGATGCCAGCACTGAGTTCAGCAGAAGTCTATTATCTGGAATCTATTGGTGTTGATTTTCTGGCCTGGAGCCACCTGAAAGCATCTATCTCAGGGCATTAGCTCAGTTACCATAACAACTCATCTAGGAACAACTCCTGACAGCTCCAAGAGCAGACCAAGGTCCCACGTGGTATCGTAACCACTCTTAGGTCAAAATAAACATGTCCAGGTTTCTCCCTCTCCTGCAATCCAGCCTCAGTGTCCCTTGTGAGTGCCAGTCCTTATAGAAGCTTTGACTTGCTTGGGAACCTGTTTTATTCTTCAGAGGCTGTTCAGTCCAGTTTTCCAAAGGTCCATCCACTCAAGGATGGATAATTTACCTCCTGCCAGAATAACAAACCCATCCATCCTCGGGGAGCCTGTTGCGTTCCCTTATTGACATTCAGTTTACAGTCTGATTTTTTGGAATCGTAAACAAAAGTTGTGACTGAGCCACTTGCACAAGGTCCAGTTTAGCTGATGCTTAACTCCTGCCTGTGTTTGACTCCGTGATGGCATAAGAACCAATGACAGACACTCGGCAGTGGCTCGCTCCACACTTGCATCACTATCCTATCATCCCTGCTCACTGTCACCAGAATTGCCTGGGAAGCAGTCACCAAGGACAGCAGGTGATGTTGGACCTCTAGAAACAAAAAAAAAGTAATGGGATCTACACAGTTTGACCCTGAAAGCTCAGACTAAAATAAGTTCTTTACTCTGAGTTTCAGTGTGGTTTTGTGATGCCTGCTCTTTGCACTGACCCTTCCACTCCTGGGGTTGCTCAGCAATTACTCCTCAGCATGGAGGGGGGACTTTTCACCCCCATCCAACTTCTACAGCCTTGCCCTCTTGAGCTGAGGCCTAGCAGCAGGCTCCGAGGCATCTCGCAGTAGGATAACGATCCTTTAAATAGCACTGGGAGTCTCTCTGCTCAGGGAGAACTAATTAAGTTCTTCAGTACATGCTTAGACATATGCTGACCTGGTATGGCCTTAACAGGCCCGCTTCCACCTACCGGATAAAGAATATTGGCTTAAAAATATCCTTCTAGAGATGTGTTACTGAGGCAACAGCCAGGTGGGGGGCTGACTACATCTCAGTGGCTGAAGGTAGTATTTATGTGTGTTACTCATGGGCTGAGCTCTCTGCTGGTGTACTCAGTTAAGTGATTTTTAAGTTCTGAAAGCACTGGTGCAGTTACCTCTGCTGACACCTCACAGCACACAGGCCAGACAGTGACACCTGTATTTAGCTCATTTACTTACTGTTCAGCCCAAGAAGCTCATTTAACAAAAACACAGGGTTGCATCAATAGAGATTGTGGTCCATAGGATCTGAATTCCTCCCTGTGCAGTTGCATGGGATTGCAGTAGATGAAACTGAGCTAATATGTCCCCTGGGGGTCTGTCTTGGCTCTAGGCAAAGAATTAATGAATGGGAAGTACATCCTAAACTACGTTTCTTTCTGGTGTGATATGGCCCAGCTTTTTGGACTTCTCTGTAGTTGTGCTGATTTATATCAGGTGAGGATTTTGCCCAGTTGGGATAAATCCCCTCTCCTATGTCATGGTGTTTTGTGGGACAGGTGTGCTACAGGGGGGGCTCACAGCAAACCCTTGGCTGTCAAAATCCTCTGAAATTTCAAGTGAAGAAGGAAGTGTTGAAATATGAATCCTGTTCTGGATTTTACAGAAAACCCAACCAGTGACTGATATCAGCCTCACTAGACTGATCCTTTTGTAGAATACAACAAAAACTTCCACCCCATAGACTTTGAAATTCTCTAAGACCTGATGAAATATTTTCAGCACAGGCTCAGTTTTGTGTCATAAATTGCAAACATAATTACAAACAGCAATTCACAGGAGTCAAGACTCAGCCCTGTTCTTAGTGGCTCACCTGGATAGGGTGGCTGCCTGATAGAGTTGCTGTGGGCCATGAGAATCTTAGTTGCAGTCCAAGGTGGGATGATGAGCTCTCCAAGCAAACTCCAGTCCTGAAGAGGTACCCCTACAAACTTGGCAGAGCTTTAGGCTCCGTTCTGGAGACCCCAGGGGGTAACCCTGGGTGATTTCTAAGGGTTTTCAGAAGAGTAACTTAGAAAATAATTCTACTTTTGCTAAGTTTAGGCCTTCTATGAAGGGTCTGTATCCCTGTCAGAAAATGTTGATGGACCCACAACCCCAGAAAGCCACCATTTAGTGCTAATGCCTGAGGGTGGATGTGTTGAGAGCAATTCAAGCTCTGTCTTACTGCAAACTGTCTCAAAGTGCTCCTAGAGCTACAGACTGCCCTTGTTCTAAGATGAAAAATGGATTTCCAGGAGCAAGCACTAAAGAGAAAGAGCCTTGCTTTTGAGAAAAAGGCTTCCAGACAGTTGTGGATTATCTGAAGGAGGGTGAAGGCATCTTCTGTGGAAGGATAAACAGGTTTGAAACCCTGCAAATGGCTTATCCTGAGTTATACAGTGTGACCGAAGAACAAAGCCAGTCAGAGGATGAGGTTTGCATTCTCCACGTGTCAGGGTCAGCGCCTGCTTGGTCAAATGCCATTTTTGATTGCATCTCTATAGTGCTCCAAGTATTTGCCTCTTTCTTATTCAGATAATGTCAAAGAGCACAGCCAAAGCCATGGGAGACGGGGAGTGTGACAAGGGCTGAAGGGAAGCAGATGGAAGAGAGCTTGCCCATGGAAAGGCAGCCTGGCCACCAGTGTTGGTAAGTCCCTCCCTGCACGCCAGCTCAAGGACTGTTCAGAAAGCAACTCCAAGTGTTTTCAGCATGGTGCCCATGAATAATTAACCCAAACAAAACAACAAATAGTGTTTCCTCTTCAGTGTGCCATGTGGTCCCCGCTGCCAGCGGAGGAGCGTGGTAAGACTGACTCAGCTCCTGAGAGTAATGAATCAGTGAAACGCCCAGGAAAAGGGATTTCTGCCTGGGCAACGGAGCAAGAAGGAGCTGAGGTGGACTTTGCTTAGGGCCTAGATGGGGACATGGGACATCTGAGCCTCCTTCTGACTCGTTCTCAGGATTCTGCAGTAAGTTGCTGGTCTTGGCTTTTGTTTTCCTACATGTTAGTGTGAGATAATTATTTTTCCCTTTCACCCTGTCCATCCTGCTGTAAATGACTCAGGTTAGGGACTGTCTGGGCTCCAGAACACTTTCTGTACAGTGGAGCCCCATTTCCAAGTTACAGGCTCTGTACAGCAAATAAGTGCACTAGAGACAGTCCTGGAGCTTGGCAGCCTCTGTATATCCAAAAGACAGGGACTGGTTGGTCCCTGTGACAGCAACCACCTCACCTGATCTCAGGGACTCATAGTTACACCAAAACTGCCTCATTTTTGAGCCAGGGTTTATAAGGCAATGAGCCTCCTTGTGTTCTTCTTCCATCTGCGGCTGGTCCCCCGCTTTGCCCTGCTCCAATAACTTCTGAACCAGCTGACCTGATTCAACTCAATTTGATGGAAAGAGAGAGGTCTCACAGACCCAAGATTCCTGCAATTTTCATGAACAAACAGCAGCTGGACAGAGGAGAGACATTTAAGTTAATATCCTACTGAAGGAAAGGTAATTACACCTTGTGCTCCCTGTCTATTTTGGAATGCAGCAGCCAGGTGACCAGCTGGCATTTAGATATGACTGGTCAATCAGTTCCTGCCCAGCTTCAAGCCAGGCCCTGCACTTGCTATCCCTTCCCTGCAAAGAAGCTGCTGTAACAGCCAAGGATTTTGCTGGGAAGGTCTGAAGGGCATCAGGTGCCCTGAGGATATTGCAGTAAGCTGGGAGCACCAAGAAAGGAAGAAATAAAAAGCAGTTGTAATACACAAATCAGAGGAAGAACGGGTTTCACCAGTTCCTTACTCACAGCAATACTTGATTTTTAGGTTCAAACTTATTTTCAGGGAAAAAAAATGGATGTTTCGCTAATCTCTACAGTGCTTTCCCAAAAAATTCTAATGACTGGCAACTGTCTTACCAAACGCCCCAAATCTGCATTTTCTGGATTTTTGGCCACGAGAAAACATTTGATTCTTTTTTTCCAGCACAAGCATTTGACAAAATGCTATGGAAAACAGAATTTTTCATTTTCTTTTTCCCAAAGAACAAAAATATTCCCCCAAGTATATACTTAGACTTTGCACAGAAAGAGATTCTAAGACAAAAACGTGAACATAGTCACAGCTGAACATCTTTCAGTCCAAACAACTGGGATGGACAAAGTGTGGGAAGAAGGAATGTGACTTTTCCAAGGTCAACCAACAAGGCAGGCGCTTGTGGAGAGCTGGTGCTGTTGGGTCAGCAGTTCTGCCACTTGACCATGCGGCGCCTCTGCATGTCTGTCTATCCTGAAATAATGAATTTCTTGGACCAGAGCCAGTACTTTCCTGAGTGCTTGGAAAGTGCCTCACACAGCCCCGGGTGTAGTCATAAATAATAATTAAAATGATAATAATAATATTAAAGTGGATGTGTGCCACTGGAGATGGGACACACTGAGCAGCAGAGTCCTAAATCTATGCCCCTCATCTAGTAAAAGGTACACTTTGCTTCACAAAGCCTGGGAGACAGGATTTGCTTCTCTGGACTTGATAATCACAGTCTTTTGCTCTGCAAAAAACAAACTGACCTGTGCTGAATTAGGTCCAGTATCTACTCTAACACCTCCTGCCTGTAGTTGGCAGCTCTGGTCAACTCTGGAAGGCTTTTTGCAGCTCAGGGGGATATCTGGAAAGACTAAATTAACCGTGGTGGTGTGGGGAGCTGCCTGGACTAATGTTTTTTTCAGAGATAGGCTTTGACTGACACTTCAAATCTGCCTGACAATCTTTTATTCTAAGCACAGTTGCTGCCTTTCTTCAGAGCAGGAAGAGCTGGTCTGGTTGCTGTCCTTCAAATGATGCATCTTATCACATGGGAAAAAGTAGGATAAAATCAACAAACCACCTAGAAAGAGCCACAGGACCAGCATAAAAAGAGGTAAAACTAACTGGATTTATTTGAGATATTTCTGCTTTTTTCCTCTATGCCGCAATCCAATGCAAGACACTTGGAGAACAGGGACTGTGCTCTGAGGAACAAGAACTGACTGGTTTTTTTCTTTGCTTGTTTATTATGTTGTTGTTTCCTGCAAGAGATTTGTTTAATGCTTTGCTATTAGAACTGTGCAACTCTCTAGTGATGAGAGAATCATGGAATACCCTGAGTTGGAAGGGACCCACAGGGATTATTCAGTCCAGCTCCTGCCCTGCCCAGACACCCCAACAATCCCACCCTGGGCATCCCTGGAAGCAGTGTCCAAACGCTCCTGCAGCTCTGGCAGCCTCGGGGCCGGGACCATTCTCTGGGGAGCCTGGGCAGTGCCCCACCATCCTCTGGGGGGAGAACCTTTCTCCAACATCCAATCTAAACCCCCCTGACACAGCCCCAGCTGTTCCCTAATATTTCCAGTCCCAGTACTGTGAAGACAGAGGGATAACCTCTTTTACTCACTTGTTTTACACTGCCTCTTCTACTTGTCCTCCCCATGCTGCCTATTACTCCTAGTTACAGGTATCCTTAATGCTTGCTAAATGGTGGGATCACACCACTCAGCTGCTGTCAGAACAGGTGGAAGCCACTTTTTATAGTGTAATTTAGACATTTGGGGTTTAGCTGAGTCTGGCCAAGGTCAGATCACCAAATGGGCAGAGGGATGCTTCAAATCCCCTTCTGGACACACCTAGGTGAAAAATAAGTTTTATTTGAGATGTCCTGTCTCTCCGTGCTTTTCTAGGTCCTTCCAAACCAGCCAGGCTCTTCAGGGTTTTGCCTTTCTGCAAAAGGCAAACTGACCTGAGGTGGATTAGGTCCAGTATCTACTCTAACACCTCCTGCCTGTAGTTGGCAGCTCTGGTCAACTCTGGAAGGCTTTTTGCAGCTCAGGGGGATATCTGTAAAGACTAAATTAACTGTGGTGGTGTGGGGAGCTGCTTGGATACCAGAAAAGATGCTGACACTAAGAACTACTGTGGAATGGATGTTTCCCTTGTTCTCTATGAACACAGGTGTGGACAAGACCAAGCACCAGCACTGGAAGGTGTGTTAGGTCCCGAGTGTATTGCAAGATGGAGAAGTTTGCAACTCCACAATGCTGCTCTGTGGATGGGACTGCTGCTTGTTGGGACTGTTTACCTTTGGGATCCTGCTACTGATGGAGCATCGCAGACAGGATTATCCAAAGCACTGCTGTTTATCTCCACCTTGGAGCTGCAGCCAGGCCTTTCCAGCAGCTCCTTCTCTTGAGCTTCATGAGCAGAAGACAAGCCCAGGCAGGTCATCTCCACCAGCCGCTGTGCTCCAGTCAGGCAGCTCAGGCTGGGGCATGTTCCAGTGGCTCTTCTGTGCTTCTCCTGTACCTGAGATATGCATGCATCAAATGTTTCAGTTTACAGGGCCATCAGCCTGGCAGCTTTCCTCAGCACTAAATTTACTTTTTAAAGTTACATCAGTGTTGTATCCAGAGGGAATGGAGGAACAGATGCAGCTTGTGAAGTCTGGCTTTAATTCACCTGCCTCATTTAATTTCCTGCCCTGCCTACTAATCAATGAGTCTGCACTAGCAGCTCTGGGAATACCGAGGTTTTTCCATATCCAGGGGAATTCAACACAGTGGCTGAGCTCCCAGCGTCTCAAGCAGGCTGTGTCACGTCTCCTTTGAGGCTGCTTCATTGTGGATTTCCCTCCCCCAGAAGCATTCGCAGACACTCTCCAGCCCATGGCAGCTGCACCTCATTTCCTTGCAGGGCCTGCTGGCACAGGGCAGCTGTGTCACATTATCCTCTCAGCCTGTGTGGCATTCCCTCCTGGAAGCGCTCTCCTTCAAGGTTTTCAGCCCCAGGCCTTGCTTTTCAGGGCCACACGCTTCTTTCTGGGGCTCTGTGCCCATGGCAGCTCTGCCGTGCTATGTCAGACACGCTGCTGGGGCCAGTTGGGCCTCGTCACCTCCCAGGGCTTCCAGTGGAGCCAGCAGAGCTTGGCAGGGGCTCCTTTCTCCCTCGCAGGGCCCTCAGTGTGTCACTTCCACGTGTCCCCTCTCCAAGAACAGTGGCACCATCTCAGCTCAGTGGTGCTGTCAGGCACTGCCTCAGACATTCAGGGCTGTCAGGAAGCGCCAGGTTTCTGGCACTTTTGCTTTGTTTAAGCAGACTTCCACTGTCCTGGGTTTTTTTGGACTCCTGTTAATTCCAGGCAGTGCTTAATCAGCCAGTGTCAAAGCCCTGGGAGACAGGAAGGCTGCCTTTGCCTGGTAGTACCTATTTTGTGACACTGCTGCTTCACCTCACGTATTATAATCTGTACCAGATTGCTCTTTGCCTACTAAAATGGACAAATAGGATCCAGTTGTAATGCAAATCACACGGTGGAATAAAAACAGTGGGGAACAAAATCCCAAATAAGTAGTCACGTCAGCCTTTGTTATGGCGTGATGGCTTCAACTCTGCTCCTGCTCGGTGAAGGATTCGGAGGAGAGAACCTGTTGTGCCTTTGTGTTTTACAGGCACAAGCTCGATGTAAGGCTGCCTTTAGGCACTGGCGGCCCTGATAATGTGTGTGTGTGCAAACCTAACAGACAGATTCCGCCTACACTGGAAATTTGATGATTGCCTTGTTTTTTCAAGGCTCTGTTTTATATACTACAGGCCAAACCCATGGGGTAATTGCCAGTCTCTGCACAGGGCTGAGATGACGTGGTCAGAGAGAAGCATAGAGATGCTGAAATTTCAATCTGCCACATAATGTGCTCCTAATCCTGATGGCCTTGTAATTGTGAGGCTGTCACTGGTGTCATTGCCCTTGTTCTTGTCACTGTTTTCCCATGTTTGGTGCTAAATGTTGTAAATGAAGAGAAATATTTAAATTTGTAAAGGAATCTAAATTTACTGTGGAATTAGACACACAGGAGCCTGAAAAGTCAAATGGAAGAGGTATGTCTTCATTTCAAATGGCAAGTCGTAGTACAGCGATATTTTGTTGGTACAGCTGCTTTTACTGCAGATCTGCTTTGCATTTCCCCAGGCCATGGGTAACAAAGAATGAGGCTGAATGTCTTCTCATCTTTGAGATCTGAGTGTTAGGAATATCCGTGTTCATGAAGTGTTAGAGCTGGCGGTCAGGAGGTCAGTGTTGTAAGGGTTACCTGAGCTTGTGCACTATCTGTGAGATCCAGAGTGAGAACAATGCCTGTCCACATCTCATGGAAATGGTGGCTTCCAGAAGAAAGCAAGGAGCAAGTGTGAGAGGTGGTGAAGCCAGATGGATGAGCTGAGTTCAAAGTCCTCTTAGAAGCTATGGCAACATAACTTGTGTATCTACTCAGAAAAGCTTTTGCAACTACCATAAATGACTTTAAATAGCCTTATTTTCCTGCTAGCAGTGAAATAAGCAGCTTCAATGGGGAGGAGTAAATCCACTTGATTACACATGTGGCTGGGAATAACACTCTTATTGGTTATTACTAATAACCCAATCTATTACTGGTAGCGTGGCTGCTGAAACAGGCAGTCCTATCTGCCAGGGAATAACTGTACTGCTCCTAAATTTCCAATTACAATGGAACAAGGGGAGTCAGAAGGGCCTCAAGGGAGGAAACTCAGTAGGAAGCAAAGTCAACATGGAGCACTTTGGTTATAAACAATGTGTGTGATAAATGAAGTGTATCGGGGCCAGTCTATCCTTGGAGGAGGATTTCTGCCAGGCAAGGCTGAGCTCTTTCCATCCTGATGCTTTCCTAAGGCCATCCATGGGGTTTGTGTGTCAGGTCATGAGGTGATGGAGGTGTTGGCTTGTTGGCTAATCTTCTGGAGGAAAGAGGGGCTTCTAGACCTTGGATTTGCAAAGCAGCTCAAGCTCAGGGCTTCAGTCCAGGATTTAGATGAAATTTCTCCACTGAAATCAATGGCAAAGCACCTGATCACCACAGCAGGAGTGTTCTCACACAGCAAAGCCCTGGGAAATTCTCTCTTGGAATAGATCAGATTCTGCTCTTATTTATGCAATTATAAATTCAGTGTAGCTTCATTTGAAACAACTGTTTTCATCCAATGCAAATAAGATCAAGATCTGGCCCAGGCTGCTTTTGTACACAATGGGAACTGACTGAATTATGGAAAACAGGAAACAAATCTAATGTAAATCTGAATGGAAATATCATGCTCTCTGTTACATCAGAATAAATTGGAAGGAAGTCTGTTGATGCTAGTGGAATTCATCTGGATTTACACCAGACTGTGGCTCAGCATTTGTCAGTTGGCTGCACACCGACATCAAAACTCAAACCATGCCACCTCATCTCAATAACTTTGAACATTTTCTCCCTTTTCCTTTATATTTAAGCAGTTGCCTCTGCATCCTGATGGCTGATTAGCCTTTTCAAACAAATAAACCCCTACAAACAGGCATCAACAAATAAGCCTTGCTCTCACTAGCATTTGCAGAATCTAGATGATGAATATGAAGCACTGAGCTTGGGTTTAGAGTCACTTAAACTTGCCCCTGCTCCTCTGTGCTCACACTTCAGAGCAGCAGGATTGAACTCATGGGGGGACAGATCTTGACAAAATCATTCTGATTTCCCCAAAGGAGGGAAGTCCCAAAGGCAAATTCATCGCATTCCCACCGGCACTGGGAAGGGCCAGCAGTTTCCTAGGATGCACAGGATTTACCCTTCAGTGGATCAGCAAAATACTGTCATTCTTTCACTCTTGCTGTCTTCAGGCAGATGGTCAGAATGGAGTCCAAACCCTCCCTAATGGATCTAATAGGGAATCTAATGAATTTAATAGGGAATTGTGTCATGCTCTGTTTCCACAGGCAAGTTCCTGTGCAGGGGAACATGGGAACCTGTGGGTACTTTTCATGGGAAAGCAAGAGGGTTAATTAATGCCTGAGCAACAAATTTGACTCCCTGAGTGAAAGTCACTGGAAAAACACAATATCTGAGCAAGAGCATAGCCGCGTCAGCCCTTCCCTTGAATCTTGTATACCCCAGCTTCTTACTTAATTCAGTTTTTAATCTGTGCTCATGTTTCTCTTCAGATAATTAGTAAAATACATCTTAATTAAAACAAGAGGAGAAGAAGACACACAAACAAACGAAAGCCCTAAGTCAGTGGGGTTCAGGGAGGGGCAAAGCCAGTATTCAAATACAAATCTTGAGGCAAACATGAAAATAACAGTTATGGAGAGTGTACCAAAGGTAAAGCCTTTTCTGAAAGTTGGGTAACTGTTTGCCTGTACACCCTTCTGAAAAAAAGGACTGGCTAGAGCCTGATGTGTGAGTACCACAGAGCCTGACCTGAAATCAGTCTCCTGGGGAGATGAGCTGGGGAAGCTGTGGGGTCAGCAGTCTTTGTTTTTCTAATTCTCTGCCACTGATTTTTCATGTGATCCTCAGGAAATTAACTGGGCAAGATTTTCACAAATGGCCCCTGTCTGTGGTTGCTATAATGTGTAGATGTTCAACCTGAGATGTACCCAATCACCCTTTGCTGCACCATTAGCAGCAGAGCACATGTGGATCTCAGCCACAGAATCTGAATGTGCCAGCCACTACCTCTCAGAGTCCTTATGTTCTCATCTGTAAATTGATATAATAAATACTTTCCTGATTTTATAAAGCTATTAAAGCTGTTAAATGAAACAGAGGCTTTGAAAGACCTGTGATTATTATGGCTTACTTTTGCTTAGACTTATTCCTAAGTCTGTGTTCAAGGCCAGGTTGGATTGGGCCCAGAGCAACCGAATCTGGTGAGTGGCATTCCTGCCCATGGCAGGTGGTTGGAACTGAATGATCTTTAAGGTCCCTTCAAACCCAAACCATTCTGTGATTCTATGATTCCTGCAGGTGAGCTCAGCCTAATTTGTGAGAGCTGTCTCGCTACTGCAGACCCTGTGTGGAGTGCAATGTCTTTGTTATCTCGTTTCTGTCCTTCACAGTATCACCTGAAATAAATGCCCACAGCCAGAATGCACCTGACTGTGGTGTTGTTGGTACACAAACAGAAGCTCCAGTTTACTCATTATCACAGCCTCTCTAACTCTGTTTGCCATGTACCACAGGCTTATTCCATCCATGCCAGTGAAGTTGGCATGTGTGAACTTGGAAGCAAAGAGAAAGCATTAATGAGAAGGAGCTGGGTCTCAGCCCAGTCCCAGCTCTCTGAAGGGGTGCACCACATGCAGTCATAGAATCATAGAATCATGGAATGTCCTGAGTTGGGAGGGACACACAGGGGTCATTGAGTCCAGCTCCCAGCCCTGCACAGACACCCCAACAACCCCACCCTGGGCATCCCTGGGAGCGGTGTCCAAACGCTCCTGGAGCTCTGGCAGCCTCGGGGCCGGGATCATTCCCTGGGGAGCCTGGGCAGTGCCCAGCACCCTCGGGGGCAAGAACCTTTCCCTGAGCTCCATCCCAACCCCCCTGACACAGCTCCAGCCGTTCCCTGGGCTCCTGTCCCTGTCCCAGAGCAGAGCTCAGCCCCTGCCCCTCCGCCTCCCCTCGGGAGGAGCTGCAGCCCCCGAGGAGCCTCCCCTCGGTCTTCTCTGCTCCAGAGGGCTTGCACTGGACTGCAAATATCCATAATTCTAGGGAACCGGCTAAAGTCAATTTTCCAACCTCCTTGGAGAGTCTCAGCTGCATCACTGGTCTTTACTCACTGCCTGTAAATGATCCAAGTGCACATGAGAATAAAGCTGATATTGAAGTGGATGTAATGGGGCCACCAAATAGAGTCAAGAGAGAATCACAATTGCAGAGACATTTTCTGCTC
Source organism: Aleadryas rufinucha (assembly GCA_013397815.1). Lineage (NCBI taxonomy): Eukaryota > Metazoa > Chordata > Aves > Passeriformes > Aleadryas > Aleadryas rufinucha. Next base: position 142,871 of record VZTH01009667.1, read on the forward strand.
CAGCAATACAAGAAGATGGGGGGCAGTTATTTGCGTTTATAGGAGTAAAACTCTTTAGGCAAGGACCTTAAAAGTGGGAATAATTATAATTTACTGTTGACACCATGCAGTGGGGAATCAGGCCCAAGCTTGTAGCTACAAGCTTTACTTATAAATGCTGTGGACTGACTGTGCTGTGCAGAGCTTTACTGAGTCACATTGATTTCAGAACTGCTTTCCCCAGGGAATGGCACTGTTTTATTCCAGTATGGATGTGAGACCCTACACTTGATTCTGATCTTATATTCTGAAAAACTGAGTGATTTTTGGTGGGTATATGCCTGACTTACTTGCATATGCATGTAATGTGCCTTCAAGAGCTGATACAACTTTGATAAGGTTCTTATTTATTCTTCTGAATAAACCCTATTACATTGGGCAGAATCCTGTCCATTTCCTCACAGACACTCTGTGAACACTGAGCTGAGTCTTATGGCAGAAACCAGGTTTGCCCATGATGGCAATAGAACAGGTTAGCCTGTAAGCCCAGAGTAAATTTGCAAACTCCATTTGTTAAAAAGAATTGCATTAATGGATTCTGTGAGTGATCTCCTGAAATGTCATTTGAATAGTTTTGACTGTGCATTTGTTTTATTCCTGGGAAATTTCACAGTACAAAAAGACTTTTATTTTCCCTTCTTCATTTGCCAAGAATCTCTTTGAAAGTTGTTTGTTATATAGACTGAGGTTTGGGCCAGATCTTTAGCTCACATAAGCAGATGCATCTCTATTGACTTCTGTAAAAAGATTCTGATATACCTGAGCTGAGGATCAAGGACAAGAAAATGAAAGCAAGAAACTGCTAGGAATGAAGCTTTTTGACCAGGGCAGTAGTTACTGCAGGAAACATGTTATTTCCTAAAAAAAAAATTGATTTTTCTAAAATTGCAAGCTTATTCTTTGGGATATGAATGCCTAGATCAAGTCTTCCTGGCCCAGTGCCGTTCTTCCATCAGTTCCTTTTTATGCTGTTAATTTGAGGCCTTCCCCACTGCTTTCCTCCTCTGCCTCCCAGGGCATGTGCAGGAAATGCTGGGTGGTTTGAATTAAAATATTCCACTGTGAAAAAAATAAAAAAAAAATTTAAATATAAAGTCTTTGCTGATAGTGAAGTGGAGAATGTGGTGCTATGGAAGAGTCTGGGTTATTTTAGATTATTTTAGTGCTTCTGAAAGCAAATGCTCAAAAGCCAAATGCTGAGAATGAAACAGATAATGTTTGTGGATTGATGAGTACAGATGTGCTCGGATGAAGAAGAGACAGGGACACAAGGTAGATGTGGGAGTAAGGAGAACCACCCATAGACTAATGAGGCACTAACATGGGGAATAAAAGGAGAAAAAAAGGAAAAATGAGTTAACTGAAGCCTTGGTCTAGCCCTGAGCTCATTACCAAGTGCTCAGAGAGGTGTTCAGAAGGACTCTGGACATAAAGTCATGGGGCAAGGCTGTATGACAATGAAGAGGGCAGAAAAAGCACAATTCAGGGTTTAAGCTCTGGATACCTTTGGCTAGATCTGCTCAGTTCTGGCTGCTTACAACTTCCTCTGAAGCTTTTAGTACAGTAAAAGGATGCTGGAAGAGAGGAGTCTCCTGCTGCCAAGCCACCACCATCACTGGGGAGGTGACTCTTTTGTAGTTTAATAGTGGGCTGTCAGTTTTCAGGCCTGTCAGTGCAGTGCCTTTCTCCCACAGCCAGGAGCTCATTTCAGCAAGGAGTTATTCCTGGTGTATATGAAAGAGGACAGAGCTGCTTTTCTCTTACAAGGAGAGAAGAAATACTCTTCCTGACAGAATCCCAGTGAAGGCACTGGACTGTCAAACGCTGGGAGAATTCCCTAAGAACATTAGTTGTGATAATGCCAAAAGCAACACAAGCTACACTGAGAGGTGACACAGGAAGGGTGCCCTTGGCGAGACGTAGGGCCAGGCCATCAAACAGCTGCAGGTGCTTGAGGAAGGAACACGAGACCAGGAGATGTTAGGAAGTGGCCTTTCCTATTCCAGCTTCTGGAAGCTCATGCCCTTCCCAGCACTTCTTCTCTTTCCTGTTGCTGTTGACTGAATTATTGTTTCTATTTTCTGTCACTTTGAACAAGGGGAAAGGAGAGGAAGCAGGTCTACAAAGCAATTTCCAATGTGCTACCCTGTCTGTCTGTCTGTCTGCTCCCTACAAATAGTTGTTTTTCTTAGGGATAAAGGCTGAAGATAATTCCTTTAAGTGGCAATTAAGCTCCAGGTGGCTGCAGAAAGCTGCAGCTTTCTCCAGCTCCTGCAGAGACACAGCTTGAGTCCCAGGTTTCCCTACTTCCCTGAACCAGGAGATTTTTTTTCCTGGCTTTGTTTTTTGTTTGGTGGTGATTATACTTCTCCAGGGTAGACCAAAGTGATTGGAGCAGCAGGGAAAATGACAAACTGAGGATACTCCATAAACTGGCTGTGCCCTTTTTCTGAAATGCACTAATTTCATAGAGTAGGGAACAGTTTCATCTCAATCCTGATTTGAACTCCTCATGTTTCACCTGCAAAACCTCTGTTTTCCAAGCAGTGAGCCCAGTCAAATTCCCTTTTGCCCCTGCTGTGCTGGCAAGCCTTAGGAAGAGACTTTTGATCATGTTGGATGGAATACTGAGGGCTGGTGAAGCAACACTTGTGTTCCAAGACTCCAAGTGAGTCTCATCAGCAGACTTGTGTGATGGCTTTGGCTCATTAGCTAATGAGGTTAATGAGAACACCTGTATGAGCCATCTGATAGAAAGGGGCTGTGTCTAGCCATGGTGATTGCTCAAGATGACACAGCAAGTCACTGGCAGAGCTGGCAGCCAGCAGAGCGCAGCAGGGCAGGGTTCCATCTCCAGCTCTGAAGCCATCTCATCCACCCTTTGGAGCAAGTGGATGGACATGGACATGGGCACAGGCATGAGCTTGAGGAGATGGGTCACATTCAGCCTGGTGCTGGGGTTGTGCAGCGGGTTGGAAATGTTCTCCACTATCAGTGAGGCTTGTGAACCTTGAGAGCTTCAGAGCCAACCCACACCTCCACCTGCAAAGAAATGTGAGCCACTAACTCTGAGAACCTCGATTTCTCAGACAGGCTTATTATCAATGGCATCAAATAGTGGAATGTTACCATTTCTACCTGGTTTTAATGATTTATCACCCCTGAATTATGCAGCATCAGTGACAGTAATGTTCTCTGATGTGGACAGGTGGATGGAATTACATCTCTCTCTGTTTGGTGTGCTAACAGAATCAGAATTAATATTTTGTCTTGCCTGAGTTAGCTAGGTAGTAGCTATTATTTCACCTACTCTGTTTCTCTTCCCCCTCTCTGTCACAACTGAAATAATTTAAATTTGAGCTATACTTGAAGCAGGACTCACCTCAAATCAGATTTCCAATTCCTTGACCGCAGTCCGATCCCAACGCTATCAATCTCTGCTGAGTCCAGGCATAGTCAGTCATGTAATTGGATGGATCAAGCAGGGAGAACACATTTTGTGGGTGACTGCAGGCACTTGCATGCAAACACATTTGACTTTGACATGCTAGGCAGCATGGGGAAGAGTAAGTGAGAACTCGCTCCACACCAGCCAGCACAATGCACGCTCCTGTGCCCCAGGACATGCAATCCCTCCTGGGGACGTCCCTGGAAGTGTGTGTCAGTGCACACACAGAGGATCTTGTGCAGTCCTGCTGCACGGCTTGGAGTATGTCTGGGCACACCTGTGGGTGAAAGCAAAGAGCATTTGATTACTCACAATGTGCTTTTCCTCGGCCCTTTCTTTTTCTGTGCTGTTCCCACTCGTGCTGAATTACAGTCACCATGACCAGTTCCTGCCTACCAGTGTGGGAAGCTATGTTGTGTTAGATTCCATACATATTGCATTGTTTGCCTTCTTTATTTCCCTTCTCCTTCCTGCTCATGGTTGTTTGTTTTCTCTTCATGTGTGGCATCAAAAGGCTGTTTGAAGAGAAACTACCCAATCCAAATGAAAGGGAATATTGCTTTTGGAAGATCCAACTGAAGCCTGAGTAGAACTGATAGTAAATTATGAATTAGCTGGAGATTTTTATCACTTCTTTTCTTTCTCTTTACTTTTTCTTGCCTTTTTTCCCCCCCCTCCCTATTTTCTTAACCCTAATTAAAATGTTCTGGGCACAAAAGTGTAATGAAGGGCTGGACTCATTACTTTTGTTTATGGCAAAATCCAAGTGGAACAGAACTCTAAATGGGCTCTGGTTGAGTCCCATCTCCCTCCATAAAGAGTGTAATAAATATCAGCCACATTGATTTTCCTTCCCCTGAACCCTTTCCTATTTGTTCTGGTCTAAGTGCACTATGTTTTCCTGTGAGGTTCTTTTGCTCTAACTGTTCTATTATCTGTTGTTGTTGTTAATCTGTGTTGAGTGTGTAATTGAGATCTTAAGAGGGAGGTTAAGAGAAACCCCCTCAGGAGGACATCTGACCTACATGAAGAAAGAGAAAAAATAAAATAAATAACCCAAGCCATTGAGGCCAACTGCTCCATTTACCTGGTTGAGCCATTTCCTTCAGCAAGGACTTTTATCCACTCCAGGCTTAGCTCTCTTTCTGTAATTAGTTCTGTGTATGTGTTTTTAACTTCTACTTGATTTTTGCATTGATTTCTTTGCCTCAGGGGGACATTTACCTGTTCATTCCTTACATCTGATTTTCCCACTACCTGCAGTTATCTGCTGAACTGGTGTTATAGGCAGAGGTGGGATGTGGCCCCTTTTCTCTTCCCCTTTCCCTGCTGTGACTTAACCTGGCCGCAGTGACACAGGTATGTGTCGGGGGAGATGTGGAAGATGTCTCAAAGCACAAATGACAGCTACTTAATTCCCCTTGGGTTTCCCAGGGAATGAGGCATGAGCACGACTGAAAGCTTCCCAAGAGACTGGGAAACCATGTTCACCCAACCTCAGACACTGTTTTCTATCCTCCTCCAGCCTCCTGATCTGGGCAGTCTCTGTCCTGAGCACTTGAACTTCCTGTCCCCCTTGTTTGGCCACTGCCTCAGGGATGTATCGCAAATACACGGAATCCATTATGGCCTGTTTGCTGTACCAGTTCCCAAATCTCAGCAGATAAAGAGTTCTTAGTGTTTTCTTAATGTCTCCTTGTAGTTTATTAAAGGCCTAGGAGGCATGAGGGGAAAATGAGAATGTGACTCAGAAATCCCTGTTCTCAGCCACGTGCTTCCTTCACAATCTCATTTGTAACCAGACTATTAAAAGTGAATTATCTGAGCCAAGTGGCAGCACTGAAATGGAAGGGCAGGGGGGAGGGAAGCAACCCTTCCCTCTGGTGCCTCTAGATGTGAGCAGCTTAGTTCAACCACTTTCATCTGCCCCTTCCTGCCCATATTGGATTTTTGCCGTTGTAGCAGGAGGATTGTTGGCATTGACAGCTGCGAACATGGCTGGCTTGTTTTTCCCTCCAGACCTGATGAAGAAGTGTCCCTCTTGGCTGCAACGTGGGGATGTTTCCATGCGCTTGACACAGAGCCGGGAAGAGGAGAGGGAAGTGCCTGTGTGGTGCCAGCTCTGCTCTCCCTGGAGAGCCCCTTGACAGAGAGACCCCGAGCTGACAGCTCGACTGCCATCGTGTTTCCATGGTATTGCCATCACGCCTGCTTCCAGGGATGCCTAATAAACTGGAGCAAATTGGGATGAGGGATTATCAGGCGTTAAGTGGTGCTGCTGAGCCAAACCTCCCACTCCATTCATTATGAGGAATTTCTGTTTTCTCACGGGGACTGCCGTGATCCAAATGGAGCAGGGTGAGGAGGTGGCAGCTGCTGTGTCTCGGCCTGTGTGAAGCAGTTGGGGCTCCTCCAGATCCTGGCTGGTCTCAGTGAAGGTCAGCTCCTGCTTCTAGTGAAGCAATTTCCTATCTCTCAGTAGGGGCTGGATCAAGCCTTTAAGAAATTAGATTCTGTTTCAGTTCCCAGCTCAACCTCTCAAAAATTCCCTTTCGATCTCTGCTGTTCTGTTCAGGAATTGCTCTGAGTGTATCTATTGACTTTCCATGGAAAGTGGACATGGCCAAGTAAAAACCCTTGCTGAAGATTTTACAGGAGTAATATTGACCTTCCCGTAGATGCTGAAGAGAATAGAAAGCCCTGGTTCTCTGTAAAACTAAACTAAAATTGTATTTGATGAGTTCTATAAAATGCTTATAGATTTTTATTTTTTTCCTACTTTGGCTGAAATATCTTTCCTTTTCTCACAAAGGCCAGATGCAGAATATTTACAGAGAAAGGGGAAAACCTTTTTCTTTGAAAAATATTTGTACTGGCAAATCACTGCAAATTGGTAAACTCCCAGATGCATCTAAATAAATAATAGCAGAACTTTGGCTGCATTTGCAAAAAAGCCCCCAAACGTTGGATTTATGAGCTTGTTTCAGGTATAACTGGGATCTAAGTTAGGCTTACTGGGTATTTACAGATTTTATATCATTTGCAACGGAAGCAGTACCTGTGCAATCTTTTGGGGAGTAAATCTAAGTCACACCCATTCCAAAACCAGCTCAACTCCTGTTTTTCTTGGCAAGACTCTGGTTGCTGCAGTTGTGCCCTGCTGTGGCCACAAGCTCATGGATCCTCCCAGAGATGTCACAGATTTTCCTCTGGTGACATCAGTTCCTTCCTTGGGTGAAAAGGTGAGTTTCTGCACACTGGGAGAAAACAAATAGTTCAGGGTTAGATTGGATTTAGAGGGGTATGAGCTCCCAGGGGATATTCACTTGCCAAACTTCACCTGGTGCTGGGCTGGGCAGAGAAAGAACTGTCCTGTTTCTGGTGCCAGAGGGATCCCATGGCCTCTTACACACTTATGAAAAGGTGCAAGAAAATGGTAATTTTTCCTAAGAGCAGCTCAAATCTCCTGGTCCTTGTCTCCTGTGGCTCATATCCTGATAGAAGCTTATCAGCAGTGCTTGCTCTGAACCCCGTGGCCCTCGATCAAACCTCTTCCCTCTCTAGTGCAGGAGCATCTCCAGCAATCACAGAACATCTTAAAACAAGGACCAGGTCTTTATTTGCTTTTTGGCTCTCATCTTTATATTTTCCAGGTTTTGTGCTGTAGACAGAGTACAGAAATATCCCTCTCATTTTTGAAGAAAACTGAGATAATCTGTGCTCAGGAGACAGAGCACTGCTAAAGATTTCCAAAGAATTTAAAGAGCTCCCACCCAAGATACTGTGGCCACAAGCAACCTGTTGTCTGCCATAGTCTAAACCAACTGATTACTACAATGTACTTAAATAACCATTAATTAAAAATGTATAAACTCTTTCTGTGTGTAAGCTTCACAAAGCACATGATCCCTGCTTTCCTCTGAAACCTCCTTCTTCCCACTGAGTCTTTTATTTCCCTATCAGCTCTCTAAGTCTTCTTTCTCTGTCTTTTCTCAGCCTCTGATGGCTTTGCTCAGTTCATCCTCTGTCATTTGTGTCTGGATCTGGAAACATTTCTCAGGATGTTTGACTCATCCATCATTTAGATAATCACAAGGAAAAAAACCCTAGTTTCCAGCTATGAACATCCATAAAAAGCACAAAGGAAAAAAAAACCAAAAAACCCTCACCTTGAACTTCCCTTCCTGCTTTTCTTTTCATTTAATTTGAGAATCTGACTTGACAGTCTTTGCTCTGGCAAAAGTCCCACTGAAGTTATTAAGGGCAAGAGCTTGTCAGGATTAAGAGGAAGGATTTGAAATATCTGTGAGTGATAGCAATATCCCCAGTTCTATTAGGCCAGATAAGTATTCGCAAAGGACATTAACCCTGGAGCCTTGAGCCAGCTGCTGACTGCCCTGGGGGTAGAGGAGAAGAGGTTTCCAAAGGGGAAAACTGCTTCACAGCTGCTATAATAAGGTTTTGCATCCCTTCCCTTGCAGAGCTGAACTCAGATCACTTCCTCTCGAAGTATCCATTTGACTATCAGATACAGGGTGCTGGGAGAAGTGAATGGGCAGTGAGGAGCCTAAATGGGGATTAAGACTTAAAAGTTGATGCTGGCACTGAGCCTGGGTGTGCTGATGTCCATCAGAGGCGATGACAGCGGTGCAGCCCCGTCAGCAGCTTTGAGGGCTGGGTTTGGAAGGGCCACCTGAACTGCGCTGCAACCTGCGGGTGCGGGTGTTTGGGAAGGGGAGGGAGCAGAGGCCCCTCAGATGGCTGTAACCTGGGGTAATGTTTGATATCTTCCAGCAGCTTAACACCCCTTTCTACTGATGGAAACTTCTGCTGCTTCTCTTCTCCCGTTTCTCAGGGAGCGATTGTTACACAGATCAGACGCTCACTTGGCCATTTGAAGGGCAAATATGACTTCGAAGGCAAAGAATCACAGAGTGGTTGGGGTTGGAAGGGCACTTAAAGCTCATCCCATTTCCCCTCCTGCCATGGGCAGACACCTTCCACTGTCCCAGGGTGCTCCAAGCCCCATCCAACCTGGCCTTAGACACTTCTAGGGATCCAGGGGCAGCCCCAGCTGCTCTGGGCACCCTGTGCCAGGGCCTCCCCACCCTCACAGCCAAGAATTTCTTCCTAATATCTAATCTAACCCTGCTTTCTGGCAGTTTAAAGCCATTAGGACAAAGGGACAAAGATGAGTGGATCAGGAAAGGAGACATCAGGATGGAGTCAGTTAAAAAAAGCTTTTCTTACACCTTCTTCTGCTTTTTCGAGCCTGAAGTACTGGATGGATTCAGGGATTATGTGTGTTCCCAGCTGGGCACAGTGGAGGACAGTTTACACAAGCAGCAAACCCTGTCCTGTGCAGTGAATTGAAGAGCTGATCCCACTTTTGCCACCTTCTCTGCTGTAACTCCTGCCCTGACACACATGACGTCTACGTGCGCACATGGCTCTCCACCCCTCTAGTCAGGGGAGATCACATTAATGCTAATGTTAAAACCAAATAAACACTGGAATAAATTTAAAACAAAAATAGCATTTCCAAGACTGTTCCATCCCCACCATCCACCACCATTTATAACTAACTGGGGCTTTGTTATATTCCCTCACCCAGTGACAGATAAATACTAAACTCCACTGGTTAACAATAATCACCCTAATTATGCCAAGATGACATTTACAATACAGGCAATTGCTAATCCATTACCTCACTCTGCTGAATACTAGAACACTCAAATTAAAAGTTATTCACCCACAAAGAACAATGTTTTAGTAGCTGACACAGCTTAGTAAAGGAATTTATTAAGGTAATTTGCAGTTTTCCCATAAATAAAACATTCTAGTGTTCCCCCGTCCTTCCCCCTCCCTTCCCCAAAGTAATCTTTTGTGATAAATCTCTTTTTTTTCTCTCTCTTGTAGCACATTTAAAAAAATAATAATTGAAACTTTCAGGCAGACTTACATATTTAAATTTGCTCACCTGAAAGACAACAGAGAGCTGCTCATCCATCTCTTCACGTTCTTTTTGGAGAACGGGGGTGATAGTTTGGGGTTTGTGATGTTGTAGGAGGTCACTGTGAGAAAGCCTTCACCAGTGTGGGGTTTCAGTGAGACCTGATGAAGGCTCTGAATGTGTCAGGGAGTTGTGCAGTGTGTTGTGGTGGACGGCCTGCTGTGCCACACCAGGACTCTCTGGCCCTCATCAGGAAGATGCTGAGGAGGAAGCAAAAGGGCCATGAGTCTCCTCAGGCACAGGCTGGAACTCACAGGGGTAAGTGCTGCAGCTTTACTTATGTGCCATCCCAAACCAAAGCCAGACAAGAACCCAAAGGAAGCTGCCAGCCTGCAGCAAGCAGCATCAGCCTGGGGAGAAGGGAGGCACCTGCAGCTTTATTCCAGTACCTGGAGGCCTTTTTCTTTCAGTGATCCCTTCCTGACTCGTCTCCCATCATGAAAACACAAAAGAGGAAAATCTCCCTCAGTTTGATTACCTAGGAAGGGAGGAAGTCCTGCTGACAAATATGAATAGAGGGAGGAAAGGGTGAAACAGACACAAAAAATCAAAGCTGGGTTTCATTGCACCCCGTGAGCAGCTCCTTGCACCTGGTGCTGGCAAAGCCCCTGCCAGCAGCACATCCAGCTAAAGGATGGAGCGGGAAGGCATTTTTGGGGGTTTGTTTTTTACTGTTATCACAGCAGCTCTGCCCAAAGCTATTTGCAATAAATCAGTGAGTCACAGCCAAGAGTCGCTGCTACCACATCCCTACTATGTGCTGACGTGCAGCAGCCAAGCCAGCATCCCTCTGGTGCCAGCGCCAGCCGAAGGGACCCGTGTGGGTCCCAGGCCCACCTGGAGCGAGCAGCTTGCGGGAGAAGCCGAGTGTTGAAGGCAGGACCTGCCAGACTCATCCCTGCCTGTGCAGGAGGTGGCCAAAGGACTTGGAGCGGGGCTGCTACACATCTGTGGCTCCTCACAGATCCTCTCTTTCTGCCTGGGCACTTCATCCCAGTGTAAAAAAAGACATGAGCCATTTCCCTGGAATGTTAAAGCCTCAGCAGCTGGGCTGAGCAGTAGCTCAGGGTGGAGAGCAGATGTCCAGAGACCTGGTCAAACGGCACCCGTGCATGTGCAGCTGAGCACGGACCCTTCGGCTCTCTCGTGTCTCAGATTTACTCAGTTGTTGTCATTGTGGCCAACAGGCTGTGACTGCGTCGTTCTGCCCCATCCCTGCACACCACAGTGCGTAGGAGCATTCTTCTGACCAGCATTTTGGACACAAGAGAGCCTTGATTTGATCTGTGCTATCCCATGGCCATCATGCCCCTGGCTGCAGCAGGGTTGGAACCTGCTGGAGAGGAAGAGCCCCAGCACTCTGCTCTGTGCTTGGAGCATTTGAGAGCAGCTCTGGAGCAGCAGTTAGACAGCCCCGCACCCCGTGCTCTGCCTCAGCTGCTCCCGGCACGACGCTCGCCCAAGGGCTCCTCGGCTGCTTCTGTGCGATGGGACGGATCGCAGGATCACAGCTCTCCTAAACAAAGATCTGCAAGCCCTCTAATCACCACTGCTCCTTCTTCTACCCTAGCTCAATTAAGAGAGTTTTTTCCTGCTCACCCCTCTGCTGTTATTTGCTCTGTCCCATGCTCCCATGGAGTTTTGCCTGCGCTTCCTTCCGCTTTATGGACTGGGCTCCACTCCAGCTCTGAGCTCCCGGCCCTGTGCAGACACCCAGGGCAGGAATGAGACAACTTCCAGAACTGCTCCTGGGAAAATGTGAATTTTTTTCAAGGACAGGCCTCACTGCAAAGGAAATCGAGTGAGGAAAAGGGATGCCATGAAAGGCGAGGCTTTAAAACACACACTGAACTTCACGTGGGGGTGCTCCTATTTGGAGATAAAGTGGTGTTAATTTGAATGAACTTTATTCCTTCCCGAGGAGGGTAAGTGCAGCCTGATTAAAGCCACTTGAATTCTGAATCAGAGAGTCCGCCTGGGGAGTTAATGGCCAGTAACAGGCAGCAAACAAAGGTGGGTAATGCTTGTCACAGCAGGGTTCAAACTTCAGCACATAACTTCTTATGACCTGAGAACTATATTTCATCTCAACATATAAACTGACAACCCCAATTTGTACAGGCATATCAAGACAGTAGGATATGCCATTCTACTTGTTCCTGTTCAAGGGCACACAGAGCCCTGAGTACACAAGTGTGGGGCAATCACAGATCAGAGGAGATTAATTTCTACCCTTGGAGGGAGGCAGTGACACTATCCCCTCAGCCCTGCTGCTCACCCTCTCTGGACCACGTCATACTGCAACTATTAAAGTCAATGCAGAAGTTTGCTAAGCTCACTCATGCCAGTTAATGACTACTGTCCCAATTATCACTGTAATTCCCCATCCATTTTCTTTTTATTTTCCAACTTGTTGCCATTAATCTGGTTTTTCATTTTCCCCTCTACCAAATTCCTGCCCAATTGAACCCAGTAACTCTGACTCATCTATTTCTCTTCTGATGGAAGCTCAGCCACTACTTCAGTGGCTGTTCAGCTCTGCTTCTCGTCATCCTGGCTGTGCAAGATCCCCAGTTTAGGCCTTTGGATGTGAATGTAGTCATGGATGCTTCAGCACTGGAACTGAAGGTACAATTTTACACCAGCTGGAGCAGAGAGAGGCAATGCACTGACTGGAGAGAACCGAAGAGTTTGTCCTAGAATACAGCATCTATTTATAAGGAAAGGAGAAGACTCCACAAGCTTGGAATGCTTCCTTACTTTGACTGCAAATCTGAATTTTGGTGGTAAGATGCACCCATGACTCTGGGTGTTTGACCCCCACTTACTCTCTGCCATTAGCGATGCAGAAAATTCACCATCCCACCAAACTTGGGAAAATTGTAATTGCAACTTCTGGCTGAGGGACTGTGAGGAGCAACAGGGGATTTCTTGCTCTCTGTTCTTAAAGTAATGGAAAGATGGAGCTCCCTTGTTCCTCACCAACCACAATTATTTCCTGTCTTTTCCATTCCTGAGCTACATATTTCTTCCATGCCAAGCTACCACATCCATCGGACAATGCCTGGTCCTTATACTGAGAGTGCACAGAAGTGATGGAAGAGAAAGAAGGAATGAAAGAAAGAGGGAGAGAGAGAGGGAGGGAAGAGGACTAACCTTAAAATCAACAGTTTCTCTTCCTCTCATTTTAGGTCAGAAAAAGTCTTCCCAACTTTATGAAAGGCATATTGAAAAAAAATCAGTAAATTCATGAACATGCAGTTATTACTTAGGAGACAAATTGCATTTCTTCCAAAATGTTCCAAAATGCATTCATTTTCAAAGTACATTACTTTCATAATACTGTGTGGAACATTAAATGAGAATTTCCCTGACTTGGCTACAGACCACATTTTTATATTTCAGTGTCTGACACAGAGCCCAGGGTAACTAATGAAAATCTTTTCGAAAAGTGACAATCTTGTCTAGCAGCCTTGCCTGTTGAAGAGATTGCAACATAAAACAGATGAGTGCCCTGCTTGACAGCTAATTGTGTCGGGCTTAATTACAACAAGCAGAATTTAATCGGCTGTGCAGTGCAGTTTTTTAGGATGGGGGAACCATCTGGAATATACCTTGCTCCTGGGCTGATGGAGGCGCGGGCATCGCTGGATTTCAAAGACAGGGGAGCAACTGTGTGCAGATTTAAATTCAGAAGTGGTTCCTTCCTTAGTGTATTTCATTTGAGCTGTTTGATGAATTTTAGAGATATTTATGCAAACCTGCATGCTGTTGCTTCATGAAGACAAGGTTTTGGAAAGCTTCCCAGTTTCAGTTTGATGAGGCACATTCCCCTCTGTGGCCCTGTGCTGTGGCCAGAGCTCGACACGGAGCTGTCAAGCTTCACGTGTTGAGTGGCTCCTGGTCCCTCACCCCGCAGCTCTTCCTGACTCCCACCTCTTCCTGCCCCACGATCCTTTGGATGGCTCTGTCAGGTGTGGCTGGTCCAGGTGTGGGACAGAGCTCTGGCGTGGCAGGGGAATGTGCTGCAAACCCGGCTTTCTCACGGACAGCTTGGTGTCACTGGCCTGTCCTGCAGCCTGACTCGAGGGTCCTGCACACAGCAGCACCTGGAGCTGCAGAGCTCTGTTTATACTGGCATGGAAGTATTTGAAAGGGAAGGACCGTAAGTCTTGGAATCATGGAATCATGGAATATTCTGAGTTGGAAGGGACCCACAGGGATCATTGAGTCCAACTTCTGCCCTGCACAGACACCCCAAAATCCCACCCTGTGCATCCCTGAGAGCGTTGTCCAAAGGCTCCTGGAGCTCTGGCAGCCTCGGGGCCGGGACGATCCCCTGAGGAGCCTGAGCAGTGCCCAGCACCCTCTGGGGGAAGAACCTTTCCCCAACATCCAATCTAAACCCCCCTGGCACAGCTCCAGCCATTCCCTAACATTTCCCTAACATTGCCAGTCCCAGTACTGGGAAGACAGATGGACAACCTCTTTTTCTCATTTATTTTACACTGTCTCTTCTACCTGTCCTCCCACTCAGTGTGTATCCATGGCTGTTCCCATGCTTAGCAAGGCCTCTCCAGAGGGAGCTCCATCAGGGAACACACGGGATCCAACATCCCACAGCACATCCTCCCCCAGGCCTGTTTAACCCACTGCCCTCCTCAGCATCACTTGCTGTGTCCGTGCCTTTGTGCTGCCCATCTGCTTCTCCATTCCAGCTGCTTGTTTTGCTGTGGCTCTGTGGGAAGTTCCTTCACCTCATGCAGAGTTTTCTCAGTGTAATCGACTTGAGGTGTCTTCCTCCTTTTTTCTCTTGCCCTGTCCATTTTACCCAGTCTTCTGCAGTTTGATCTCAGAGAGGCTGCTGCGATTTCCCTGCTGGGCTGACACTGCTTCCACAGCTCCCGTCTCCTCCAGTGCCAGTGGGTCCTGGACAGTCACAGTGTGGTGTCAGAGAGGTGTTTGTGCCTCCCTGCCCCGGTGCTGCCTTTTGGCTCAGCAGCATGGTCAGGAAATGGCCCCTCTGCAGTGAACACAAAGGAGACTCCAGGGCATCTTCAGCAGCGAGGGAGTTCTGGGAGTTGTGGGACAATCTGGGTGAGTCCCCTTCATTTTTAGTCCACCCAAAGCCATGCACACAGATGAACAGTGAGGTGCTAGGACAGGCCCACAGTCATGGAAGCAGTGAAACTTCTCTAAAGGGTGGATGTGTGCCATGGGATGGAGGACCCAGCTGAGAGTGGCCTGTGCCGCCCCGTTCTGGGCAAGGACTGAGCCCAGCAACCCCGTTCTGGTGGTCTGAGTGACCAACAGCAGCAAAGCTCAGGGCTTTGGGCTTGGCAGCGTGTCATCCACACACTCATGGCAGATCCAGCTGGGCTTCAGAGTGATTTTTATGCCTGGGTTTTTGCAAGAGTCCTTAGGAAGGTGGAGGGAGCACACTGCTGAGCCTGAGAAGTTACACAGTAGCTCCAAGCTCCCGTCGTTTTCCCACACCCACCCCAGCAAGTCTGCACCCCTCTCCCAAGGCTGCTTTGGGTTTACATGGAAGGAAACCGAGAGCAGAATTTAGCCCAGGCTCTACATTCCTTGGCCTTACATGGGATGTGCAGAAACAGAGCAACTGTGCAGTCGTTTCTCCCCTTCCAGTGCTGCTCTGGATCTGCTGACATGATCCCAGCTCTGCCCAATGCACCCCAGATGGGGAGGGTTTGTGTGTGATGAGAGCCTTTACAGCCTGTCTCTGAACAGGCAGCACAACCCAGGGCTGCAGGCAGCACCTGCAACACTTGGGTTCATTCCAGACTTCTCACATGACCTTGAGCAAATTGCTTGACCTCACATTTTTTGCCCCTTAGTTCAAACGAGAGGAATGAGACCATATGTAGGAAACAGCTCTGGGATCTCTAGAGAAGCAGTTCCTGCATCCCACACTCATTGAAAAACCTTCCTTCTGTTTCTTTCCCACTCTTCCCTGTAATTTTCAAGTCAATAATCATTAGCCATCCCCTAACGAGTTCCCCACCCTGACAATTAGTGTCTTTTATGCCCATTTTACAGCTGCAAAAACCAAGAGGCAAGGTCAGCCACTGGCAGACTGGAAGTTAGAGGCAGGAGGAGTGTGAGAACAGCCCATTTTCCATACCGGCATCCCTGCTTTGACCACTAGACCTTGCTACACTCAGAAACCATATCAGGGAAAGCCAGACGACGAGCATTGTCCACAGTGCTAATCTTCAGAGGACCATATTAGTGCAATTTGATGTCAAGACGCCTTATCTATCACCAAGCAAAGAGTAAGATTAAAGGACTGGAGTTACAAGTGCCTTTTTGTTTGCACTAACTGGCTGAGTGTCTGTCTGGAAAACAGAGGCTTTCAATCTAAATTGCTGTCACGTTTGCCATACAGGAGTAGATTGGTCTCAGCACCCTTATTAAAAATACTACTGGCATTCTACAGCAGCTGCTCCAAACGCTGCAGCTTTCAGTAACGAGTTGCGAAGTGGATGTTGAACACCGCGGACTGATCGCTGCTTTCCTGGTGTAAATCTGAAGCAGCTTTCCCAACGTCAGCGGAATAACTCCTGGATTTACACCAGAACCCCGCGCCAGGGACCTGCTTGTGTTCCCCACCCTCTTTGCACCAACTCAGCTGCAGTGTCCTCTGCTCTCCCAGAGCTGCTGTGGACGTGGATACAGCTGCACGGATTTGCACTGGGTGATGCTGCCTCCAGTTTGTCACACTGAAAGCAATATCCCCATTGGTGTAAGAACAGTCAGAATCAGTCCTTTCCACTGTATTGTATCTTGGTGAGGTGTTACTCCAGAGCATCCATTAAATGGCCAGGAAGAAAAATAAGGAAGGTCGAAAAAGAGTAGATTAATTTAAAAAAAATAAAAAAAAAAAGAAAAGAAAAAGAGAGAGAGAGAAAAGAGGAGGAAAAAAAGAAAGAGGATGGGGCAGCAGAAATGCAAAAAGGAAAGACAAGGAGGAGCACAGGGCAGGGTGTTATCAAAGGCTTTCGTTGTGTGCTAATGATGCTTTAATCCCGTAATGACATGGAGGCGCACGAACATGAATATGGAAGCAGGTACATCCAGGATCAAACACGCTCGGGGTTTTTTTGTGTTTTCACCTGAAATGCATCCAAACCACACTGTCAAACAGCATTTGCTGCATTTGTCTCTTGCTGCTGCTACTCTGCCTGGCAGCTGCACTGACACTGCTCCAGCAACAGGGCAAGGGAGGGAAAAGGGACTGCAAACTTCCTTGGGGAAGAGGATAATAACCATAACACAGCTCAGTATCCTCCCGAGACTGCCGGGCTCTGGCACCGACAGCCCCGCAGATGGCAGTGGCAGGTTAAAATCCAGCTCAGCTCAGAGCTGCGCTGTGACTGCAGCCTGCGGATCTCAGCGCACGCAGCTCCTCCCATACCCACCAAACCAACAACTTTTACCTGGCCCGTGCTGGTTATCATCCTTCAATGGAAAGGTTTCCTTTCGGTTTTCTCTTCCTCCCTGGACTGTAGAGGAGCTGAGGCTGTTCTCAGAGTAGTGCTGGGTGAAGCAGGGTGGCAATGGAAGATGGAGACACAGGACTGTGACAAGTGGAAAATTGGAGACATAAAGGCAAAACTGCGTGAGCAGGGAGGAGCAGTGTGAGGTAGAGAGGGGGGCAGATGGAGAACAAAGCTGCACAGGTTTCTCAGAGAAGCTGTGGCTGCTCCATCCCTGGAAGTGTCCAGGGTCAGGTTGGATGGGGCTTGGAGCACCCGGGTTTAGTGGAAGGTGTCCCTGCCCATGGCAGGGGGTGGGGCTGCCTTAAGATCCCACCAAGCCAAACTGTTCTGTGATTCTGCACCTTTTCCTTGGCACTCCTGCAAGCTCTGGGGTGAACCCCAGGTTCCCTGTCCCCACGAGCAGTGTGGATGAGAGGTGTCTGCTCATTACCATGTATTTATTTGCATGGTGCCATGAGAGCACAGGGGACTTCATAAGAGCAAGAAAATGGAGACCTTGCCTTTAAGCACTTTGCAACTCAACAAGGAGAGAGAAGATTAATACGAGCTGGTGCTTTGGAGGGCAGAAGGGAGACAAAGTGCAGGAAGGGGACTTCTATCATCAAGGCATGGAACCAGGAGGTGAGCACAGGGAACTTAGTGGGGCAGGAACTACATATCCCAGCGTTAAGCCGCTGAATGTTGCATTGCAGTATCCTTTCCACCTGCTCTTCACTCAATTTTCCAGCAGGAAAAAAGAATATTGCTGAGTCTTAACTCCTGCATGTTCAGTGGGAGGGGCAGAAATCTATGTTCTTTTATTTGAATAATTTAATTATGAGCTCACCAAGACACTAAAGAGTGGTCTATCTTCTCCAGAGCTCTTAGTTCACAGCAAAAGAAAAGGGATTCTGTGGCACCATGGATTTCCTTGCCCTGTACCCTCCAGGACAAGTGGTGACACCAAGTAACTCAAGAGCTGAGTGCAGATCCCTGCCCTAAGTTCAAACTTTGCAGTGTGGATGTGTGTGGATGTGTATCTTCCTTCCTACCAAGGGATATAACTCACAGCAAGCTGCAGCTCTCCCTCAGGGAGAGTCTGCTTGTGCCAGACGCCAAAATCCAGAATAGAAAACTTCTCCAGTTGGTTCTGAAACTGCCACCAAGGACACAACACCCAGAAATGCTCCAGCCTCACCTGGAGCCAGGGGCATGTTTCACTGCTGGCTGTCTGCAAGTGCAGCACAGACATACAGAGCCCAATCCCTTCCCTATCCTGTGTCTTGTGTCCATGGTCAGTTTTCCCACACTGAGTGTTACAGCTTCTTCTGTGGCTGCTTGGACAAAGCCAGTTAGCCAGGAGATGTAAACTCCCGCCTGACTTTAATCAGGTGGATTGCCTCGATGTCCTCATGGGCTCCCTTTGGAGGGGAAGTGGCTTCCAAGTGGGCATGTCTGGATTCCTCCTGTTCCCATCTACAGTATCAGGACACGAGCTGTTGTCCAGCAGCTCAGCCATTTCCTCACGGAGCAGCTCTTTGGCCTTTGGGTGTGCTCTGCATACACAACACCCCGGGTTTAAATGAGGTGAAAGACTGAGGATGTAAGCAGAGATTGAGAGCCAAGCAAGTGCTGGGAAATCCTGAGCACTGGTGGTAGCTTCAGCACTCCTCCTGCTCCCAGCCTTGAAGCAGCAGGTCAAGATGGCACCTCTGAAAGGCCTTTTTACTCCCTTGGTCTTCCCCCTCACACTTTTTTGTCGTGTACTCCTCTCTCATCCTCTCCCTCTTGCCAATGAACGATGGATCTGTCGTCTTTATGTTTCCAGGGTAACAAAAAGAAGTTTCCCTCCAGCCCAGAGGCAGAACAAACCCATTCTGCTGGAAAATTCAAAGTGAGGATTAAAATTTGTAAAACAGCACACAACCTGGTGCAGCATCTCCCATTCCTGCCAAGTTTTCCAAACCACTGTGGATAAATGGCAGCACTCGTGCCACCTGCATGGGATTATCCAGAGGATCCCTTGTGGCAGTGGAGGGACAGTGTTCACCTGCATGGACAGAGAGTTTTGTTTGTGGAGTCTTATAGCCACCAGTGGGTCCCATGGCTCCCCCAAAATCAGCCCCTGATTCTTTGACTGGATGCAGACACGGTCTGGAGAGTGGCTTTATTTTTCACAGTGATTCTGGATCTCCCAGTTGACCAGCTTGATCCTGTCCTGTCTAATTTGGCAGCATTAAGGACATCAAGGCAGAATTAGCAGAACAACTTATGCCCAAGGAGGAGTTTCAGTGGTCTTTAGGCAGGAGTTGGTCTGGGTCGAGCGGTTCCCCGAGAACCCCGAGCAACAAAGGCAGTGATGTCCCAAGGCACCAGCTGAGGAGACGATGGTCTGCAGCAAACGACTTCACAGGACTTAAAGGGTAACAATTTATGCATTTAATATTTCAGGCCATCAAACATACTTCCTCCCAAATGAAACCTCTGGGTATTAAGTATCTGAGTTCCTGTCTGGAACTGATTCTAAGGCACCCCAGTCTTTATACACCTAAATTTCTCCGGCGCTTGTGTTCTGCCTCTCACCAAACCCTGCTCCCTGCCCGTGAAGGGTTTACATCCCAGTGATAAGACAAGAGCCAATAGTTTGATGCCAACAGATGGAAGCAATAAGCAAGAACAGTGACTGTAACAGAAATAATAAACAACCACACGTAGAACATTTTCTCCTACGCTAGCCAAGGAAAGTCCATTAATTCTCATCTGGAAATCCCTGTAACATTTGCAGCAAGGATCTGCCATGGCTGTTCATGCTGCTGCCCCGCAGCACACATTTGCCTTGGTAATGTGAGCCATCACCCAGTAAATTCTGCACTTTTCTTCTACCAGCTCCTTTCCCGATACCCAGGGAAGAAGAATATGCTGCCTGGTAAGAGCTGAGCGAGATATGGCTGAGGGCTGGGTAGGATGGGGGGGAAGGAGCCTCCCACCTCGCAGAGGGGTCTGGGCTGTGAACTGGGCTGGTCAAACAGAGGGAAGGTGTCATATTTACAACACATTTACAAGGAATTACATGTGAGATGATCCCAAAGCATAATTATTAATAATTATTAATAAATGTTCAATTGATAGCTTATGAATGTGTTGGTAAGTTCATTAAAATGATCCATGAACACATGAATATTCCAGAGCAGGCAGGAGTCTGGGAAGTTACTGCTGAAAAGTGTGTTAACAAGGTGATTCCATGGTTTATGTGTGGCGTCTGCAAGCACTCAGCTCACTCCTGCCAGATGAACAGTTCCTGGCCCACTTGGGTCAGGGAGGGTCTCACTGCCACCTCCTCTCTGCAGATGTCTCTTTCCTCTTTAATAGAAAGAAAAGGATGGCATTTTCCAGTAATAGCATGAACCAAAGAAAATGAGTTAATCACCTAAGGAGCTTTAAGTGCATTCCCATCCATTGGAATTATTGCTTCTGGAAAAACAAGCATTAAAAATCTCCAGCCACAGTAAGCAAGATACCCAAAGGGTCAACTCCAACAACTGCTGGTGTGCAGGGGATACATAAAACACCAAGCCCTGAGTGATTTTGTCTCTCTGGGCTCCTTCCCTTTTTTTTAGCTCCAGAAAAACTAAAGTTGCGCTCACAGGTGGTTGCCTGTTGTACCCCAACTCTAGAAAAGCCCTTGCTGACTGCTACACTCACCTTTCCTTCCTCTGTGTTCTTTTTCCATCTCAGAACAGACAGGCAGGCTGAGGTGAAGATGGGGTTCTGGACAAATTCAAATGCTGGTGGATTTTGAATCCTGGAGGAAGCATGTTTTGATTTTTGGCATTGTTGCACAAGCTGCTTTTGGCTGTGAGACTGAACAGGAAAGCCAGGGTAGCAGAAGAGCTGTTCTATCTAATCTCATCTTCTTCAACTAATAATCTCCCTAGCTGTTCTGCTTTTAGATCTGTTCTGTATTCTAACTAATCTGTTTTACTGGTGCCTCATCCATTCTGGATCCCTCCTCATCTGTTTTAATGATTTATAATCCATGCTGGATCCTGAGAACAAGTTTTAAAAGCTCTTGTAAGGAGACTAAGCTTTGCTGTAAGTTTCAGTCTGAGTTAGGTGCCTAAATACAAGCCAAAGCCATTGTAGCTACTCCAAAAGTGCTTGGGAAATTTCACTTTTTGTTTACTGCACCCCAAGCCTGAGTCCATTCTTGCTAGGTTTAGGTAACTTTTCATCCACATCACCTGATAGCCTTGCCCTGAGTGGCAGCAGCAGGGAACCAGGACACAGCATCATTAGCAGTGTAGGAGAGATGAAATACAGTATTTATTCAGTGGCCGATGATCTCACATCACCAACACACCCAGCAGCTTAATTCTCACTTTTACTACGTACCACCTTTCATGTGTTTTGAATATGAAAAGCATCTCAGCACTAAACACTTCTCCTCTTTATGTGACACATCTTATCCTGCAAAGGGTGCTTTGGTTCATGTTTTGTGCAGCCACGGGGGGGAAAAGTCAGTCTCATTGTTAAATAAATAAAACTAGTGACTAACTTGGGAAAAACCTCTAGTGAGGTCATGAGGGGTGAAATGCCACTACTTTAACTGGTGACCTTTTCTCATCTTCGAAACAGCATTTACTAGATACAGACATACCACTGCTTGTTTATAAAGTGACTGAGGATTTTTGCTTACTGAGAGATCTGAGTTTCTGACTTTTGCTACTGCTCACAACCTCATTCCAACAGTGACTTGCAGATAATGACTCACAGCCTTGTGAGGAGTTTCACTGAAAGTTTCTGAGAATGGAAAAGTCTCTTCTGAAGCCAGAGAACAGGAGAGGAAGTTGGAAACATATAATTTTCTAACATTGATCAGCAAGAAAGAAGGGTTTGTGGCTTGGTAAACAAGCAGTATAAAACCCAAGGCCAAACCTGCTTTGCCCCAAGAAAAGGGAGCAGGTGAAATATTGCTGAGGAGCAACTCCAGACAGTGAGGACCAAATGACCCAACATCTCTTAGCACACCAGCCCCAGCCCCAGCACGTGTCCAGCCCCCCGGGCACTGCAACCACAGATTGTGGCCTGCTTGCTCTGAGGGATGGACACACATCGGCCAAACTGGTGAGTCAGTGCCAGCACTAAGAACCACCAAGCCCAAACAACAGACTCGCCTTGACAGCTCTGAACAGCTTCCTCCAAGAGCTACTGCTCCTAAACTTGCATTCCTTCCCTGGGGACTGATCTTCCCCTCGCTTACCTTTCCCAGTCCCGAGTGTCAGCTCCATGGGTTGCTCCATTGGGGTGACTGTGATGGTCTTGTACCTGTCCCCTCTTGCACCCACAGCCACTCTCAGCAGCTCTTTGCCTCTCACCTTGGTCACGTTGTAACTGAGAAGGAGGTTGACGCACCAGTCATCAGTGAAACAGCACCTTCTTTCTCCTTGACATTCGGGCAGTTGAAAAGCTCCTTGTAGGGTCAAGCACAGTGGCTTTTAAATAATGCATCATGTTTGTTAGTGTGTTGGCATTTAAATGCTGTCTGAGAGGAAGAAGGCAACTGGGGTTCCAGTGCTCTGTGTTCCTTATAATGGGGCCATTGGAAGCCCTTGTGTGGACACAACACTCACACGGTCATCTGGCCCTCCACTCACCTTCTTCCTCTCCACATCCCACCTCCCACACATGTTCTGGCTCCTCATGCATGATCAGGGACGTGCTTCCACCCTCACTTGCACATCCCATCCTTCTCCACATCCCCATAACCTCACTCAGAGCTCATGCTGCTGGGCTGGGAGGATGTATAGATAAATACACCTGGCCCTAAAATGTACCTTGTACCTGTGTCCCTCCTGGCACACTCGCTGCAAAACAGCATGAACCCAATGGCTGTGA
The DNA here is from genome assembly GCA_013397815.1 of Aleadryas rufinucha. Lineage (NCBI taxonomy): Eukaryota > Metazoa > Chordata > Aves > Passeriformes > Aleadryas > Aleadryas rufinucha. Next base: position 165,768 of record VZTH01009667.1, read on the forward strand.
TTACCTGGGTGTCTCTCATTGCTCTGGAGATGGGGAGGAAGAGAGGGGTTTATGCACCAAATCTAGACTATGACATAGGTTCTTTCAGAGGAACAGCCCAGAGCTGCCTCCAGAGCCTGCTGTGATAGACAGACCTTCTTCCCAACCCCACAGCCATGGCCATGTTCCCTGCTAGTGCAAGAGAATTCAGAGGGTTTTGTGGTCTGTCCTCCTCCATCATTGCCCTGTGGATGAGGAGAGAAGGGCAGCAGCGAGAATTCACCTTTCTAACACTCAGCTTAACATTTTGGAGGACCTGGGTTGAATTCTCAGGCTTGTGATGTGTTGCCAAGAGCTGTCACTTCTACTTGGATCAGTCATCTTGAGCAGTGTGTTAGCAGGTGGTGTCACACCTCTGCCTGGGATCACTGAGTAGAGACGGGGAAAGGAGCTGGAAACACTTATGACCCTGTGCCAGTGCCTCTCCTGCTGCTGTTTGTCACTGCAGAGCATTACTGAAGTCACCCTCCACTGCCTTGTTTTAAAGCTGCTGGCAGGCAAAGGCGAGTTGGGATGGAGTCACATCCCCCACCCTGCTCTGGGGCCAGGGTGTCTGCTCCCTTCCCCGGGTCCAGCAGCCTGGGGATGCTGTGCCAGGGCTGTGACCTTGCCCATTTTCCCAGCACTTTCTGAGGTCCATGGTCAGATGCCTTTGATATTGCTGCAAAATGTGTTTGTGGGGGGTCTGTGCTCTTGGGGAGCAGGTGGGTTTCCCAAGGGTGTGTGGTGACATGTGACAGCAAAAAGAGAGCCTGGGCATCCTGTCTCCTGCTCCACTCTGCTGACCAGCAGTTCATCCCTTACTAGCCCAGGAAGAGAGTCCTTGCTCCCCCACACTAGTCCTCTTTCCACCCTTGAGATCACTCTCAGCTTTTTCAGCCCTGTTTGCATTGACCCAACCCTGCACTTAAGTGCAGCAACATCAAAGGACTGACCAGCACAACTGAGAGGAGCAGGGAGGAAAGCAAAATGCCAAAAAACAAGAGGAGAAAACATGCAGATGATTTTTCATCATCCTGACACAACTGGACTGAAAGCCCTGTGACACCTTCAGGCAGCCCAGTGCCTCTTGGGCTGCACCATCTCCCTTCCAGTGGAGAGAAACACCACTGATCCTGTGATGTGCCTCTGGAATTAGAGTGTGCAGCAATAAATCGAGGCTGTATTTTGAGGAAACTGCTGGTCTGCAACACACACCTTTGCCTGCAATACCATCCTCAGCGTGCTTGAAAGGGCTTTGTCATATACAACAGATAGCCATGCAAACACCAGGGGATCTGCTGCAGATTTACACCATGGCAGGAAGAGGATTTTTGCCCAAATAATTTGCATGGGGGTTTTCTTTTCTTCCTTCCTTCCCCACTCCCCACCCCGGCAATCAATTAACCTTGGTGGTTTACAGCAAATTGCCTTCCAGCAAAAATCAGGCCTCACTGTGATAGCAGTCCTAATTGCCATGTCAGATATTTCCTAGCCACATTCATTCCCTAGCACCGTCAGCTATTGTTATAAATTAATAAAGCTTGGACACACCCCGTATTTAAGAATGAAAGCACAGAGAGAGTGTGATGGAGCATTAAAGAGACATGACATCTGAAGGCTCCTGACAGGACCCCAAGACTCTGATATCCTTCCCTGATTTCCAAAAACAACAACAAAATATAGGACTGGAGGTATTTCTAAATGCAGCTCCCTAAAAACTCATCCGTCTGCCTAAAAACGCATCCATTCAGAATTACAGTGTATTTTTAGACCATAAAAGAGAGCAGATATAAATATGTCTTCATTCCTGCTGCAATCCCATTGGCTTAATCAATTACATCACTGATAGGTTTGATCCATGATATCCAAACAGATTCTATTACAGAGTGAGCATGCAGAGCATATACATGTGTGTGTGCCTGGGGGATATATCTGTTTTTATATATTTGCAGATAATAGATATCTTTATATACAGGCATGGACACACGTACCCTTCCCTTTTCTATTAAAAAACCCCAAAATCCTGCTTGAATCATTTTCACAAATAAGACAAACCCCATATTTTGCTGGCAAAACGATTACGGCTGTCAGGTCTGATGGACGCAGTGTCTGCCATGAATTATTCATAGAGGCTAATTATAACCTGGCAGATTTCTGGCACAAATGTGCTGGAGATCCCAGTTATCTGTGACTGATCTGCTCCTCCCAGGTTCCTGAGGCACCAGAGGAGAGGGACAAATGGGTCCAAACTGACTCACTCCATATGAGATGAGTTAGATGGGGACTCAGCCCTTCTCCTTGGAAGCTCTGTGATGTCCAGCATAACCCCAAAAGTGACCCCCAAAGCACAAAGGTTGTGTGCTTCAAGCTGCCATTCCAGCCTCTAAGGATTTGATGAGGGCAATTGCTGTGTGAAACAGCTACGCTGCTGCTCCAGGGATCTACTGCCACATATCCAGCAGTGAGACACAGATGATGTCCAAGGAAAGGCATAAAATGGTGATAATGGTTCAAAGGCAGAGCCTCTTCTAATCAGCACTACTTCCTTCATCCCCTATGCCTTTCCCTTTTATGATTTCCCTCCTCCTCAGCTGATTCCAACGCAGCCCTGGCAGCTGGTGGTGAAGAGTCACTAATGGAAAGCAGTGAAAAGTGGGTATTTCAGACCAGCAGTGGATGAGTTCGGAGGGTTTGAGAGGCCCTGACCCAGCCCTGGATAATCCACTGCTGTTTGGGAAGTCTCTGAGGCACGTTCCAAGCCTCTGCCAAAGCCCACACAAACCACGGCACCCCTGCAAACGCTGCGCTGGCCCAGTCTTGAGGTGTGAGGGTGAAGAAGAAGAGGGCTGCAGGGATGGGCGATGCAGTGACCAGTCACACTGGCCTGACTGAGAAGCAGAGGCACTGCCCCAGTCTGGGCTGAGCGGTGTGGCCGGGCTGGACGTGGGAGACAGAGCGTTGTCTGCTTCCATGCAGAGTCTCAGGTGTCCCTCCCTCCCGTCTCTCCTCAGCACTTTCCCGAAAGCCCACTGTGAGTTTGTAGCTCTGGTTTAAAGCTCCTGGCTTCCTTTGAGGCTTTGGGCACTTTCCAGGGCTTTTATTCACCCATCAGTCACTGTCTGGAGAACAAAGCTTCAGAGGCACAACCAAAGGTCAAAAGAAGTTCCCTGTTCAAAGTCTTCTCCTCAGCAGGAGTTAAATACAGCATCAAACTCCACTGGAAACACGATCCCTCTCCAAAGCTCTGTTTCCATGGCCAGAGCTTTCCTCTGAGCAAACCAGAGGTGAAAACTCCCAAACTTTGACTGGAGGTTTAAGAAAAAGTACCAGGTTCTGCCCCACACCAGGAAACCTGGGGTGAGGACAGCAGATAACAAAGATCAGAAAATCCATGACCACAAATTCCGTGTCTGAGAGAAAGAGGCAAGGCAGATTTCTTGAGGCTTCCCCAACCCGTTAAACTTCTGCCCAGTAATGTGAGGCTTAATTCTGTTAGCAGTGGACAACGGGGAAATTCAGGGCTTATTGGTTCAAATAGTCCAACCAGTTTCCAGCCTCAGTGGATATTTCATTACTGCCCAATGGGGCCAGTTACTAATTGTGTCTTCAGGAGACACCTAAAAAAAAAGAACCCCATGTATGAGCCCTTCCTTGCCCTGGTTCCCTGGCAGCCAAAGTTCCCACTGAAATCAATACTTCTCTGGGGGACTGTCAGTATCTGAAACACAGCTTTGATTTCCCACTGGCTGTGTGTGCAGCCACCAGCCCTGTGCACCAAGAGCAGATCCCCAAATCCCTAGTGGGCTGAGAACACCTGAGGCAGAGTAAATAATCTCAGCACACATCTGTCCGCGTCCTTGCTCCCTTCAAAATAAAAGGGCAGGTTATGAGCAAGAGAATGGATGTCCCTAATAAGGCCAGGGCTGGTAAATAACATTATGCCTTCATTTGCTCTGAACCATTCATATTCTTCCAAGCAGAAAGGTAACAGGAACTGTGCAGCAATAACAGATCATCAGCTGTTGGGAGCCTTCAAACTTTGTCTCTTCTCTCAATGCATGCTATAAAAACTACCCCTCAGAGACTTTTCTTTCTCTTTCCTTTTCTTCTTGACATACTGTAGATATAAACTCTCCCCCTGCAAGGAAATTTCTTCTTCCATGCACTCCAAGCTCAGTGACATTCTTCACAGTGCCCTGGAGCACTGGGCCTCTGTGTGCATCTGTCTCCTTGGTGTGAACTTAAAGATCAGGAGTCATTCATTTACAAAAATAGTGAGGACACTTTTTTTCTTCTTGCCCAAGTCTCTTCCTAAATCTAAAGAAAGGAGGAGCTTCCCAGATGCCGAGGAAGGAGCAGGCCCGCCCAGGTACAGTGGGCACGTCAGGATAATTGGGATGCAGAGAAGACAGACCCAGCTGATGATGTGCATAAATCTCCCTTGTCTGTACGCTGCCTTCCCCACCCTACACTTCCTCTGCAGTTTTAATGTTTTGTTTCAACCTTTGGATTGTATTAAAATATTAATGCTAAGGTTTTATTATAATTTTATATTCCGCAGTTAATATTTTAATACAATAAAAGCCCAAATGAAATCTTTCAACATTATTGGGTGAAATGATTATGCACAATTGAAACAAAACAATCCACTAGGGCCAGGAAGACGTTTTCTTGGAATTTTCTTTTCCTGAGTGTTAACCACATGTCATTCTTTTGTTCTGATGGAAGGACAGCCCTCCCTGCTTTCAAAATATTAGGGATTCAATTGAATTGTGTACTCAAGTGCCTCAAATTGAATCAAACACCTCTAATGTGGCTCAAGATTTACCTTCTTGCTATGAGATATGATGCAGCTCTGAGGCCTGAGAAGAAAGGGTCTGGCCCAGAAAGGGACTAAGTGACGAGGTGAGACAAGAGGATGCCCAGCCCTGCAGCCCCCTGCCACGTGCCCTCCTGGCACTGTCCCGTGCTGCTATTCTGAGTTTGCTATTCTGCCCCACAAAGGGCTACAGTGACACAGTGATGACCACCTTGCTCTGCTACAACAGTGAGGGTGAGCAGGTGAACCCCTGGGAAATGTGAACCTCAGCTATTCTGTGCTGAGACCCCTCTGGTCTCAACACTTGGGGTGCCACATGCCTGTGATACCCCCCCATTTTATGGCACAAGACAACTGTTAACACTTCCAAACAATTTTTCAATTTAAGGCAGATTAACAGCAAAATTCTAGTGGGACTAATAGTGTGTAATCTTCTTTCCATTCCTCCTCCTGCATTATGAAGAGGAGTTCTCTGCAATGGCGTATTTCACACTCCGATGCTGATATTTCAATTTCCTGCTTAAGTTACAATAAAAACTGCCCACCCTGCTGATGCTCCCAGGAAGAATAACTCATGTTGATTGGCATTCTTTAATTCCCCTTGGATGCAGCTAATGATTAAGAGATGCCAGGAAATTTAAAAGCATGTCCTACCTGTGGACTCCTCTAAGCTCCTTTGGAAGGCTTTGAAAAGCTTCCAATTTCAAGCACAAAATACAGCTGGTCTTTAAGCACCTTCCTTGTCTTCCCTTTCTTCCTCACCCCACAGGAAGACAGAATTAAATTCCTGATATCAATCAAAGCAAAGGGAATGGAATTCATGGCAACAGGGCAATGCTGGGAGGACACTCACCTTCCCAAAGCTCAGGGCAGGGCAGCTGGTTGCAGGACACCCTGCCTGCATTCCCAAACAGGTCTTTAGGACAGCCAACAGTTTGATGAAGCTGAAAAACCCATGACTGGTGTTTGTATTGATTATGGAGTCTAATGGGACAGGTTTCAAAACCCTGATGGGCAACTGCATCTTTGTGTACTGGACAACAGAGTGACACAGGTCAGGTGTTGGCAGAAGGGAGCAGAAGCACCGAGCCTCAGCAGTTCAAAAATGTGCCCTGGAGTCGTCCCCATTTCCCCAGTTCTGCCAGACCTCAGCCACTGGGGGAAACTGCTGCAGAGGAAACGCTACAGAATCAGGCATCTGGCTGTGAAATCAGGCTACAATCAGGCTGAAACTTGCTCCAAAAGCAGTCCCTGCACAGACACTCTCAAGCCAACTTTGCTGGGATCCTCATGTTGATCAGACCTGAGAAAACATGACCTTCTTCCTCTCCCTGCACCCACACACACCTTCGCCAGCACCCTGTCTGCCCCCACACACCTTTGCCCCTCCAATGAAGGAATCATTTATATTGAGTCCTTTTGCCAGGATAGTGAAGGTTTTCCTTGCATTTGGCAAAGCAGCTTTCTTCCTACCTTCTGTGGTAAGGAAGTATCTCTCCATGAGGATTTGCCTGTATGGCAAGGATTTACTATTCCAATCAAAATTCAGCTCTACAGGCCACTAATCCAGCATATCTACAGCAGAATAATCCCTCCAGCACAACCACATGAGGGATTTCCCTGGGTAGACAAAATCTTGTGGGCCCTTTGCAGATTGCTAAGTGAAGAGGAAAAGGGAATTGGTCACTGGAGCTCCCCAGATTTAATCAGATTTCCCTCAAGAGCTGCTACAGGGCTGCTGAAGCTCAGAGAGTTAAAAAGCAACCCCAAGCAAGGGAAGACTGAACATCGTTTCAAAATGCTGAGGAATCTTCTCATCAAAATAATGTCAGAGCCTGTCACGGCGGAGGGAAAACAAACGTGCGGAACATGATGGTTCTGCCTGAAATGTAAAATGCTGTTTAGTTAAAACAAAGCTCTTTCAAAGCACTCAATGGGGAAGCAGAGGGAGGGAAGAGTAAAGGCAAAAAGCACTTCGTTTTGTAAGTTTAAAAGATATTTAAACAGAGAAACCTGTTGAGTCATGCAGAGCCCTGCCTGTGCTTCCAGCACGTTCTGCTTGACACAGCAAGTGGCAATTGCTGTCACTCAGGGAGATGGGAGCCCCTTCCCCTAGAGCTCATCAGGTTCCTGCCCACTTCAGAACATCCCTTTCCTTTGAGGAGTCACCATGGGGTGATGGGAGTGGAGGGAAAAAACCTCTTTTAAATAACCATAAGAAGTAAGCAAGAGGAGGCAGTGCCAATTGGAGCCTTGAAGAACAGTTGCCAAGAGGTGTTGGATCCCTGCAAATTTAGTTCCTGCACAAAGATATTTCATGCCTTGCCAGGGCCTTGTTTCCCATGACAGGAAGCAAAATGCTGTTTATAGGGATGCACTGACATTGCTGCAGAAAGCCAAGGTTTGGAACATGGATTTCAGTGTGCAATGTACTGCCCTACCCTCAACACAGCCCTGCTCTGGCTATGCTCCCTCCTCTCCAGAAATCTTTTGGCAGAACTGGCTCTGAAGCCCAAGAGGATTCCACAGAAGAGACACAGGCAATGGGATTGCAGTCAGTAGAAAGGGTGTTGCAAACTTCGGAGCTCCATCTACCCCTCCATTTTGCTGCTGTGAAGGAGAACAGGAGTCCTGCGTGTGCCTGTTACCCTGCCTATACAGTCAAATGAATTTAATCTCCCCCTTCCCTGCCCATCTATGAAACAGATCCTTTTAACATATACTAGTTAATAATGACAGCCCCAAAGGATACCACTCAGATGACAATGACAGAAATCACAGGAAAGGAAAGAAAAAAGATCCGTTCAGAATTGTGGAAGATCAGCATACCTGAGGAAAGAGGCTTTCATAGACATGTCTTTAATCTTCCTGCTTCCAGCCCTTAATAGCAGAACCTGATTCGAAGACTTGGTGATTGATTTCCAGCCCAGACGCAAAGTGACAGGCTCATTTTCAAGTATTGCACAGCTATAATTCCGTGTTTTATTTGTTATTATTGTAACCTGCTGATGGAGTGGGGCTGTATTCAAGGTAGCGGGTAACAAGTCTGGCTCGAGGCATTATTTAGAGTTGGGTGTTTAATGCCAGAGCCTCGTGCCTCTTGATATTTATGAAGAAGATGTGCCTGTAGCTCCAGTGCTCGTATCTTATTTGTTTGTTGTTCAAACAAAGGATCAGGAAATTGGATGCTGTTTCTGGCGAGTGATATCATCTCAACAGTTAAGGGAAGGCCACTGGTCTTTACACGTTTCTCCAGCACAGCAAGGAGGAGAGCTGCCTCCAATTCAAGGTGAATGAGTCACCTTGGAAAGTGCTTTGTCTCTGTAAACAGGAAAAGGCTCTGCTCCATAAACCCACGGGACAGAACAGCCTCTCAGCTAGGGCTGAGCAGCACCCCCATGGTTGTGGGGCTTAGTCCTGCTGCCTATCACTGAAATTTCTCCTCTAATTTGCCAGAGTTTTCCCCATTTCTTGCCTTAATTTCTCCCTCTTCTAAATAAAGATCAAATCAAGAAATCTTGCCTTGGAGAACAGCACATGGCATTGTTCTCACTCAGAATAAGGTTCTTGGAAGAAAAACCTTCCAGCCAGATTCAGTGAGAGCATTCATGCCACTGGAGACCAGCATGGAAAATCCTGCTGGGGTTGTCAGGGCTTTTGGGGGATTAGGGCATGTTTATGTAGCCAGAGCAAAGGGTCATGCTGGGTCCCCCCTTTTCTAGGCCAGAAGAGTGTCTTAGCCCTGAGCTGGCAGCTCGGAAGCTGCCCCTGGTTTCAACCTCAGCTAACTCCCCTTGCCTTGCAGCATGGCTGCACAAAGGAGATGGTGCACAACTTGCTGCACTCAATGAACTTACCTGTGAGCTCCTAAATAACTCTGGCAGCTTGGAAAAGCTCATTCAGCCTGAGAAACTGAGCCTGCTGCAGCAGCAGAAGCGAAGGAAGGGACTTTATGCTCAAGCTCTGAAGTTTAACCTCTGCTGTGCTTCTGTGCAGCAGCAACGAGTGGCATTTGTGCTCACAACAGAAAACTGTAAGCAGTGATTTCTGGATGCTCCCTAGATACCCCTGAGACAGGCACAAAACAGCATTTCTTCACAGACTGAGAGTTTATGCTGAGATGTTGAATGTCTTTATGAAGTCTTTGGTATTGCTGTTCCAGTTTCTTATTAATTGTGTAGAAGACCAAACACTGCCTACTCTCAAAAGGCTACGAGCTCTGTAGGGCTCTGCAGAGAACAAACATATATCAGCCCAGTGCATTAAGCGAAGGCAATTTGAAGGTGATCCAGTTTTACCTGTTTCTTAAAAACCTCTCATTTTCTAGGCTTTCTCACTACACCCTCATCAGCAAGGCACTTTAGTTCAAAAACAAGTTGCTGTAGCACTTTGTGATATTGTTAGTGGGCATGGTGAGATTAGGCCAAAGCTTGGACTTGGCGATCTTGGAGGTCTTTTCCAACCTTAATGATTCTATGATTCTGAGTGTCTGTCGTGCCAGCAGTCCACATGGAATGTGATACAAAGACCCTGAGCCCTGTCTCTGTGCCAGCTGGTGACTCGATGGACATGCAGAGCATGGGGCCACAGCCCGGTCGTGTGCCAGGCACCCTGGTGTGACCCAGGGCACCCACAGCGAGCGACAGGCAACCACTCTGCACCTGCCAGTTTGCCAATCCCAGAATGAGAGGAGACAGATTAAATATATATCCCACCCAAGCTGCTACCAGTTCTATTTTGCCAGGGTGTTATTCATGAAAACAATCTCTGGTGCCAGCTCTGGTTCCCAGCCAGGGCTGCAAACTAATAAAATTGCCTTTTATACTGAGCATGCGAACAAGCCTCCTCTGCTTGCAGGAGTGGGCCATACTCCTCACTGGCAGCTTCCTGGGGGTGGTGGCAGTCAGGTCCTTATGGACTCGTCAGCAAATGGGACACTGAAATGAGGGCAGAGCTAAAATTGCTGGAGAAGCTCTGAAACTTTCCCAAAGAGGAGACTGCAACAGGGAGGATGGTGAGGGAGCCAGCATCTCCCTGGATGTCCTGCAGCCATTCAGCTGGCCTGGAGGGGTAGAAGGACAGGGGAGAAGCAGGGAATTAGCTGAGGGCTTAGAAGAGGAGTTCTTAGGAAAAAGAGAGGTGTCCTTGGAGACCTCTGCCACTGCTCAAAGGGATTCTGTTCTGGTTTATTCTCAGAGGGTTTTCTCCAGCTCTCAGCCTCACTCCTTCTCAGCAGCACCCCATAGTGCAGTCAGAGACATCTCACATTTACACAAGTGTTGAGTAGGTACAGGGTGAAGCTCTACTACCCCCTGTGATATCCTTTCCTACTAGCATGTACAGGGAAGCAGAGAGCTCTCCAGAAGGCACATGGAATCCGATTTAACAAACCCAACAGTTCACAGAAGTCACTGTTGTATCCAGTAGCCTCCTTCCCTGAGAGCAGCAGCAGGGATTTAACGAGGGGAGAAGAGAGGGCGACTGGGCCACGTGGGGCTCTGGTGTGTCACAGCTGCTGCCTGCGGGGTGGCTGCAGCTGGCCCTGCTTGCAGAGCCCGTCTGCCACCTTCCAACCTGCTCAACACCCCTGGGCGTGTCAGCCATATCCCTGATCCCTCACAGCTGTCTCCAGCACGAAGAAAAGGCAGGCACCTACATAAAGCAGAGATCTTCCTGGAATAGAGAGGAAAATCTCCCCATGCCACACTCATGAGACCCGAGGCAACTCAGCCCTGTTGTAGGTCGCTATCCACAAGTCAGCTGCTTAAAAACTATGTGCTAAGATGAATTTTTTGTCCTGTAGTGGATCAAAACTGCAACCTGCCTATGCTTCAGTTTCCCACTGTAGAGAAAGGAAATTACAGCCCTGAGTGCAGGGAGGACAAGTTTGTTAAATCCAGAATGTATTCATCTGTCTCAGAGGTGGGACTGGCAGAGGGGCAGAACAGCAGAAGGGAAGCAGGGGCTGATGCTGTGGTGCCTGGGGTGCAGCTAGTCATCAGTCAGGCACTGCATCCTACCCCAGCCTGGCCATCTCGGAGGCACATACACTTAAGCTCAATGTTTCTTCCAGTCATTTTCCCTCTCTTCCCTTCCCAAAGCTGCTGGCAGCCTTTTTTTCCCCACCAAACGTGGCCCTCTTGTGTTCACAAGCGAAATATAGAGAAATCTGTAACAACTGCTCATGAATATGAGAGGATTATTAGGAAAGTGGCTTTTCCACACCTTAAACTCTGTTTTGATGGCTCAGGGAGCCACGAGCAGCATCCTACAGGTTTCTGCCCAAATCCCACAAGAGCGAACTGAACATCAACTCAAGCGTCACGAAAATTTCTACCTTCCCTCTCACTCCCACCTCCCTCCAGTTTGGAAACAAAGATTCCTTAGAGGTTTGCAGATCTAAATATGCAGTGCTTGGAAGAAATAAACCCCAAGTGCTATTATCTGAAGAGTGGAGAGGAAGACCAGCAGGAAAGAATGCAGATCAGTGTGGGGAGGGTGCGTACACACGTATGTGTGGCCACACGCACAGGGAGGCTGCAACACAGCTCAGACATTCTGAAATGAAATGAGCAGTCGTTTATATCAGGGTTTCCATAGAGACCAAGTTTTGAAAGACTTAAGGTGGAATGATTATGTATGTTCTGAAGGGCTTGAGATAAAAATATCCTTGCTAAGCACTGCATGGACTAATTAGACGATGATCCTTGACTTGGAGCTCTCCTTGGTGATTACAGTCACTGGGCCCTGGGCTTGCCCACATGTTCCCTGCTAGCGTGCAGTGGAGAATGCAGCACCTCAAACAACAGCAGTGATCCCTGTTGCCTGTTTCCCTGGAAGGCTGCTATACTTTTCAAAGGCTCGTCTCTCGCTACCGCTCTGCCAGCTCAAGCAGAAACAACGTGTGCTCCAACCCTTCTGCTGCCAGACCTGCCGTCACCAACAGCCAGGCAACACCCCTGGGGTCACACAGTGGGCTTCAACTGTGGGTTTGCAAAAGACAGAAAGAAGCAGAAAGGCAAGGAGGAGCCCAGGAATGAGCACCGATGGATTTCCACCTGCCATGGCAAGGAAAGTCTGCCCCAGAAGTAACAAATTCACTGAAACCAGCCCAAAAGCATCTCTCTGGTGGCAGCCCTCCAGCCTCAGACAAGGGCATCCAACCTCCCGGGATTTACAGGAACTCCAGGGAGCCCCAGGGACTGTCACATCCAGGGCAGGGGGAGGGATGGTGGGGACATGGTTAATTTGCTCCTCAACTGTGTGGAACACCCTGACGTTGCTGTGTCTGGCACTGCTGCCACACCCAGGTACAAACAAAAAACCAAAATACAAAAGGGAAGGCCCTCAGCCAAAGAAATGGGAGGTTCTCTGACAGCATCTCCCACCCGATGTTTTGATGGAACAATTGCTCAGTCTTGTCCAAACCTTTAATCCCTCAGAGACTGGCTGGGGTTTTTTCCCCAGTTACTGAAAAAAAATGTACTTTGAGTTGCAGGTCAGCAAGAACTGCTCGTGCACTTAGGTCAAAATGGCAGTGTGGGAAAATTCCTTTTTTGAAGCAGCCAGAACAAAATCTTCTCAATACTTTGCTTTGAAAAAAGGGCATTTTGTTTGTAACTGCAATAACAGGGTAAATGCATCCAAGAAAGCAACAGAATCTTTCGTTTTGATGGGGAACAAACACAACCTTTTGAGGCCAATTACTTCTACTTGGGCAAGGGAGAGTGGAAAAAAACTTTGTTTCAGGTGGCCTCCCTCATATCCATCACTCTCCAGTTTCCTCCAGTTAAAGCCATGAAACAAATTAGAGATTTCTCACTCAGTTGCAGTCCTTAGCCAGAAGAGCAATTTCCATGCTGCCCTCAGCCCAGCTGTCTCACAGTCTGGCTATCTAACAAGCCACACTGACTCTCAGTATATTTTTCCTAAAGCAAATTCCTAATGATGGTTATGAAAACCTCCTTATGGTTTCCCAGCTGATGCAAAAGTAACATACAGTCAGAGGCCCTGATTCACACATGAACATTTCTAAAAGCAGCCTTTGATTTTTGGGGCTGTGTGTGGGTCATAGAATCATGGAATATCCTGAGTTGGGAGAGACCCACAAGGATCATGGAGTCCAACCCCTGTCCCTGCACAGACACCCCACAATCCCACCCTGGGCATCCCTGGGAGCGGTGTCCAAACGCTCCTGGAGCTCTGGCAGGGTTGGGACCATTCCCTGGGGAGCCTGGGCAGTGCCCAGCACCCTCGGGGGCAAGAACCTTTCCCTGAGCTCCATCCCAACCCCCCTGACACAGCTCCAGCCGTTCCCTGGGCTCCTGTCCCTGTCCCAGAGCAGAGCTCAGCCCCTGCCCCTCCGCCTCCCCTCGGGAGGAGCTGCAGCCCCCGAGGAGCCTCCCCTCAGTCTCCTCTGCTCCAGCTGAACGAGCCAAGTGCCCTCAGCCGCTCCTCAGCCCCTTCCCCAGCTCTGTGTCTCTTCAGGCAGGATGGAGATTTCTGTCCCTGCATCCATTCAGGAAGTAAATAATTAGGGGGACCTTTTCCCCCTTGCACAGAATAATCCCCTCCATCCTCTCCTCTCTGCTGAAAGACTGCAGCGTCTCCTTCAGAAGTGTCTTTAATACAGGCAGTTCCTGGCCCTGGCAATGTCAGCTTGATTTCTGAGTGTGGCTTGTGCTTTCCTCAGGTGCAAATGGCAAGAGACTCCAGCATCTATTTCTGCTTCCCATGGTACCCCCTATAAAGATCAGTCCTGCCTGAGCACAACAGAGAGCTGCTTGAATTAATTGAGGCAGACAGCATGTTCCTCTCTGTAAACAGTGCCACAGCTCTGGCATCCGCAAAGGTTCCATGTGACGCAGAAACCTGAGTCAGGCCCACAAAGACATGATCGATGAGGGCAGGGATCAGGAGCAGGACATGTCTGCAGACAGCACAGCCCCGGAGTGTCCCGTGTTGTTCTCATGCCAGCAGAAGGAGGGAATGTGATGTGGTTTGACATGAGCAGCAACAATGCAACTTTCCTCCTTCCTAAAACAGCAAGTTTCCAACTCATCACCTGGTCTCAATAGAGCCAGCGAATTGCCAGATAGATTTAATTTCAGCCTGGTCTCCTATCAAACCAGGTTTAAGTGATCAGTGTGTGTGCACACTCATGTGTGTGCATTTATATCTTTTCCCTTTTTCCTTATCCCCCATAATTTTGAACTCACTGGCCAATTGAGCTCTAATCTGATAGAGGCAGAGGTCTCAAAAAGGCTACATCCCAAGAGAAATGGTAAAAATACATATTTGATCAGGGTTGGCAGACACTGTAATGAAGGGAATATCTGAAATGTCATCTCAAACCTTACTACACACCACCCCAGAAGAGACTGAGCCAGAGACATCCTTGTAGCAGCCTTTCCCTGAGCCACAGGTGGGCAGGATGCTTCAAGTGTTGCTTTGGATTTCCCTCCCAAGTTGCCTCTCTCCCAGCACCCGGATGTCTCCAGAGCTGCCAGGGAAAACTGCTCATCAGGTGAGGTGATTGGGGCCCCCCTGGTTCACAAAAGCCATCTTTAACCTTGAGAGAAACACAGATTTTGCCACTGTCTCCTTCAAAGATCCAGTGCCTCCTAACATGAATGTGCCCATTTATTGACACACATAAATTTGGCTTGACTTTTATCAATACCTGAGCCTCAGATCATAAATCTGCAGGAGAACTATTACTGAGTTTCTAGTTGCTCTCAGCCTCACCTTATCATCATCTTTGGCCCCCTGTGGTGCCCCCGGCCCATGGGCAGAGGCAGCCCCCCTGTGCCAGGCACTGCAGAGACACAACCATCACAGGCTGCCTCGACTCGCTCAGCATCAGCTCTGACAAGAACTTCAGCAGGAATTTTCCTGGCCCTCCCCACTGTGCCAGGACCTGGCCTTTCCCCAGCAATTACCTCCTGCACAGGGAAAAGCAGCTCAGTGTTCAGCTGTCAATGCAGTGAAGGTGCCTTGAACCCCCTGTTTTCCTTCCCACTCCAGGAAGACCAGCACCAGCTGCTGCAGGCGCTGCCAGGGCTCTTGGGGAAAGAGAACAACAAAAATCCTCTGCTGAAGGTCACCAGCCACAAAGTACCACCGGAGAGAGCGGGCAGAGCACACCAAAGATTAATGGCACTTCAAGGTTTAGATCTGTCTGTGCTGGGAGGGTCTGTGGAGACAGCCAAAAAAGGCTAATATGATTTTACATGCAAATGAATCATTTCAAGGAATGAAATGCCCTGAACAAGCCTGTACATGGCCACGCTCCTGTCCTGAGGAGCAGGGGCAGGTATTCCCCCCTGATCTGCAGGGAGCATAATTCAAGAAGAGAAATCCTGTATTTTGCAGGCTGAACCTGTGGGTTCAGCACTCTTTTGCTCAGGCAATAAGGCTGCTGTCAAGAACGTGACTGGGGCAGCCTGGCCCCCAGTGTGAGGCTGGGTACCCCGGGCTCTCACCCTTGCTCTGACACTGGAGGCTGTGTGGCCTTGGAGAATTTATGCTTCCTCTCAGCACCCCTCTTAAAACAAGGACCCTGACACTGTATCCTTTGTAAAACACCCTCGGAGCTCACGGAGAGGAACACTGCATCACAGAGAGTTATTGCTCCATCTGATCCTTTTCTTGCCCTCCTCAAGTGAATATCTGAGCATCTCCCAGACCTGCACCCAGCAATATGACTCACATCTGTCATATGCAATTCCTCTATGATCCCCAAAGGGAAAATGAGGTATGTGGTGGTGTGTTTTGTCTTGGCAGGGTTGTTTCATGTCTGGGCTCTGTTTCTAGGAGAAGGGCTCCCTGTGTGTATTTTTTTTTTAGCCACCTACAGTGTCTGTCTGTGTGCAAGGGGAGGGAGAGAAGCTGCTCGGAAACCAGGCAACAGGCAGCTATTTACAGTGTGGGCCATCCAGACCTGACATTTAGAGGCAAAATACGCTTGGAAGAGGAAGTTTTCAGACCCCAAGGGCACCAGGCTTGGGAAAGCTTAGTTAGGGCTGAGCCTTGGTCCAGTAAAATCCACTGGGACTCTTGTTTTTCCACCTTATGCCTTAACTCCCGTCCCCCTCCTGAGATTTGGGAGAGAGAGGGAATTAAAAATCATTGAAAGCTTTCCTTTCCTCTGCTCCCACTGCCCTCTTTCCCCTGGGAAACAGTGGTGTTCTGGGAGGTGAGGACAGGTAACAACCCAGGGAGTCACCTCCTGCTGAAGGTTTCATCAGTGGTGCACCGGGCTGGAGATCACAGGCAATCCCTGCTGCTCGTTGGAAGAGAGCCGTGCTGAGCATCAGGGACTTTGATCTCTGTGGAGCTCCAAGGTCAGAGAAGGTGGGCATGGCCCTCCCCCTCACCACCTTGTGCATCTGCTTCCTTCCAGATCCAGCTGTGGGAGGAAGCTCAGAGGTGGATTTGAAGGTGTCTGGAGCGTGGTCAGCCCTGTGCCTCCCATGGTTTCTGTTAGCAGAGGTGCAGGAGAAAAAGGAGAACGTGGAATATTCTCCTCAAAAAGTCCTTGGGATTTTAAATTGTTTTTCCAGAGAAATAATTTCTTTATTTTCTTTGAAAAAAAGTCCCATGAAAGGACAAGTTTTTAATTTCAGGAACATTTGACTTTAGGATCTTTCTGAAAGCCCCAAACAAAAGTTGAGGGGGTGCTCTGGACACTACTTCTCAATACTTTGAAATGAGAATTTCCACCATCCTTCATTCTCCTTGTCATAAAAGATCTATTTCATGGTCCATTTGGAAAGTACTACTTTTTAGTTGTGTTCTTTTTTCTTTCAGACTCAGAACAAACCCCACCTTTTATAACCTCAGGACTCCCTCTTCTGTGCTGAGACCTCCTTGTCTCCCTGTGAGGCACCTTCTCGCCAGCATCAGGCATGGATGGAGCCTGCAGTGCAACAGTTAATGTGGTAATTCTCCAAGGATTTTGTTTAGAGTTTTATAGCATTACACACCAGCCTTATTGGATTTAAATGGCTTAAATTAACTGGGTTATTTAATGGATTGTCCAGATTAGGGAGGAATCTGCAAAGGCTGTTACTTCAAGAAGAGCAGCTGCATGAGAAGAAAAGATCTCCAAGTAACATTAATATCCTGGAGGCTCACAAGTCCTGACAGGCCACTCCTGTCCTTTATTGACATTCTCTCATACGCATTTAGCCAGGTTTGTGTTTAGTTTAATAATCTCCTGAAAGTTTAATTGTTGCTTTATTCATCCATGACCTTTCCTTCTCATCTGGAGACATATTATTGCTAATCTACAAATTTCAAGAACCAGATTTATTTGCAAAACCAATTATTCTGCTATGCAAATCTCTTCTCTTCCTGCAGCCTGTCTGAACAGGGCTTTTTTACAGCCACCATAATATATAGACACTATTCAAATATTTAAATGTAAAATTTATCTATATTTCTTTTCAAGCATGCCCAGGTTCTATGTGGTGCAAAGTTAATTAAAATCTTTAGAATCAAAAGCAGGTCTCCTGACCTTGATCCAGACCTGACAGACTTTAACCTCCAAAGTCCTCACTTAACCACAGGGGACCTGGAACTACCAGCAAAGTGGAAATCACTTCGCTGTCAGGAAAGTTCTAATGGAGAAACACATCCTCTCCATTAGTGTCAGACATGACAACACCAGCACAGTCCCAGAGACACACACGGCTCTCCTGAGCAGGCTGCAGAGGCCTGACCTGAAGGAGGGGCA
The DNA here is from genome assembly GCA_013397815.1 of Aleadryas rufinucha. Taxonomy (NCBI): domain Eukaryota; kingdom Metazoa; phylum Chordata; class Aves; order Passeriformes; genus Aleadryas; species Aleadryas rufinucha. The sequence continues at coordinate 183,347 of VZTH01009667.1, forward strand.
GAAAAACGTTCAGAACAAGAGTCTTTGCTACAGATCTTTACCCCAAAACATTCCCAGTGGCACCTTCCCCATGTGTCCCCAGAGTGATGCCTCCCCTCAGCCTCAGGATTTCTAGTCCAGCTGGCACAGTGTGGGACACAGGACACTTAACAGAATCATGGAATGGCCTGGGTTGGAAGAGACTTTAAACATCATCTTGTTCCACCCCTTGCCATGGGGCGGGGACACCTCCCGCTAGGCCAGGTTGCTCAGAGCCACATACAACCTGGTCCTGAACACTTCCAGGGACAGGGATGATGTGGGGCTTCTCTGGGCCCCTGCAGATCCAGGGACTTGATCTCTCTTCTCAAATAATCAGTGACTACAATACTTAACATTAGTCATTCTTTTCAAAGTATTGAAAAGCAGTGTCCAGACCACTCAACTTTTGCTTGGGGCTTTCAGAAAGATCCTAAAGTCAAATATTCCTGAAATTAAAAACTTGTCCTTTCATGGGACTTTTTTTCAAAGAAAATAAAGAAATTATTTCTCTGGAAAAACAATTTAAAATCCCAAGGACTTTTTGAGGAGAATATCCCACGTTCTCCTTTTGTCCTCCACTCTGCTAACAGAGAATCAACTTTGGCTGTCCCCTGCCTCAATTTCCCCACCTTTCTCACTGACAGGAGCACTGCCTGTTTCTGTTCACTCAGGACTTTAAGTGTGGAGTGTCACCTCCTATAATCCTCCTGCCCGAAGTCACAGTCAGTGTCATGAGGCTATGGAGCACCACTACCACAATTACAGGCAACCAAGAAATCAACATTTTATATGAAGCCTTATGTCAGTGAATGGCATTATCAGAGAAGCTCACACAATTAAACCATAATTTGTTCCTTGAAATGTACTGGAGTGAGAGCTCTGCTCCAGACATGTGGCCACAGATGGGTCATAGACAGTTGTGTCTGGAACAGCCCCTTGTCCCTGGGTACCTGCAGACCTCAGGGGTGGGAACTGGTCATCTCCTGGCAGCCAGACCCACTGCAGCCAAGAGAGCCACTGGCTTAAGTAAGCGCTGGCTCAAGCCTTCTATATTTCAGATATGAGTGGCTTTAAGCTGTTTTTCACAGTCTGCAGATTGTTTCTCTTGCTCAAATAATTTAGCTTTAACCTGAGGCTGTGGGCTCAATCCTTGCTGTCAAAACCCAGTGTGTAGCTTTGCATGCAGCTCCTGAGGGTATGGGGGGATACAACATGAATCTCCCTGGCTCCTTCAAAGCCTTGCAGAGCTGCTTTATGTGTGTAGAAATCGACATAAATAAAAATAAATCTGACAGGCTTTAGTCCGTGTTTCTCTGGTATATCCTTGTCTGCACTGGATTTACCCGAGCTGGTTTATATCTAATAGCATCAGAAGGGGGATGTTTACAGTGAGACAGACTCCAGTAAACACTAGCAGGGATAAGGGTCCCCTCACAAATACTTCCAAGCAAAGTAACAATTTATAATGTGCAGCCTAAGGACATGGGAGTCACCAGCAATCCCAGGCTGGGTGTTCCACTGGCCCCAGCTCCTTTCTGGGGCTGTGCACACATGATCTGCTTGGGGTACCCCAACCCCACTGCACAGCAAACCAGGCTCTATAAATGGAAGTTAACTACCTCTATAAATGGAAGTTTCAATGCAAATCGCTCTGTTTTCACTTCTAGTTTCACTTGAGTTAAGAATTACTTTTTGTTCTAAGTAGAGGCAAACAAGACTCACAAAACCCTGCAACAGTGTCCAATTACACTCGGAGCTGGAAACAGTAGAATTTCTAGTGAGAAAAGAGGCCTCATTCCCCTGCTGCTGCCTGTGCCATGGCGTAGGCATAAATGAAATGTGAATTACACCACTCTTACCAGTGCAAATGATTACAGAGGACCTGCAATCCAAGATGAAGCTGAGCCTGTGGTAGGTTTATTTTAAGCTCAGACACCATTAAATATACCAGAAACATTAAAGAAACTTTCCCTCTGTGACATTTGGATGAAAATGTGACTGATTCTAAATAATTCTAGGATTTTCTAGTGCCCTGCAGCTGGACTCTGGCACCTGTTCTGGGCTGGCCACAGGCACCCTGTGCTGGGACAAATGTCTCCATGAAGGTTTGCCGTAACTGGCCATCCTCATTGTGCCAGAGTTGTGTGATATTTTTAGCTTTTCATCACAAACTGACTCTCATCTTGTCTGACAAAGCTGCTATTGAGGCAGAACTCCACTGAAATCCAGCTTCTAATCTAAGTGCACATCTAATCCATTGACACTGAACCCTCTGGAAAGCAGTGGGTAGCATCACTTTGCTCTGATACATATTCAGGCAATGAGAGAACTGATCTGTGGCTTTGGTAGATGGAACCTTCAGTGGCAAATTCAGCCAATTGCATCCACGCTCTTCTCTTCATCCCTGTCCTCTCGTTATCCTGCTCTGTGCTGACCCATCCAGGTATGTGGACAGGCTGAGAAAAGGGCTGCAAAAGTGGATCAGCTGAAAAGAAAAACTCTTATTTTGCTGGGTTGATGTTCAGCCAGGTCAGTTCCACAACCCCCTTTGCACACACAGAGCCGTGTCAGAGCAGTGCACAGTGTGCCCGTGGGGATGAGACGGACCAGCAAGGAGCAGGGATACCTCAGTCTGTTCTTACCATCATGGATTTTGGTGCATGATGCCACATCCTCCAGACCTGTCTTTCCAAAATAGGTGTCACTCTCATCACTTCCCAAAGCTGCAATGAGCAACAGCAGCCTCTGAAATGACATCAGCACTCAGCTCCTCTGCCAGAAACCTGGGGCACAAGATCCTTTGTCTCCAGATTACACTCATCTTTTCCACTTCTTCAAATGATATGAATCTCATAATTTGTCACATAGCTGGTGGTTTCCAAACATCATTTACCCAATGGAAGCTGAGGGGGGAAAGCTATTCTTTAGGTCAACTTGTGAGTCATTTGGCTTGCCAGTCAACCAAGTCTCACTCACTTGGAGACAATCAATATATCTGAGCTATAAAACCTCAGCTAGAAACATAACTCACCAAATTTAGTGAGTAGCCTGTCATCACTGAGAGCAATGATCCTTAACCCCTTATCTAGCTCCAGGGAATCATTATCTGCAGTTGTTAATTTAAGCATGTTTTAAGTAATAAAAAAGCATTTATTTCTGCTAAAGATGTCTGATTCTACTACTGCTTCATTATTCAGTTTCATACAAAGAGTTTTTATTCAATTGTGTTCAAATTGACATTCAAATAAATACCCAACACACTAGCCAATTAACATAGTTACTGGCCAAATTCCCGAACATTTTTAACCAGGCAAGGGCTGCAGAAGCCTCTGAAAATAATGAAGACACATTTAATCCACCTTTGTTGAGCTGTGCACTTATGAACTGCCATCCCAGCCCTTGGAGAGGGTACCAGGCAGGGGCTTCCAGGCTGCACAGGACACAGGGAGGACTCTGGGATGGAGCATGGCATCACCCTCCCCCTTTCAGCACAGTCTCTCAAGCATAATCCTTCAAATTCTCTATGGGTTGCACCATTCTCTGTACATTTATGTACAAAAATAAAAACAATCAGGTGCAACAGTGCAGTGCCTTGCAGGTTTCAGCTCCTATTCAGGAATCTATTCCTCACTGAACTGCAGTGAAGCTTGGAGGCAGATCCTCACACTAATACCAGCCAGGAAGGGGCCTCAAAATTGCAACTCAGCTCATAGATAGCAGTAATATTCCCTCACAGCTGGGTCTCCAGTAGGATGAGAAGATTTGGGCTGAAGGCTGGACATCAGTCACTAATATATAGAGCGGAAAAAGAAACATCCCAGAAAACAACAAAAGCAAGTTGACCAGGTTGGGAATATAATCACCCCCAAACCTCTAAGGCTGGCACAATGACCACAAACCCTCGAGCGATCCATCTGTCAGCTGGGAAGATGTGATTCAGATAGCAAAGGGAGTCACACTAGTGGACAGCTCTATGGGAACCAATTTACTTGAAGAAGGAAGAAACTTTAATCAGTCAGGGTTCAAAAGGCCTGTAACTCATGTCAGAGCAGAGCAAAACTGATTGTACACTCATCACAGGTGAACAAAAGATCAGAGAAGACAAAACAATTACAAGCAGATAATGAACTGGATAGTCAGCAGCACAGAGCCTCTGAAGAGTGAATCCAAGGTAACCATGCCCATAACAGCAAGAAGAGCAGGAAGAAGGATGAACAGCAGGACTGGCCTCATCTCCTGTGTGCTGGAGTCCCCAGTCCACTCTGGAAGAGGGGACAGCCTACATCTAACCCTGAAGATGCTGTGCTTTGGGAGTCAGTGCTTTTCCAAGCCCTCTCCTTTTTGGCTTGTGTTGCAATCACCAAAATGCAAAGGAAAACTTGAACCCATTTCCAATTCCTCAGTACCAAACCACCAGCTGTTTCAGGATGGCTGCTTCTGCCCTTCCTGCTCTGCTGGAGACCTGACACTTGCTTTGTGGGGTATGAACGATTGTTCTCCAAAGCATCAGCTCTGAAGAAATAATTGCCCCAGGGAGCCCTGAGCCATAGTCGTGGGGAGAGGCAGATTAGAGGAATCAGTCTCATTTTCCACTGGAACAGCTGGGAATGTGCACGCACTGTGGGTGACTGTCTCAGATGAGACAGGTTATGAGCAGCTGATAGAAAGGAATGTCTCAAACTGCTCCATCGCCTGCGACTGCCCAACTGCTCCGTGTGCCGAGACACAGACACCCAGCAGGATGTTTGCTCTGCTCTTCCAGCCCTCTGTGGAGCAGGGAAAAGGAAAAGGGGAATCTAAAATTCACCTCTACCGGTGGGGCTGATGATGCCCCACACAAGGAGGATGATCTCCAACCCCACATGGTACTTGGGATCCTGGAGCCAGAGGCTGCAGGGGCTGTGCAAGCCTCGACGGCCCAGGCTGGGCAGGAGGGTGTGGGTTGCTCACACTCACACCCAGTGCCATCTCCACGGGGTTGAGGACATCCAGTCACAACTCTCCCTCTGTTGCTCTGCTGTGCCCCATCGCAGGTGGGAGGACTCAGGGGAGCTCCAGGGGCCTCGGGGATGGGGGCCTGTGAGAGAAGAGCCTTGCAGAGAGCAGGAGATAATTATCTCGGAAGAAACCCTAACGGCTTCTTAGAGAACAATACTTATCTTTCCATCTCTCCTGATGATCCCTTATCATTACCCAATCCTCCTGGGCTTCACAGACATTAGCTAATCTTGTGATAAGAGATTAAGAGAAAAGCCAAGACACGTTCCCAGCCATTAATGGCAATTCCCCCAAAAGCCTGGGTGTGTGAGGCAGAGACCCCGAGATGCCTGACAGGCATTGCTCCGTGCGCAAGACGAAGGCAGAAACCTGATTATTCCCAACTGACCTGCTGGGTACTTAGTCATGGTTGTTCGAGTTGTTTTAAGATGAGAAAAATATTATCATTAGGAGGAGCTGTGCTAGATGGCAGAGCAGCGATAGCTGGAGCTTTGATTACGCCCATGGAGAGGCAAACGTGCCAGAGGTAACGCAGCATTCTGGGAACATTTCCTGCATGCAAAGCGGGACCCTCTCGAACGGGAAGGTCAGGCTTTTACTCCAGATTGGGATAAACCACACTGAAACTCAGTTTTTAACTCTTACTCCTCAATAAGAGAGCTGCAGTTAAGTGCATGCACTCACTGAAAATAGGAAGGAAATGCAGAGCTGCTCTGAGTGGAATACTTTGAGGAGAAGAATTTCTGGTTTAATTTGGAGAGGGAGTGACAAAAGGAGTAGCAAAGGAAAGCCAAACACAACCATGTATGTCTTGTGGGGAGGCAGAGACACAGAACATGTTTCTGAGTTGTGTTTATGTATGAAAAATTTGGAGCTGTTGCTTTAGGCTGTGGGGTTTCTCCCGTCTAAAAACCAGACCTTTGTATATCCATGTAAGGAAAATTGCCTCAAGGATTCTTGACTCCAGCATTAGCTTCCTCCTATCAAGAGCAGTCTAAAATATCTCCTACTGTAGTCAAAAAGCCAGAGCACTGAGCAGCAAAATGTAGAATTCCACACCCTGGGACATCACCTGAGTAATTTTGTGGAGGATGGTGACCAGGTTTCACAGCATGGCTCTCTCTTGGGAACCACCTTTGGGTAACTGCTCTACATCCAGAACTTGTTGCTCTACACCAGCATAAATCCAGGATCCCCACGACAGCTGCATTTTCCAACACTTCCAGTGCTGTGCACTCCTTCCTGCCCACAAACAGCAAGTTCCATTAGCCCAAATTGCTTTTGCTTTCAAAAAGACGCATACCAAGGAAGAAAGAACAAAAATAACATCTCTTGCCCAGGACAACACAGTGTGTGTATTTTCTGGCTCACTTTCTGCAATGGCAACAGTTTTTGAAGACAAAAATATCCCAGAGATGGTCTATGGTACATAGAGCAACATTTGATACAAGGACCACAAACGAACTGATGTCTTTGCTGCAGGATCAGAGGGCATTAGGGAGAGCAACTTTCTGAGACACATCCTTCTCCACCAACAGCAAAAATAGCACAGAAAACCTTTCTCCTCGAATACATTTCATTCTGCATTAAACGTTATGGTTTCTGAGAGCTGCTCCTGTGCAAAACCAACACTGTTACTTATGAAACAATGCATCAAACCCACAGATGGGAATTGGCTCTCCTGGCAGCACGGCCAAAAAAAATCCCTACTTTCTCTCTTTTCCCTCCTGTAACAAATGGCCTCTTTCCCCAGTCATCTGTGTAACATTTAATGATTAATGTCTTATGTGGCATGACACAGAGTCGTTTGCTTCCTTTTAAGAAAGCTTAAAGCTCTTTGGAGACTGGGTTCTACTTTCAGAGTTATCTGTCTACAGAGAAAACACATTTCAGATGTTCAGCCAGTTTCTTTAAAGAACAGGCTAGATGGAGCCCCTGTCTGCACAGCACACCAGAACCTGCCTGGGCTGACCCTCACTTCCCCAGGATCGTGTCTCAATCTAATCCCACTGATTTCAGAAGGGTTTTTCCTGATCAGCATCATCAGAGTACATGAGCCTGGCCCTTCTCCCATAGCTTTGTCACTTCCTGGAGCAGAGGCAGGATCAGGCTCTGAACAAGAGCAGAATTAGAACAAGAACAAGAGCCTTCTGAGGCTCTGTCTAAGTGAAGGCTGCAGGATTTGCCCTCTTTGCCACCAGTGGTGTAGGTGCTTTGGTTTTTTTCCCCCACTGCCTCTTGCCGTCTGGGGAAATAACACTTTGGCGAGTCAATGATAGAATGGTTTAATGTAATAAACATGAATCTGTCAGACTCAAGTGCCCTAGAATATTCCAGGCTGCAAATGCAGGACCAACAGTGAGCTTGTTGATACAGCCTCAAGCCAGAACTAATCAGACATAGACACCATTTGCTTTCAATAGAAATTATATTCAAGAGGGCTGCTTCCTGCTTGCAGGGAAAGATGGGAAGCAAAACAGAGTGATGTGGCACACTGAAAGGAAAGAGTTCTCTCCCGTCAGGCAAAACATCACAGGATTTCAATGTCTTGCAGGGAAAGAGGCTCCCTATTTGACTAGAGATCCTGCTGACTCAGCTCGTGGCTGAAGATCTTTCCAGGAAGCAAAAACATACAAATGAATAAAATAGACCTTGTTGTGTGCAGGGCTGTAAATAACAGGTAATGAAAGCAGAATCAGCAGCCAACAGGCTGGGACTGTAAAACTACACATGTTGGTGCTGCATCAGGACAAGAAAACAGTCCTTCACTTGCTTGATCTGGCACAGAGATGACATTAATTTGCCTTTCAAGTGGCCCCTCTGATGCCCAGGAAGGCCAAAGTCACTTGGTTCTGGAGTCTCTGCTGGGAGGCTTGGAAGAGAACTGGCAGGAATTCAGTGCAGAGGCTTTCCAACCTCTGTTACACTGGGTGTAAATCCAACCCAGCTCTACTGACAGGAGAGAGGTGACTTACACTGGTGAAAATGAGAGTAAAATTCATTGGAATTAGCCCTCTGAGATAGTTTGACCTGATCCTTAGGGCTGGATAACCAGAAGCATGTGCGCCTGTAGCCTCCCCACTCCAAGAATTATCCCCGAGTCAAGCAGAACTCTAACTTTAGCTCACCATTTTCACAACATTATTATTCCCCAGTTCTACTTTGCTGTGCTCCTTCCAGGACCCCTTTCCTCCCACTCCGAGCAACACACACATTATGGCACTTTTCCTTTGAGGTCTGTAGGTCCTGGGAGTATTAAACTCCAAGACCTGTTCTTACAAGATCAGCAGCTTTGCTTTGCAAGCTCAAGGACTTCAGAAAACTTGGAGGGGATCCAGGTTCAAGGGAACTTAACATGGATGTGACAAGGGCTCCCTGGTGCTAGAGTAATAAATAATAATTAATAATAATTAATCACTTGATGACGAGGTTCCCTGATCAGTCATGATCACAGCTTCATGGCTGATATCACCATGTTTTGAGACAGATATGACAGGCTTGACCTTTCCTCCTCACCGGCTTTATGCTGTTATAATTTTGTTAAGGCAAACCCTCAGCTTGTGTAAATCAGCACAGCTAGAGTGACTTCTGATTTATGCCAGTACAGGAAGGGAATCACATCCCCTACATATTTTACCAGCCTAACAACCTAACACATAGCAAGGCAGAGTCAGAGTAGGACTCTTTTCCTTAAACTGCTGTCTCTCACCTGCAGAGAGGAAAATAAAATCAGCTTTCAGGCTTCTAGGTATGATTGCTTCAGGGTCAGGAAGGGGAAACTCATTCGGTCTCTCCTCCCATGCAGTTGGTATTCTCCTCCTTGCACATCTCACATGGCAGCTGAATTAGTACTACACTGCCTAATTACATTTGATCACCTCTGGAACATCAGATTTCAGCCAGTGAAAGAAGGGCCGTGTATTTGTAGCTGCATCCCGAATCCTACCCGACTTCATACGGGAAAAAGAATAGGAGAGTAACACTCCTTCCACCCCCTGAAAAGCTTTTAATATTCCTTTCTTCCTCCTCCTGTGGCTCTTTTCATTTTTCCAGCGGCTGCAGCGAACTGCCTCCCCGATTGAAGCAAACTCCCTCTTAAGGCTTTATCTGTTGGACAGACTCGAGATGTTCTGGCCCAGTGCTCTGCTGTGTGGGCACCCTCCCCACTCCTGATGTTCTTATTATCCTCATTGTCATTGGCCTGAGTCATTGTGGGCCCTTTTTGTTACACTCCCTGGAATGGTCTGTGATAAAGACACTTCCACATTATTATTGCTTTTGCAAAGTTCTTTTTATTTCTTCTGCAGCCAAACAATAATCTAAGGAGCCATATTGGAGGTAACGTATTAGAAAGTGCCTGCTTTATTATCAGCACAATATGGGCCTGTAATCTGATAATGATAAAAATCTGCCCCTTTGCTTTGGCTCTTATCATTTAATTGGAGCGAAGGAGCGCATTCGTTTGTTAATAATTTTATAATTGGTGCTATCTGCCGAGACCCATCAAAGGAACCGTGCACAACAACCTCTTTCAGTACAAACCACCTCCCTGATAAAATGAGCTTTATGGCATTTAAATGTTCCGGTTATTGTTTTCAGGGCCCTCAGGGCACGCAGCCCCCTGGAGCACCCGCAGCTCGGCACCAACCCACCCCAGCTCCCAGCCCGCACGTGGACCCATGTGCTGTTACCTGGTGGCTTTTGCAATCCCTTCTGTTCTGGTTTAACTAGACATCCCAATATTTTGACAATGCAAGGATGTATCTCTTCACACTTGTGTCTCCGTGTGCCTCCCAGCCCGACTCACCTGAGGCATCCCCGCTCTCGCTCCGCCATCTGCTCGTGAGCAGAGACAGCTGGATCCGCACGGGGTGTGAAGGGAAGCGCACGCCAAAGGGTTTGTTTCCCCCAGCAACGAAAACATTGAGGCTGTGTCTACACCGGCAGTCACGCAAGAGCCAAATCCAGAGCCACGCTGCTCCCACCGGGGCTTTGCCCCGTGGCTGGGCTCTGTGCAGGTGAGACCCAGCTGAGGAGTCACCCCTGCGCCAAGGCACACGCAGCGGGTCAGCCCGAGTCACTACAGCTCAATCCACCAAGTGCTGGCCCACGCTTGGCAGCTCTTCCCCACAGCACGGGCACTTTGGCTGCAGCTATAAATACAGCAAAGCAAAACAAACAGGCCACAGAGCGCTCTTTTGCCTGAGGGTAAATAGCATTGCTTGGCCCATTGCCATATAGCTGAACTCTTCCTCTTTCTCCCCCAGAGTCCTCATCACTGCTGCAGTCAGAGTGTCTTTTGGGATGATGTGTCTATTAGGGAGGTGATCCTGCCCCTCTTCTCAGTCCTGGTGAGGCATATCTGGAGTGCTGTGTCCAGTTCCAAGCTCCTCAGGAGGGGACAGACATGGAGCTCCTGGAGCTGGTCCAATGAGGGCTATGAGGATGATGAAGAGACTGGAGTGTAATGAAAAACTGGGGCTGATGTGTTCACTTGACTCTATCTATAACCAGCCAAACTCATCAAATAAACGTGAAGTATAAATCCTGCATCAGCCACACAACTGTGGCACCCGCTGAGCACCGGGCCTGGGTCTGCAGCAGAGCCTGCTCTGCTTAAGGGGGAGGAAATGATGGCAGAGAGACAGGTTTTGGAGCATCACACTGACTGTTTAAGACATCATTTCATCTCAAGTGTGGTTGCAAGTCCTGCCCACCCCGCTGTTTCACCGCTGTTCCTGAACCCCAAAGTTGTCCCTGTGACCAAATGACTCAGCAGTGTGCCAAAAAACCCATCAGCCTCCCACGCTGCAGCCTCGCTTTACCGAGCGGAAGAACAGAGAAATCAGGGCTAATCCTTCTGAGAGCGGTTACCAACACCAGGCACCCGCATTTCTGCAAGGCCCCTTTTTGAAGCACCTCACCTTCACCTCCCAAAGGAGAAATAGCACAAGGCAGAGCCGAGGGCAGGATGTACTAATCTTCGACACTGTGCCCTTTTCAGACCTTTTTTAGGGCTGGATCAGATGCTGTGCTGTGAAAAATTGGTAGGAATTTTCTGGTGCTTTCCAGGAATTCCTGGGTCTAAAAGCTCTTGTGCCCAGGATTTCCTGGAAAGCTCTGGAACCCCACAGTTCAGCAGTCTGTCATTAAAACTATTTGGACAGAAGCTGAGAGAAAGTTATCACAGGCTCCCCCACTGCCAGCTTCTTCCCAACACTCTGATGTGTTTATGCATCACACAGGAATTAAAAAAAAAAAAACCCAAAACTGATTAAATTTACATTTGACCTTATCGCATCTGTATAGGTCTGTTCAGACATCAATCAAAGGGAGAGCAAAAAACCCCCCTCGATCTTTAACAAGCCTTTACAACAGCTCTGTATCAGCCATCTGTGCATACATGGGTGGCAGAATGACGGGAAAAGAGGAAAAGCCCCACAAGCTTTGTCAGCCAGACGCCGAGAAGCTGCCAGGGTCTGGAGGGGACGTCAGGAAGGTGTCCCTGGGGCTGGTTTGGGACCTGCCACACAGTTCTGGTCCCCAGCCCAGGTCTGCCCCAGGCGCTGAGATGTCCCTGACCCTGCTCAGCTCCCTGGGGCTGGGACAGCTGTGGGTGCTGGTCCTTCCCTGGAACTCTCTGCCCCATCCCTGGGAAAAATAAGAAGGGGAACTCTGGGCCATCTGAGCTAGAAAGCCCCAAGCAAGCACTGGGCCAGGGAAATCACAGCCCAGGAACCACATGGGCCCAAAAGGCTGTTCATGTCCCTTCTCCACCTTCACATCCCTCAGCCCTGTCAGGGGACTCAGCCTTTTTATATCCCAGAATAAGCACTGGTTTGACATGAGCAATGATGATCATTTGATATAGCAAGGGTGAGAGACTAATTAAAACCCAGAGCTTTATGATTTCATTCGGCTCCTGCAAGATCTGGCTGTCTAAAGGTACGTTTATGTGAGTTTTAAGTGTTTTATGCAAATTCTATTGCCTGTGAAAGGCCCTGGATTCCCCAGCATGGAGAAGAAAGTGCTCTGTTTATTCACAGGGCTGTTACAAGCAGCAGAGGGTCTGGCCCAAGCTCTGGAGGGATTCTCAAGGGTTCCACTGGGATGTTCGAGGTGCTGCTGTTTTGACATCTATTTCCATCCTTATCAATGCGCCGTGTCTACACACAGAGACCAAACGAGGACCCCAGAACTCACATGCTTTCAGCCAAAGCAGTTGAAAAACTTATTGTTCCCACCTGCAGGGTCTGGAAGCTCTTTGTCAGGAACCCTCAAAGCTGGTAAGGCACACGATGTGATGCCCTGCATGGGAGTCACCAAGCTGTGCCTGCACCAAAGGCTTCCACTGCCTTTACTGCATCAATCAAAAGCCTGATTGAAATTAAAACTAAGGCTCGGATTTTGCAGTTTCAACTGCTGCCTCAGTGATGTGACAATAATGGGAGATAACACAGTGGTGCCTGGAAAGAAGCAGGGAGGTTGTGCACAAGGCAACAGCTTTGGAGCAGAGAGATCCTTTTCAGCTCTCCCAGGGGTCCAGACCAAACTGAGCTGGATTTCCTCACTCCCAAACCACTGTACTTGGCTTTGGTGCCTGGAGGGACAGCCCCAGCTCCTGTCCTTGGCTGCCCCAGCATTGCAGAGTGCCTGATGATGTGTTAACAGCCCTCTCACTCTGCCCTGAATGCACCCACAGTGACCTGCAGTGCCCTTGGCCAGAACCTGCACTGTGGGGGACAGGCAGGGATCTCTCCCCTTCTGACCCAATCGCAGGGAAATCCTTAACAATTCAATGGGGACTTCTGATGAATCAGTCATTCTGCATCTCCTGGAGCAGAGCCCAGATGTGCAGCCACCTCTGTCCCCCAGTGCTGCATCAAAAGCTGGGCCCTGCCCACCAGACCTCCTCAAGACAAATGGAGAAGCAGAAATAACCCAAAAGCTCCAAGTACCACCTAATCAATTACTCCTGTTTCCTTCCTTTAAAAATAGACACAAATTTCCTTTCCTCCCCACTTCCCAAGGCAGTTGAGAGAATTAATTAATATTGGATACACGTTTGGGCCTGACAGGCTTTATAAGGAGTTAGTATTAATCAGATTGAGTTTGATCAGCTCCGGCTCAGCACAGCCCTTGTCAGCCACTGTCATTCCTCAGGGCTCATTGCCAGGGCTGGGCTACCTGACAGGGCTGTGTCCGAGCCCAGGACTGACCACTGAGACAGTGACCCACTGCCCCTTAGACCACTGCAGCCTTTCCCTACCCTTCCACACTGTGGGATATCCATGGAGCAACCTGGACTAGTGGAAGGTGTCCCTGTCCCTGCCCATGGCAGGAGTGGAACTGGGTGAGATTTACGGTCCCTTCCAACCCAAACCATTCTGGAGCTCTGGGATAACTTGGATGTCAGTAAGAGCTGCTTTTCTGACTGTGAGGTCTCTGCTAAGTGTGGCTTTTGGGATTGGAGGAGCTGTTTGCCAGGGTCTGCATGTCTTGTTTACCCCTCGGGTGATGTAACACAACAGGCTCCTCTGAGAGGCAGCTCTACAACTGTTTTGCATTTTGAGGATACGCTGACGAATCCCCCATTTGGGACACGCGAGTGTGATCTCATGTGCCACGTGCGTGAGCAGCGAGCACTCCAGGGAGCAGCTCATTTTCCATCACATCGAGCAGCTCACAGCGCTCTGAATCATGGCTCCCCTGCAGCCAAGGGGGGCAGGACCAGCCACTCTGAGGGTGAATGAACTTGCCCCAGGGTCAGTGTTTGGGGTGGAAGGACCTTCACTGACTGCTCTTCACCCATGCTGGAGGGACCTCAATGGGATGCTTTGCTTGCAGAGGACTGGTGTCATTTTATCCTGTTTTCTGTCTAAGTAACAAAATCTTAGATTGGCACTTCTGTTGTAAAGGTCCTATTGCTTCAAGCTAGAAATAAGAAAAAGTAAAACCGTGTGAGGTGCCAGACTGGTGAGGGAGGAACTGGGACCTATTTACCCCACTTTCCCCCGCAATAAGGCAGAACGAGCTGACTTTCCCTGGCTATAGATAGACCAAGGCATGTCCTATATCCTGCCTGCAGAGCCAAGTGATGCTGGCTCAGCATTAGCCTGGCTAGCCTCCAAAATTGGATTTCCAATTAATAGCGTCGACTCATCACAGAGAAGAGGGAGCTCAGGTCGTAGTTGAAGGTCAAGGAACTTCAGGCAGCACAGGACAGATTTACACACCACCCAACTTCCAAATCACCTGCAGCACACAGGGAGAGGCCAGGCCCAGTGCAGGAGCCTTTTGCCCAGGTGGACAGAGTTTTTTAGACGAGCTCAAGGTGGCTGATCCTAAACCCAGTAGCACTGCAGGAAATGGGAGAGGGAGAAGGACACAGAGAGCTTCCCCCCTACACCAGCAGCCACTGGGATGGAAGAGCATTTTCACACTCAGCCAACAAAGGCACAAAACCCACCTGGACCGGGAATGAAAAGAGCTGTGGTAGCATTTAGATAATCTGAGACTCAGCTCACTCCAAACCTTCCCTCCCTCCATGCTAAAGGATCAAGACCAGCCAGGTGTCCTCAAGCAGTTCCCTGCATGTGATGAGTCCCTTGGAAACAGGGCCACAGCACAAACATGCCCTTACAGCCACCGTTTGCATTTGGAAGCGATTCCCATTCTCCTGCTTAGGCAAGGGTTCATGATTTGAGGTTGGAAGGGAGAAGGGGGAGGAGAAGATATTTTATTTATAACTGCACATTCATTTGATTAAGAGCTGTTTCTGAAAGATTTGCCTGGAACAATATGAAGGGAAGGGGTGGGGCAGCAGGGGAGAGAAATCACGCACCACAGTTTAATCCCAGCAGCACAGCAGAGGGCTGGGAAGGGGTGGCACTCTCCACACAACCCCTTCAGAAGCAGCTGAGCAGAGCTCATTCTCAGCTAAAGGAGACAGCAGTTCCTGGAAAACACTCTCTTGCCACACACCCTTGGGGTAAGGAGTCTGTTCTGGACAGAGGGGGTCTCAACCAGTTGGAGAAGATTTAAATTCCCAAGGAAAGGACCAAAAATCCATCTGCTGAGGCTCACCAGACCACCTCCTGCCCTCCCCGAGCATGCTGTGGCCTGGGAGGACAATATAATCACCTTCTCAGTATTTCCCTGTCATATAAATTCACACACAGAGAAATCAATTAACCACCGGTGTTGCTGATTATAAATCAACTATTTACATAATTAATTACTATATTTTAATAAATGGTATGCAGGAAAGGAAGCCGGCAAAATATACCCATTCTTTTGGTGCCATCAATTATTTGGAAGGGAAGGCAATTATACTAAATCTTTCTTCCACCTAGCTCTCTTGTCAAGGGAAATTCCTCCCCCTCCTTCAGCTGATTCAAAGCCTGGAACTGAGCCTCCAATATCACATTACTAAATTGCTTAAGCAGCATTTTAAATAACAAAAAGGGATATCATTTAATTTTTCTGAAACATGAAAATCAATAAGCTGTCCTTCAGCTTCCCTGAGTGATTGGCCAGGGCTGTCTCTCTCTGAGCTAATTCAATTTTCAGTCTTATTTGGAGGAACCAAGGTTTCAAAAAATAATCAGGATGATCTTACAGGCCCATCTGGGATTTCAACGAGGAATTCCTTTCACTGAATTAGGTATCCTGTCCTTTTGGAAAGGAGATGCATTCCTGTCATTATTTGGAGACAGACCCTGATCAATAATTCTTACTGATATTTATGGCTGCTGTGTGGGTCACAGCTCCTCACACGTACCTGTGCAGTCCCGTGGGAAGCAGGGACTGGATGACGAGTCCATTGACTGCATGGGCGAGGATCTCTCCAGCGCTGGATGCCCCAAAAGTGTCAGTAGAAGTTTCTCCCTGGAAATTCTTGATCCCTGGGTGCATGGGAGGGGAGAGTTCACAATGCTGAGCACCTTTCATCGAGGGCAAGAATACAACCAAGGAGCCTGGCTGGGTAAGAGTCTTGCAAGCAAAGAAGGTTGGCCCTGGGTGAGAGGAAAACGAGCAGCTGGGGGAGGGACTCTGTCCTGCTCTGCTGAAGGCTCCACAGGTGATTTCCAGCAGGATGCTCAGACTGCAAAGATGCCTCCTCCTCAATGCAGCTGTGTAGATGAAGCCCCTAAGTACTGCCCATCTGCAGAGGGTTTCAGCTACATGCCCAGCAAAGCTTCAGTGCAGCCAGCAACCTGTCCCTTGCTGGAGGACACCAGATCATGCAGAACTTTGCCACAGGGAGTTCATATTCAGCTGTGTTTTCCCTTCAAAGGAGAGGGAGAGAGGCATTGATAGTGTTTGCAAAAGTGGTCCTCATCGAAGTGGTGATGAATTGCCTTTGGAGCCTTGGTCCTGATGCTTTTGAGCCCACCAGTTCAAGGGTTTGTATGTTTATTTATAAAGATTGCCTGGCTGAGCGCAGCTTTGGGCTTTCTGTGCGAGAACAAGCTGCCAGTTTTCCTTTGTGACCCCATATCCCTCCAGGAGCTGACAAGCAATCTGTGGCAGCATGGGAGGGTTCCCAGGTTTCTGTGAGTTCTGCCTGGTCCTGCAAACCTGCTGCTACAGTGGAGAGTGATGCAGCAGGATGTTCCTCCCCAGAAACTCTTCATCCCTGCCCCACACACCAGAACATCCCCAGTGCAGGAGCAACTGTTCTGAGCACAGTGTGAGCTCCAGCAGCACAAGGGGCTGCCCAATGCTCCCTCACACCAGAGAGCTCATGTCACCTGCAAAGGCACCGAGCTGGGAGCTGGGGCAGCACAGGGGCAGACAGAGCCCCTCAAGAGCCTCCTTGGCTTGTGAGGGCAGCCACAGCCTCTTTCCTGTAAAGCTGGTTGAGGTCTCCTGTCCTCTACAGACTTCTCACGCCTCTGAGCTGGTAATTGCCTCTCCCCCCGGGCCTGTGGAGCACTTTGCACAGCTCTGAATGCCACTGTAGTACCAAAGATTCGTCCTCCCTTGTGAAAAACCCAATAAGCAAAATAAAACTCAGAAACCCCTCCACTCTCCACAGCCACCAGATTTTAAGAATAGAACAGGAATTGAGTGAATGTCCCTCCAGCCGAGCAGCCCATCTCCAGGAGTGGCCAGCAGAGGATGCTTGGGGAAAGAATAAGAAACAGTACAGCATGAATTTTTACCAACCCAGCAGTCAGTGAAATGAAGGCTGAGCCAGCTCTTACATCTGGAGCATCCTTTCTAGTAGTAATGCTCCAGGAATTTTTCTGATGTGGAACTAGCATCTGCATGCCCTTCCTCCTGTTTGAGGAGTGCATCTCCCTCCCTCTGGGACTGGTGCAAGGGTCCAGATGTGACAGTAATGGGGGCTGCACCGACATCAGAGCAGGGAAGACAGAAAACAGGTCATTTCTTTACAACAGCTTATAAGATTCAGTGGGAAATGATCACTCATTAGAGATTTCACAGGCAAATGAAGCAGAAGTATAAATCTGCTCTGCAAATCTTGACGTCAGCTCCAGCATTAGGTCATGCAGCACAGAGGGAGATCCCTATTCAATTCACTGAGATTATAGGCTCATCCATCAGAGTCTTACTAGTTTCATCTCATTACAGTCATCCACCCCAGAGCATAAAAGATGCTGTAGCCATTACCTGGATGACTTGCACTGCCCCATTTTACAGATAAACTGGGATAGAAGAGAAAGTTAAGGTGACCTCCCCAAGGGCAGAAGCTGAGAAAAGAAAAGTGGTCGCCCACTTCCTCTTGCTTTGCCCACATGAGAGATTTCTCCCTCCACACACACACACACACACACGTCTGTGTGTTTTCCAGAGTGTGTGTTTACATGGAGCTCAGTCATAACAGAGCAAATTTGAACATCCACTGAACCACCATAAACAACACTCGGTTTGAAACATTTTCTCCATCTTTCAAGATTATTGCAGCATCTGTTGATCACATTAAGTTGTAAGTGTGCTGTCTCCATGGAGACTGCAGAGTCTCCCTGGGTTTCCAGTTACTGTATGAGGCTTCAACTGCAAGCAGAGTCACCCGATGAGTCAATCGCTGTTCCGTGTAATGAAAGGGAAGGATGTCACCAGGCTGATTGTTGGACATGCTGGATAATGAAGCTGGATTTATCATTGCTCTTTCTTAAAGGGACATTGGTATGGAAGCGACACCTCAAATGGGGATTTGTGTAAGGTTTTGTTACATGGCACTCCTTAAAAGCAGTAGACATCCTTCTCCCTTGAAAAGATCTCCATTCATCCATAGGGAAGCTCTCCCCATGAATTTGCACAATAACCATGAAATAACCAGAAACTCTCTTGTGAAACAAGCAGCAACAGATAAAAGCCACTCTTCAAGGGTAAAAAGACTACAGTTGAAATCCCTTTTGCTTTTAATCAGCTTGAGGGCCCCTCACAAGAAAGGTAAGGAGAGTATTTTTTGTAATGGATCAGGGCTGAATGCAAGAGCATTCAGCCAGCACACAAAGTGACACCAGTAATGAGGAAGCTCAGTTAATTTGGCTCACAGACTTCATTCTGTCAAATGATTGGAAGCCCTGGAATTCTGTCTTCTAACTGTGCATTTGCTTTTAGTTCTTGTAAAGGGAAAATAAAATCCCATCATAATATTTGAGTTCGAATCCTACAGGAGGCAAATTAGACACCAAGGCAAGCAATGACAAGAAGTGAATCACCTCTTATTGCAGATGCATTATAAATAAAAACCCCCAAAGAATCTCTTTTCTTTTCTTTTTCCTGTTCTCCCAAGCTAAGAAGCCAAGAGGAGCTGACCAGTCTTCACAGCCTTTGCACAGACAGGCTTGATTCAAGAGGTTTCCTGCAAGAACAGGAGAATTTGTGCTGATGAAGGAGGAATATCACATGCAGGACCCTGGTTACTCCCCGTAGTCATGTTTCCAGCCAGTGCATGATCATTTTTCCCTTCTTTTCTCCATTCTGTACAGACCTTTCTCTGCACCCTCCACCTGCAGTCCCTGCACAAATTGGAAAATTCTCCTCTGGGAATCACCTCTGCCTGAGAGAAACCCATGCTTCAAGAGCACTCCCACTCCTTCCTGGAGCGGCTGCTGCAGCGCTGTCATGCTTGGTGGTGTGGCAGGGAGAGGTTGCAGAGGGCAGGAGCTGCTCAGGATCAGCATCAGGGGCACTGGCTCACTGGCAGTCCCGCCCTGGAAAAATCCAGCTCTGTACCTAAATGCTGGTGGAGAAAGTGAGCTCGCTCTGTGTCCTCAGCTGAAATCTCACCATTCCCCTTTCCAATCCTCCATATGGTCACAGCACCTTGATCTTCCCTTTCCCAGAGACTGGGCTACTCCTCACTCACCCTTCCTGTTTTCAAGACGGGGAAAGAGGCACAGAGGTGCTGCACAGCCTTGGTCAGGGCAGCCAGATGTGCCACTTCTCTGCCTCGTTTCCTCTCATTCACAGCAGAGCGCAGCAGCCATGGGATCCACCAGGCTGAGACGTCCTGCCTTGAACCCATGTGAGGGACTGCTCTGGCACCACGCTCTCAGCCACACCACTGTTCTGTGCTTTTCCCCTTCCTTACACCCTGACACTTCTCTTCCCAGAGCTCCACCACAGCATCACTTGCCCGGGAATGAGGGGCCCTTTAAGGGGCTCCGAGCTTCCCTGTGGTCACAGGCTTTGCACGAGCAGAGCAAACCCCAGAGATGATTGAGTGTGGCATCCCAAAAGGAGAGGAGGGAACACAAATAAACAAACTGCTCTGCTCTAAATGAAAGAGCTGCTGGATTTAATGTGACAGGACCTGGGATGCTTCATTTGACACAGACTGGCAGCAGTCTGGTGATTGGCAAGAGCTCGGAATAATGGCTCTCTGGACTGTCATAACATCGCAGGATCATCTGCAGAGCAGCCCCGCCAGCCTCGAGCAAAGTGTGGGATCTGCTGGGCTGTGGTTAAAAATGAAATCAGCTCAGTGGCTCGGGACTCTCCATTGCCAGGACTTGGAAGGAGGCAGCCTGCAGGATCCAGGATCACACACACCTGGCTGAGCTTTTGGGCACTGTTTGGTTGTTCATACCTGTGGAAAGCGCAGCTCCCAGGCCACTCAGGACTGCAGACTTGTTGCCTCAGGTGTTTCTCCATGAACAGAAAACCTTGAAGGAGGCAAGAATGAGAAAAGTTTGACTGAACAGTCCTCAGTAGAACACAGGACCTGTGTGAGTGAATCTCCAACCTGTACCTGGAAAGGTCCTGGAGAAAGGTGGAGGCTACAACACTGCACACAGAGCCAGTCCAAGCTTTCTCAGTGCTGGAGGAAGGATTAAAAATTATTTTTAGAACAGGAACAAGAGAAAAGAGCTGAGGCAACTCCCAAACATGGGCTGTCTTGGACACTACTACCACCACTGGCAAAAGTCTTGAATACACCGTGAGCTGTGCCTTTCGACAAAAGAGGAGAGCAGGAGCATGGCAAAGACAAATCTTCCCCCAAAGGCCACTGTTCAAACCTAGCAATACCCCAAAGATCTTACAAGACTTGGAGGCAGGCCAGAGATTTCTCTGGGAATAGCAGACTTGCTGCCTTCTAAAACACTCCACTATCAGAAGGCTGCAAATAGCTTAAATTGCTATAAAAAATTCCACCCTTACAGAGTTCTGGAGTGCAGTGCAGTGCTGGTGCTGTTACACCAAGGCTGCAAGGCTTCCAAAGGGGGGTGCAAACACACATTCAGACTCGTGTTGATTGTATCAGCAGTAACACGGCCAGCAGGACCAGGGGAAGGATCATCTCCCTGTACTTGGCACTGCTGAGGCTGCACCTCAAAACCTGGGGTCAGTTTGGACCCCTCACACCAAGCAAGACACTGAGGGGCTGGAGCATGTCCAGGGCAGGGAACGGAGCTGGAGCCCCAGGAGAGGCTGAGGGAGCTGGAAAGGGGCTCAGTCTGGAGAAAAGAAGGCTCAGGGGGGACCTTGTGGCTCTACACAACTCCCAGACAGGAGGGGGCAGCCGGGGGGGGCTGGGCTCTGCTCCCAGGGAACAGGGACAGGAGGAGAGGGAACGGCCTCAGGCTGGGCCAGGGGAGGTTTACACTGAATATTAGGGAAAATTTCTTCACCAGAAAGGTTCTCCAGCCCTGACACAGGCTGCCCAGGCAGTGGTAAAGTCACCATCCTTGGAAGGATTTAAAAGATGTGCAGATATGACACTTGGGGACATGGATTAGTGCTTGGGAAATGGATGGGCTTGATGATTTTGGAGACTTTTTCCAACCTAAACGAGTCCGTGGCACCATCGCTGAGTCTCACACGCAGGTTACGCTCTCCTCTGCCGGTGTGCAAAACATCTTCCCTTCTCCCCCCTAAACTCCACTGCATTAACTAACCTGAGTTCAGGGTGGGGAGGTGATGCTGGCACTGTTTTGAGCCTGGCTACAACCTCCTGCTCCAGTCCTGGAGCTTCAGTTCTGCCGGGGCATTACTTTTCCTTTCGCTCTTGGCTGTGACAGCAGAGCAGCTGTTTGGGGGGAAAGCACTTGTGTGTGAGCAGTGGTGTGGCTCAGTTGGTGCCCAAGCTGTATTTATGGTTTTCAAGGCTCTAAGCTGGCACTGTCTGCCTGAACAGGCTGGTTTAGAAAGCTGTGTCTGGTTCCAGAACCACACTCAGTTTGCAGTGGTGGAACAGGATATTTCAAAACAAGCCAGGCACTGGCTTCATTCTAGGTTAATCCATGCAGCTCCTGCCTTGTGTGTTTTGGGATATTCACAGTCCCCACAGCTGCAATGCAGTGCAGCAGCTGCGAGTCTCTCCTGCTCGCCACTCTCGTGCAAGAAAGAAAATAATCAGAACCTCTTGCATTTTGATAACCTGTGGCTACACCAGCCCCCAAAATTGCTCAAATTAGAAGGGAAAAAAAATGCATTGAGGTCCAACACACACAGCTGATGACCCAATGGGCTGTTTTCTTTCTCTGCAAGATGCCATCATTTCCTCTGACCAAAGACTTCCAAATCAATGGGTGTTAAGAGCACTTGGAAAAACATTACTTAAAGATAAATAATTTTTTTTAAAAGGGCAGCTGGTGAAACCTACAACCCCAGTTGCTAAAATCAGCATCGTCTGTTATTTCCCATACTGTCGCAAAATGTTCCATTTTATCCGAGCTAAAAACAGCTTTTCTCTGCTGGAAACATGCAAATATCATTCCTTCATAAAGAAGCCACCAGATGGGAACTTAATAACTGTAGACTCTAATTCGCGTTGCCTGGAGTTGCAAAAACCACCAAACTTTGAAAATTCTTGTTTATACCCTGCTTATTCAATGGTTTAAATATGTTTCCATGCACAGGCATCTGGCCCACAGCCAAGCTGTGTTAATACCAGGGCTATTTCTCCATGCAGGACACAAGTTGAAGTCACTGGTGGTGGTTTTGGCTCTCTTTGGCTCTTTCTTTAAAAAGGGAGATTTACTTGGGGTAATTGCTCTGAAGGTGAGCTGGTGGGAGTACGTCAGCTCTGCCAAAGCTGCCCTTTTTCTCTGTGCTTGTTATTTTACTCACTGTTCATTTTTTTAACATAAAGTCTGTTCCCCCCACATCAAAATGTCTGTGAAGTGAAGCAGACATTTTTCTGCTCTTGCAAAAGTTGTGGGAGAGAAAATTTTATGGGAGTTTTATGGATGCCTAAATGGCTCTGCTGTAGGAGAGAAAGAAAAAGTGCACAGGAAGGAGATGGACAGCAAAGCACAAAGCAAGAGTGATATCCCTCTGTGCTCAAAAACATAAGCAGAAGAATACAGAACCCAGAAACAGCAAAAGAAATAAATTCTTCATGGATCCATTTATAACCAGAACAAGTGTTTGCAGCGCAGGGAATAAAAACAGGCACTGAGAGGGCAGCTTTCACATTAACTCTAACCATGCTCCGGGACTCTTTCAGAGCATTTTGGTGCAGGCTTTGTGTGCCAGCAACTTTCAACAGCTCCCTCCAGGCCTGGTTCACCTTCCTCCCTGGTGCTGGGTCACTGCAGCCTCATCTTTGCTCCACAGCACCCTTCGGGCAGGGACCAGCTCCTACACGCACAGTCACAATTCAGCATAGACCCCTATAGGGGTTCCCAAGTGATTTTGACTTCCAGGGACGTGGCTCAGCATTCTCAGCCAGGTGAGGTGACTTTTCCTCCCACCAGGACTCACCTGCCTCCACAGCTGATGGCCAAACCTGCACCACACTGGCATGTTGGGATCTCAGCCTGCCACTGCTGTCTCCTGATAAGGTATCTGATATCTCCTCACCCTCAGGAGTCCCGATTTGTATCTCCAGGTGCCAATTTATCCATTTTAATTTGTAACATTAGCTTTTGCTGTTTTAAAGTGAGTGATGCTGAGCAGGGGCTGAAATGGGGCCCTTGCTAGAGCTGGCAGCATCTGCACAGGAGAAGAGAGTTTCTGCAATTGCAAACACTGGGCTGAAAGCTGAGAGCTCAGAGCACATGGCTCCTCTTTCCTCCCACCAGCAGCACTCCTGCTGCAGCAACATCATTCCACTGTTGTGTCCCTACATGGGAATCTTCCAGTCTCTGTGGATACTTTACTCTCTTGAAAGATAAGCACAGGGGAAGGAACACATAAATTCAGGTTCTCAATCCATAACCAAAGACAAATCCAGCTATTAAAAGGAGGGTCATCAACCCTCCAACACTGAAGCAGAAGCTCAGGAGGAAGGAGAGAAACTCACAACTTCTGTTGGAAAATATGTGCCTCAATCACCGACTCACCTCAAGCAGGTAGTGAGAAGTTAAGACCCATTCTTTAGAGATGAGCCCAGGAAGGGAGGCTTGAGATTTCACCCAGGCAGTGAATGATAATTAAAACCTGCTAAATCTACCATCATTTTTTTTCTCTCTGGATGTACAAAGAAGAAAGAAGAGAGAAGCAGGGAGGGAGGGAGGCATTTTATTTTTGCATCTAACCTGTTTTCCAGATGAGTTTTTCAATGATCAGATTCAATCTACTGTAAAAACTTCCCAGGGAGAGAAACCCTCAGCGCATGAACCAAAAATGTAATGATCTGGGAAATGTATTCCTCTTTAGGGGGAAGAAAACTGGTTTCACCTTTGTGCTCCCACTTTTATTGCTCACAAACTACAAAGATTTCTTTGCCACAGTGTGGAGAGGCAGTGACAGAGGAGTGACACTGAGCCAGCCACAGGCACGGGGAGATCAGGTCTGTGTCAAACACACTCCCCTTGGAGGGGCTGCCAAACTGCTTCAGCTCCAACGTCTGTCTGCTCATTCTCCTCCTCACATTAAGTACCCTCCTGGACTCTACCAGGAAGAGACTGGCCTAAATGTGTGGTTTAAAAAACCTGCAGCAAAATTTATCATCATATTTTTATATATATTTGCCATTTTGTAGCAGTGCCCATGCCTTTGGTGACTCTCGTTAAGTGCCTGGCCTCAGTGGCTTCCTGTGGCAATGAGTTTCACGGTAATTATGTCGTATGTTAAAGAGCACTTTTTAAATCAGTTAATGCAGTTCTGGCTACATCTGTGCTTCCAACTTCTGCTAAAAGGTCTGGTCCCTAATCGATGCTGCTGTGCCACCAAGAATCCCCTTGTGACCATTAGCAGAGCACTTCCCCGGGGCCAGCAGGGCTCAGCACACAGGGAAATGGTGCCACTGGAGGTCCAGTTTGTGCAAAGCCCCAGGGAATGAGATTTTCCACTGCATAACAACTACAGCTGCAGTGAGTAGACTCACAAGTCAGAGCTCCCAATTTCACAGGAGCTCTGGAAGCAGTGGCTGTTCATCCCCCATGCCCTGGACCTCAGGCCTCTGCTGTGCTAAAACAAACAGAATGTGAATTGCTACCAGCTCAGAACAGGAGGATTTTACATGCATGTGAGCAGCCATGCAAGTTGATGAGTAACAGAGAAGGAGGTCTCATAGTCCAACCAGTCCCTGGGGTAACCAACGCTGCTCCAAAGAAAACCACGCTCGTGTTTGTCACTGTTAAACATTGCTCAAAAAATGAGTCCTTCAGAACTTTACGACTTGGTGGTAGCAAGAACCTTTATAATCATGGGTGCAACATGATTTAACTTGTGAGAAATTTTATCAGACCAGCTGAGGTCACCAGAGCCAGGCAGGACAGGGAGTTACAGAGAGCTGTCACACTCAGTGCATGCAATGGTTTCTGCAGGACAGCGTAAGGCAGCAGGGAGGAACCTTCAGCCTCTGCCCTGAACATTAGAAAATGCCCAGAGCACAGGCAGGTAGGGAGGTGAGGGGTTTTTACATTATTCCCAGTAAGACCTCTGTGTGATTCTGCACCTGCTGGTAGATAGTCCCCACTGCTCTTTGATTACCTGGTCCCGAAGGAGGTGCTCACGTTCATCACTTGACATCAGAGCGGACTGCAGGCTGCAGCCCAGCCCAGGACCACCTAAACACAACCAGGGCTTAAGGAGAAACTGTGCCATTTCAAGAGGGTGGCAAACCTGGAAATGGGGCTCCAGAGCTGAATCCCACTTTGCCTCAGTGCTCTCTCCAGGACACAACTGACCCACTTCACAAACAGCACTCTCTTCCTGCAGCAACCAAATGCTGCTGTATCGTTTAGCACTACCCTGGACTAATTTTCTCCCTCAGGGACAGTAGATTAGATCCCACAATTTCTCTCTCCCCCTGAGTTTTCAAAAGGTCTTTCAAGCGTAATAAACTCAGGTATTTATATATCAATCTGCGTTACCTGAGGCACATATTACAGAGGCCTGGGTCACAGCAACATCATTACAGTGAGTTCTAAAGAGAGCAATGGGAATAGGAGAGATAAATAATTCTCTCTGTGGTGCCCTTTCTATTTGTATGCTGAAGCTTAGAGCAGTTCCCTGCCTTGGACACACCTTCTGAAATACAGCATTTCACACCAGAGCTGAAAAAAATCAAGGTAAGCACCAACCAATCCTCCAGAGCTAAGAAAACAGCCTTTTCCCCTTTAAATTACAGGCACTTATACTTCACCTTGGCTCCTGTCTTCTGCTGCTTCCTCCCACTTCTTAATCCCTTGAAGCTGTTGCACACCTGCAGTCACTGCTTTTCAGAGCATTTATGCTGCATTTTTACACTGCCAGGGACATCACAATGGGAGAAAAAGAGGTCATGGCTTGGCTGCCTTGGGGAGCAGCATCAGCCCCTCTCCGTGGCACTGGGGCAGCTCAGCTCCAAACCATCTATTCAATCACAGACACTGAGGGAGAGTCTTCTATTTAAGCATTTGCTTAATATTTTGTTGGACTGGAGGCTGAAACTGGGCCAGAAAAGGCCTCTGAACACCTGCAGAACTCCGTGGTACAACACTTCTCTGATATCACTTTACCCAGTTCCTAAAGAACATAGTACACATTTCTGACTGAAGAAAAAAGCAAATCACATAAAAGGGCTGCAGAAGGGTTGTAAGCTCTCTTGCTTACTCACTAGCTGACACAAGCAGGTCAGATCGTTCCAACAGCAGCAGTTTATTGTTGTATTCAAAGGCCAAAGGAAAATCAGGTTCCTCTGGCACTAGGTGAGGTACAAAACCACCGCAAAAGCTTTATGACAGCTTGAGGCTGTGAAGAGGAAGACAAACATCTGGAGTCACCCAGCAAACACCACGGACTTAGAGGGTCTGACCCCTAGCCCAGGCCTCTGGCCATGCTTTCACATGGGGACTGACCGGCCCTCACCCCTAAATTCCTGCTCACCACATGTTTCATTCTGGTTTATAAAGGCGTTTTAATGCATTGACTTGCCTCTGAGGAAGAAAGTGCCCAGCGCTTGTTTAAGTGTCTTTATTAGACCTGAAACAAATACCACATCATTTAACTTTGAGGCTTTTGTTGCTGGTATCAGTCGTGTTCTGCAAATCACAGACTCAAGACTGCATCTAACCCCTAATAAGCAAGCAAACTGCTATTCGTCCACCGCCCTGCTCTCCCCCAGCTGCTGTTATCTCTGTGTGAGACGGGGAATTGGAGGAAAGAATGACCCAGTGATTGTCTAAATCAGCCCAGCTCTAATTTACTGGAATATGGTTTGAGCAGCTAATGTAACACCTACTGTGAGCAAGATGGAGCTATCTCCAGGACTTCTGTAGGGTAGGAATATTCACTTAAATGGCATTGTCTGGCTGCACTCACTGGAGGGCTGCTGTACCACAGAGAGCAGTTAACCCTTGGAGTGTGAAATTAGGTCAAAAGAACCAAGCTTTCAATGGCAATCGGAAAAGTTAACTTTCCACAGAAAATTGGGTGTCCTGTTTGCCTCTGACACTTTCTCAACTCCTTGAGTAGCAAACAGCTTGAGCAATTGCAGTGCTCAGGTAAACAGACACTGGCAAGGCGTCCTCAGGATGCCCTCAGTCCGGCAGGATCTTTTCCCAGCCCTCACTGAAACAGTTACATGCTGTGTTTCCCATGGCTGGATTAAGCAGCTGGCCTCTCCCTAGATAGAAAGGATGGAATTCTTTTCTTCTTTAAAATACTGCCTGAGACACACAGAAGTCAGCACCTTCCCTGGCCCTGGTGCAGAAGCTGAGCTCCCCAGAAAATTACCATTGCCTCTGTCCTTCTGCTCCTCACAATGAGGTGAAAGGAATAATTCCTCCTTTGCTTATTGACTGTGAGCATTTCAAGGCAGACACTGAATTTTGAGCACAGAAAGCACCCAGGACCCCACAACAGCCGTACGTGAGGGGGCAGGAAGATGCTCATCATATAAACAGCTTCAGTTTCAATGGCAAGGTCATCTCAAGCTGTTATAAAGTCAACACTCACAAACAATTCTGCAAGTATAAGACAGAAATCCTGTTGTAACTGGGTTTGGTAGAAAATATATTTAATTTAACCTTCTTTTTAAGTGGAAGGGTAGGTTTTCAAGAAGCAGTGTTTTCCGATCAGGTGCTATGGCATTTTACAAAAGAATACACCTGAATCAAACTACTTATCTCGATTTTACAGATGGGGAAACTGAGGCACAGGAAAGTGGAGCGGTGAATCTACTGGAATCAGCTGTGGATCCATTTGGTTCCCGAGCACCCAAACCAAAAGTCAACTGAGACATCAGACCAGGAGCCCAGCAGTGAATAAGGGGGGTTATCCCAGCACACCAGAGCAGTCCTTCTCCCAGGGACCCCCAGCTGGTTCCCTTCAGCGACAGTTTTGTCAAAAGATGACTTTCTCATCTTCTCTTGCAACAAATTTCCACTGCAGGTAACAATTTTGGGTAAGAAATTTCAGCCCCAGGTAACATCCATGTTCCTTTTCACTGCACAATGGCAGCACGAGGAAAGCAGCACCTCCAGCTTGAACTTCTCTCGTTGTGGGATCACTGGAGTTTAATTGCTCACAGAGCCGGAGCTCCAGATGAGGCTGGAACCTTGTAATTCACCGGGTTGTGTGCAGGTAGCACAGAACTGTCTGGTTTGAAGCTGCCTCGAAGGAAGCACAGACCCCTGGCAGCTCAGAGGGGCTGAGCTCCCCCAGCCTGGAAAGCTGGATCAGCAGAGAGCACCCTCGTGCTGCTCCACCCCCTGTGCTGGGAGATGCTCCTGCCCCTTTCCTACTCTCAGCCTCTGCAGAGAGGAGGCCACTTCCAGGAGCTGACCCACTCACTCACCTCCCACGAGCACACAGGAATCAGCTCCAGCTGCAAGAGACATTCCTGTGCTCTCCACAGCCCCACAGACCGGGCACAGGCTGAGGAAAACGGCCTGGGTGTGGATGATATCCTGATTATGGCTCCTTCATCTTTCCCCATATCTACATTCCCAGGAAAATGACACACTGGCTTGCTCTGGACCACTGAAATTAGTGGAGGATGCCTCGGCCAGCCTCAGATGGAGGTTCCTGTACTCCTTTTGGGGACAGCTGTGAACTACCCACCTGGCCAGGGACATGGCATCTCACTTCATTCTAGGGATGCCTTTCCATAAAAAGTCAGTCCTTTCTTAACACTGGCCTGAAGACAGACAGCAAGAGATTTAAAAGCCACTTCTGAAGGAACATTAATGAGTGTATCACCATCTCTGGAAACAAGAAGAGAGAAAGCAAGATTCAAGTCTGGGAGGCAGATGTAAGGCCAGCTCAAAAAGAGACTGAGCGACTTCAGAGGGGGAGCCAGAGGTGTCTCATCGTGGGCCAGCCCCTGCCCCGCTGTCCTGCACATCCTGCACTGACCATCTGACAGATCTCACAGCTCAGGTACCAGCAGCTGAACCCCCTGCTCCTGCAAAGCCAACAGGCACCCTGAGGCACAGCCAGACCCAGCTGAGGGGTGGAGCTGCCACAAGACCTGCCCAGGGAGGGCTTTGGGATGTTCTCCCAGTGCCCTGGGTACCACCACTCCCTTTTCTTGGATCACCTTCACAGGCCATCACTGGAAGCACAATGAGCTCAAGAAGGGCTGTGAGGGGTTAAAACATCCCCCACCACACACCTTGTCTTGCTCTAACTACACCTAAAGCCCAATTTTTAGTTATTGTAAAAAAAACCCCAAAACCACACAAAAGCCACACAATCCCCTCCAACAATCTTTATCCTAATTCTCCCAGGAAATAATGACTTTCTGTTATTAAATAATGTAAAATGATTGAGGTGAGTCATAAAGCATTTGTATTAACACTAATGGATCCATGATTAATTTTTTTCCTTATTTTATTATTATAAAACTTGTCTGTGTCTTCCCTTCCCCCTTTCTCTGTCCTCCCCATCACATTTTGTTCTCAAGGGAGGTAATCAAGACTTCACTTGAATTTCTCATTACTTGAAAGGCTCCACATCACAATATGATAATGGGACAGTTTCATAATTACAATTAAAAAAATATTGGAGCCGGAGAAAACTGGAGAGGTTTTCAGATGCTTTTGTCTTTGTCACCCAGAAATTAAAGGATTGCTTTAAAACATATTTAAAAAACAAGAGGAGAGAGCAGTTTCAACTTACTATTATGTGAAAACCATTGTGCCCAAGCTTCATTTTGGAAAGTCCATCCTCCCTTTTTATTTCTTAGACCGCCTCCTCCCTCCAATTATCTTTTTTTCCTTTTGATAAAGTACCAGGCAACATTAACTCCAGGAAGATGCAAAACTAGACCGGTAACTAATTCTACCACTCTTTTCCCTAGAGGCAAGTTATTGTGCCTCAGTTTCCCATTTGCAAAGGAAGACATTCCAGGAGCTAAGGCTGTTTTTGTATTTTTATCCAGAATTCTACAGGCTTATACCAAGTATTTTAAACCGTGCCTTTAGCAGCAGGACGCAGGTGGCAGAGATGAGCAGAATTAGCCCTGTGCTCTGCTAACAAGCTCTGAGATCCCACAGGATATAAGGTTGGATTAGATGTGACAAATAATAATGATTACTCTTATTATTCCTCCTAGGACTGGTCTAAGACATCATCAGCTAGAGATGTGTCAAAGTGGCAAGACATTATGGCTTATGTGGAACTCTGAAAAAGCTGGAATTTCTGTCTAAAAATCTGAGTCCTTTGCTGGACAGAAAACCACACATTTTCTGCTGAGAGTGCTGCTCCTTTTAGCCTCATTCCCTGAACAGCATGAGCAGTGACTCCAGTTCCTGGGATCCCTTCTTAGACTGGTTTGTGACACCCTTGTGTGACCAGGGGCACCTTGCAGTGACCACACCGTGCCTCAGTTTACTGCTTCCTCCCCATGCTGAGGATGAAACTGCTCGGGGAGACTCTCAAAAGTGCAGCCAGGGCTTGGAAAGGCTGGAGGAGCTGACATCCCCAACAGCTGCCCCATCTCAGCACAGCCCACGGCAGGGACAGGGGCCACTGAAGTTCCCTTTCCTTGCCTTCCACGCCCGATGTCAGATGGGTGCCCAGGCACCTCTGCTCCTTGCCCTGTTCCAGTGTGAGAGGCCCCTGGCTCTGGGGCACAGCTCGTGGAGGCAGGAGCAGCTCCCTGAGCATCGGCACAGCTCCAGGGCCTGGCCCCTGGCAGAGATTAGATGCTCCTCTAAAGCAAATAATGCCAAAATGCAAATAGCAGCAGCAGCAAATTCTTGATTAAATATGAACAAGCGCAGAGAATTGCTTATGTCACTCACCCCACTCCTCTCTGTCCTCCATCTGTCTGCTTCCCTCCTCTTCCACCATCTCTCCCCCAGCCATCTGTTCAGTGCTCTCCCCCCTTCTCTCCCCTCCCCGTCCCTGCTGCCCTTCCCTTCGTGGCTGTTTTGCTCTGAGGGGTTCCCAGTTTGCTGCTCCTCTCCCTGCTTCCAGCTGGGCCCACATTGCTCCTGCGGGCTCTGTGGCGTGAGCTGGGGGTCAGTGGGGATGTTGTGTCAGAGCTGAAAAGCTGAAGACAGATGGTTCCTGCTCCTCTGCATCCCCTGGGAACGTCTCCCCAGCATCCTGCTTGGAGGAGCTGCAGGTGGGGAGGGAACTGGAAGGTGGCTTTTAAACCGGGTTAGCAACACCAGTTGCCCTGCTTGTGCAAGGAGAGCAGTCACGGAGAGCGGGCCCTGGGGCAAGAGGGTTTGGTATCACTGCCCTGCGAACCATGGGGTGCCTGGTCTCAGAACTCTGTTTGGGCCAAAGGCAAAGCAAAACTAAACTGTTAATGTTTGGCCATACATATGGGTAGTTAAAATATTCCGTGGTCATGATGGGAAAGATCAAACCATCCCACGAGCCTTTTGCCCATCTTGCAACACCATTCACACCAGAGCAGTGTTTGCACAAACTGCTTTGGAATCAGAATAATGGCCTTTTAGCCACCTTGATGGGATTTATTTGCTTTCCTCTGGAGTAAACAAAAGCACAAGGCAAAGGCACTGGATCAACGGGCATTAAAATCTCCAGAAAGGACATAAACCTCATTGCTCCAGTGCATTGCCTACACCTTCCCAAGGTGGGAAGGATTCCGCTGCCTGCCTGGGGTGCCACCAGCGCTCCAGCTCCAGGGGATTTGTGTGCTGCCATGGAAGCCAACAAAGCTGGCTGCTGTCGTAGACAGATTGGGTTTGATCCATATTGGCAAATCCAGAGTTCTATAAAAGAGCTGAATAAGGGCCCTGTGTCTGACAAGAAGGAAATAAAACTATTGGACTGTTGGCTTTGATAAATCCTTTCCCTGACACATTCCTCAGACTTTGTTTCAGCAAAGGATAATGGGAGAGAAAGAGAGAGACACACACACGGGGTGTCCTTTTGTACTGGTAATTTAAATACAGTGAAACAACGACCTGATATCAACATAAAGCTGTTAGAGGAATAACCTGACTGTGCACCTTTTTTCTAGAGTCTCCAGGGTGAAATCAGTTTAGATTGATGCACGATAAAGGAACGAACCTGTTGCCTGAATGGGGCGTCTCTCAGTGCAATAGGCAGCGCTGTTATCAGACCTGTTAAACAAATAAAGCTGTGAAGTGCAGACATATTGTCTGAAGCACACACTCGGCTTCCCAGGCAGCCTAGATCTTCTTAAGGAATCCTTGATAAAGGAACAAGCCTGTTCAAGTTAATGGATATCCTCGGGTGATGCTCGGAGAGGGAGCGTGAAGCGAATGGGGATCTTTGCTGTGGCTGCTGATGCTCATCCTCCCCCTGCACAAACACACCAGGGACTGCTGCTTTTGCTGGAGCAGGGAGGAGAAGGGGATGTTCTGCACACACAGGGCAGGTGGTGGGGGATGAGCCAGTGGGAGTAGCCCCAGCCCTGCTCAGCAGTTTTTGAGTTGTCAGGGGTGTTGGAGCTCAGCTGGGCCTTTGGACAAGGACTGCTTTCCTGAAAGAGTCATGGAGCAAGGGACAGTGCAGGGGGGTCTTGGCTCCGGGCTGCTTTGCCCCAGATGTCACCTCCAGGAACCAAATTCCTTGGAGAAGGGAAAAGAGGAATGATACAGGGTTTGTCTCCAGCACGTCCTCCAGGTGAGCATCTTTCAGGAACACCTTCAGTCTGAGCTGTTCAGACTGTCCCACTGAACAGCTCCATCCTCAGCCCATGCTGAATCCACAAAGCAGGGCCCTGACCTTGAGATCTTCCATCTGGGAGCAAGAATCAGATGCCAAAGTGACCTTTCAAACCAGCTTCACTCCTCCTTCCTGTCCCAAGCATCTCTGGACTTTGTCCTGATTTGCCCCAGCCCGAGTGAGAACAACACTGGGCTCCCTTTAGCTGGACTTCTGGCAACAACAAGAGAATAGTAATTTCACTGCAATGTTTTTCCTAAGGAAAAAAACCCCACAATTTGTTTGTCTGCCTGTGACAGGGAAAATTTTTCATGTTGCCATCAGCCCTGGAGTTCATTCACCTATTGGAAAGACGTCCAGCTTTGAGAGATGTTTAATCTTACTTGAAAGGCGATAATTAGGAAAACACACACAAACACATGTGCCACACGCTCCCAGTCTCATTAGAGCCTGTTTTCTCCTTCAGCTGAGGAAAGAGGTTTGTTTTGATGATGGGGATGAATGTGTTTTTGTGCTTGGTTAAGGTGTGTGTGCATATGTGTGTACCCATGTGGAGATGTAGATGCACATTTACATCGCTGGAGGGGAGAGGTGTTTAACTTGTTGAAACCTGTGAAATTCCCCATCCTGGTTCCATTTTTGGAAGCAGATTTTGATGAGATCTCTCTCGTCACTGCACAAGAGAGGATCTAATCACGCTGTACAAAGACAGCCACGACTGACAATACATCTCCCTCTTCCAGGAGAAAGGAAGAAGGGAACAAAATGAATAATTCAAATGATAATTAGCAGTGTAATTATTCCTGTTTTTAGAGTAACCTACAGGACAGAACATCAACGCATGAGTCACTGGCAAAGTATAAACAGAAATAATTTGGAAGATGCTGTCCTGATGCTTTAGAAAGGGACTTGTCAGAGAGTTTCTCTTTTGATCTCACATTGGCGTCAAGATTCCCCTCCAAGTGCTCCCTGTAAGGTCAAAGCTGGCATTTGTCATCCAGAGCTCGGCTAAGGGAGAGGGGAGCTTCAAAAGCAGCATCAGGCAGGGAGGGCTTGCAGGGGGGACACAGCCTGGGAGAACAGAGCTGAGACCCATCAGCTGAACACCCAGAACATCAGGCAGTGGTTTGGGCTCGATTCAGGCCAGGGAATTGTGTTTTCCTGTGTGTCTACACAGCCTGGGGCAGCAGCTCCTGTTACAGGTCTGGCTTTGATGTGCTCCAGTCCTGCAGACACCGATGCCCAGAGCAGAGGCTGAGACCTGGGGGTCCTGAAGCACTGGTAAGGAAGGTGGGGGGTGGTTATTTTAGGCTGAACGGGAGGGGAGAAGGTAAAATCTCAGTCTCAAGGCGTCCCACACTGTGCTTGTGACCCCCTGCACAGGGGAGAGCTGTCACAGGCCTGATGCTGCACTTATCCTTTCTGATAGCGATTCCTGCATTCAGCTACAGCCCAGAGATCTTAACCAACAGCCTTTACAATCCTTCAGACTTACAGTCCCTTTTGCTCTAGTTGAAACCTGGAGAATCTCTGTTTAACAGGAACCATGAAACCTTGGTGGCTGGAGTAGATCCCGTCTGAGGAGACACTGAGGCAGCAGCAGCAGCCTCCTGTAAGAGTGAGCAGTGGGAAGCCTCTTGGCACTGTAACACGAGAGGGAGAGAAGAAAGATGTCTTTAATTTGCCTGGTAATGATCGATATAGAATCAAATCCGACCTTGAATTTTAATGGCTCTGTACTAATAGGAAGCCACTCAGAGAGGGAAGGAGGAGGACTGGAATAGCCTGGGGGAGGGAGGGCTGGGTAGTCCAAGGCACAGCAGGCTCAGCACCCTGTGTGGCCACCCCTTGCCACCATGGATGTGCTTTCTGGGAGCTGGCAGAGGGAAGATCACTCTGGGGTGGCAGTGGCTGGGGATGGGCCGTTGTGGGCACAGGAGCTGGCACGAGCCAAGGCTTCCTGAGCTCCCCCAAGCTCTGCTTCTCCCAGCAAGTTCAAAGCACTCTTTTAAAAACAAACAGAAAATTGGGAAAATTGAGTCAAGAAACAGGTAAGTCCTTGCCCCAGGTTCACCTGGCAGCAACCAGAGCTGCAGGTCTCCCAGGCCCTGTGGCCCTTCCCTGTGACATTGGGGCCTCTCCGTTGCTCCCTGTCTTTGACATGTATCAGATCCTGAACAGACAAGACAACTCAACTTCTGACCCAAGGCACTGACAGTATTTGCAATTGGCAGAGACTCCTTAAAAAGTGAAAAAAAAAAAAAAAAGCACAATACATGTATATATATAAATAAATGGAGATTGACCATTTGAAATTATATAGTAGCTGTTAACATTGGCATCTTTATTTGCTGCATCAATTGTATCTGATTTAATCTCATTCCCACAATGCTGAAAACATTTGACTCATCTGCTGGGGGTTCTTTTTGTTGATACAGAATCATTTTGACAGTTATCCTGTTGGCTGTTAATAAATATCTGCACTTTCTATAATCAATCATAAAACAAATCCAGTTGCCTTTTCACTTTTTATTTGACCTTAATCCTAACAAATCTCCCACAATTTTATTGAATTTACTCATGAGCCAGCAGGAGAAGAAAGAAGAAAGAGAGGGTATCCACTGATGCCTGTCCATCTGTTTAAGATGAAGAGAGCCTAGAGCCAGGGTCTGGAACCAGGAAAATGTTCACCTGCAGTCTGACGCTGCGTTTTGAGCCACCCCAGACAGATCCTTTGGCTTTCGTGCTGTGCTTCCCCTCCCCGAGGGCAGAGCAGAACTGCAGGGAGCTGAGCACCTCAGCCAAGGATTCACAGCTTTCTGTCGACCCCGCAAGGAGAGGGAGTTACTTCTGCAGGAGCTGTGGGAAGGACTTCTCCTCCTCAGTGGTCTCATCTGGAGACCTTTCTTAGCTCATCACTCCGCAGGTTTCCCCGCCCTTTCCCCTCATTCCGGGGGAGCAAAGCCGTGCCGGGGGGAGGATCTGCTTCTTGTAATGCAGCAGAAATGAAGCGGAGGGAGCTGGAGGGCAGAGGATGCTCCGTCCTCACCACGTGGCTGCTCCTGCTTGTGTGACGTTTGCGTTTTCCCCTCTCTCCCCTCCCAGACTTCTGCCAGCAAAACCAATCCACCGAGCACTTCACGACTGCTAGCGAGATGAGGTTTGCCTCTCGGCACAAATCCTGTGTCATGTGGTGGGGAGGAAGGATGCAAGAGCATTATTCTGCTCTTAAATCAGGCGTGGATCTGCCCTTGCTTCCCACCACCCCAGGAGGCACAAGGATGCTTTACGAGCAGCTCTGGTACGGTTTCTGCTTTGCAAACATTTCCCTTCCTCCATCTGGAACAGAACAGGATGCAGCGTTTATATATAAAAATAAATAAATAAAAAACAATCCTGCAGTTAAAGAAGAGGGAGGGAGAAAAAGGATAAAAGCAGGAGAAGCAACTTTGTCCTTTGGTGCCAGCAGCTGCAGGCTCCTGCGGTTGGAACCCCAACGAGAACCAAAGTATCTTCATCATTATCTGGCTGGAAACGGCAGCTGCTCCGCCAGCCACTGCTCGGGCGGGACGGTGGCTTTTAGGAGAGCAGGAAGGGAACAGTGGGGCAGGGAATTAAAATATGGGCTACAAATTGGAAACAGCAGGGGGTGGAAGGGGATTCAGCTTAGCTGGCGGATGCCCAGTGTGCTCCCTATTTATGCTACGCCAATGGCTTTGCTCTCTTGCAGCAGAGAAAAGGAGAGAAAAATACATATATCTCTATATCTCTACAGATCTCTGTCTTGCAGCTTGCCTTGGCCCAGGAAATTCCTGCAGTAGCCAATGGCAGGAAGGACTGCAGTGCTGTAGGTTAGAGTGATGCAACAGCCCGTCTGCAGCCATGAATTATCTGCCCTCGTGCAGGTTGCTCTGTCTGGAGAATAATCTCATGGATGAGGAAGTGCCCGGGGAGGAGGGGGAGATGCAGCAGTGGCTGTGCCCCCTTACAGTGGTGCAAACCCCATATGAGATGGAGCCCAGGCTGAAGACGGGGCTTGACCCATCAAAGCTGTTCTCCAGCCTTATCTCATACTCGGGGGAGCCTGAACTCAAACTCATACTTGTATATGACCTTGACACCTCTGAGCCCCAGTTTTTCTGCCTTTAAAATGAGAATCAGTGCCCAGCATAACAGGATGAACACGTGGAGAGGTGCAGAGTGCTCGGTCAGGTCTGTGGTGGGGCCACACAGCCCAGCCTGGAGCTGCAGCCCCTCTGCAACAGGGTGGCCCTTTCTAGCAGGTCTCTGCCCTTGTCTCTGCTGCTGTGGCCCCATATCACCCCAAAGCTGGCCAACAGGCCTGCCCTTAGCACGCAGTGCTGGGAGAGCAGCACGCAAAGGGCACGGGAAGTAGTGCCTGAGAGGTGCCTCCCTCACACAGCCCGGCCTGAGAGCAGCCAGAAATAGAAACGTGGGGCCATGAATTAAACACGCTGCAATCTCTCATCTGTCTCCAGCAGGAAGTTCAGCTCAGGGCAGAGCTCTCCTCTGCGTGGATGGACACAGGGGTGCTTACCTGGGGAGGCAGGGCATGGGTCAGCGAGTGTCCTGCTCCACTGGTTTCAACAGGAGCAGTTCCTGTGAGTTCCCTCTTCGCATGCCACCCTCACTCTCCTGGCACACTGAGTTGTTTGGGACAATGCTGACCAGTCCTGGGCACTTCCCAGCTCCATGGTACCCTGAAGCATCCCCCAGAGTGATCTGCTGCCCAAGGGCCAGAGCCACTGCTTTCTCCTACATGTCCCACCTGGGAGACCAGCATCTGACCCTGCAGATGGATGTGCTGCAAAGAGGGACCAGGGAGGCACAAAATGCTTGTGGCTCAGCTGGGCACAGTGCCCAAGGCTTTGGCAGAGAGAGGCTGTCCCTGGGGAACACCCTGCACAACCAAACAGAGGTGTAGTCCTGTGTCAGGCAGCTCACAACTTCAATTTACAGGTGTCTCCCATGGTAGGGGACAGTGTCAGTATTTATGGTGCTCCCAGCCTCAGAGGGGAGGACAGATCTGTACTTAACATCTTAGATGGACACTGGTGGTGATTCCTGTGCCTTTGGACATGAATCTCTGCTGGTTTCTGTGCCTGGGCGCGATACACAGGCTGGGGCTCTCCCTGCCAACAAACACCCCGGTGCCTGGAGGCACAGCAGCACTGAACTGTGGTCCCGCCAACACCCACTTGGGTGTCAGGGTGGCACAGGCAGGAGGAAGGGCCCAGCCCTGAAGTACCAGGCTCTGATCCTCTTTCCCAGCTCCCTCCACCCTCTGCAATTGTCTCGATTCCCTCTGGTGGCACCGAGGAAGGACCAGCCTTTCCCAGAGGCAGGCAGGCGTCGGGGGAGCATCACTCGGGCAGAGGATGATTAGCTTTGCTGACAGCTGTCTCCAGTGGATGTGATGGATGATGCCTCAGACTGCCCGAGTCTATCCATGTCTCTGAAGTCCACCAGACAGCAGAGCTCGCAGAGGATTAGCCCTGTGAGTGCCTGCGGCCCCGGGGCTGGAGACAACTCCAGGAGTGACAGGGAAAATGAAGGAAGTAATTTAGAGCCTAACAAGGGGAAATCCAAAAAACCCTGGCTCAGCCTGAAAGCCAGTTGCTTGAGAAGGGGCTTGATTCCCTTCTGGCTTTGCAGATGCTCTGAGCACATTTTTCTGACTCATGAAGGGATTCGGCATCGGGCTGGCTTCTCCCTCCCATCTCCAGCATCGCTCCATTAACTGACCTTGCTGAACATGCACAGCCTTTTCAGTTCACAGATAAAACATATTTGCTCCGTGGCTCACACATGCACAGGCCAGATGGAAGAGGGACAGTCGGTCCTGCAGATTGGCCACACACAACTGGGCTGTGTTTGCAGCCTCTGCTGTGAGCGTGGTACCACTGTCTGTCCATTCAGCCACACCAGAGCATGTCCCTCGGTCCCCAGGGATGGCCACGCTCCTGTCTCTGCTCCTCTCAGTGCCTGCAGGCAGTGTGTGCCCCGTTCTGTGCGTGCCCAGGTTGTCTGTGACCCCTGTGGAGACGCTGCCACATCCATCACATACGAGCACATCCAAAATGTGAGCACAGGCACTGATACACGACTGATCCCACACACAGGGGTGGCTTCTTGTCGATTAAACAGCCACAGGATCACAGGTCTGGGAATCACAGCTCAGATGTGCACATGCATTTTGGGGAGGGGACAGAGTTTTGAGAACCAGAAATAGGAAATCTAAGAACAGGAGTCTCACATGTGGTTCTCTGTGAGGATGTGAGATAAAGTGTCCTATAAACAGCCAGTCTGCACAAAGTGGGGGTTTGTGGACCCCCGAATTCTCTCTGTCTCTCTCTGCTCCTCTCCCTCACTTGAAAAGGCCTTGCCTGCCCCTGCAGAAGCCCTGTCTGATCCATCTCCCTCCTTTTCATCGGGTTAATTGGCCGCTGCCTTACCAGGGAAATCTCAGCCTGGCTGTCAGCCTCGAGCTGTGCTTAGCAGGCTCCAGAAGCTACACAGGGAAGGGGTTTTAACCTGTCACAGAGGCAGCTGTGGAAAGGAGCAGGACTTGGCTGCCTCTAATTGCTCTTTGCGCAGAGATGCCTTGTTTATTCGATTAATTTGGAGCCATCAAATACCAAAGCTCAACAAGCAGCTGCTGAGTGCGGGGATTTTTGACTCTCCAGAAGGCTGGGGTATGCAAATCCCTTCTTTCCTTTAAGCAACAACAAAACCCCTTCCTAAAACCCTCGATTTCTTGGTCTTTACAGGCATTAACACTCATTGTGCCCTGAGTGGGATCTGTATTGAAACACATCTGTAACATATTTTTTCACCTGAAGTCACCCAGAAGGTAAGTGTCAGAGCAGCACCATGGAAAATGCTGGTCCAGACCCAAGAGTTAAATCCTTGAGGCTGTGCTATTCACCCAAAGGAAATGCCTATTTCCATTGATAAATAAATAGTTACGAAGTAACAGATATTCCCCCTTCAAAAAGGCTGCAAATCCCAGACCCAAACTGGCCTTGTTAGCAAACAAAATCCCCTCCACTCCTGATCTCTGAATGTCGTGTACCAGCCCTAGGAAACTCACAGCAACAAGCACAGCCTGAAAGGGGATACAAGGACTCCTTGCTCCGAGACATAAAACTGTAAATCAGAGCAGAATGTGTTTCCTCTGCCTGGATTTCACAGCTCTCTCTATGGTAATTTGGCCGGTTGCACTCTCTGCTTGTGTCGTGCTGGGAGCCTCTTTCAGCGAGGTCTAGGATTTAGCTTTTTAGAGAAATAAAAATAATACATAAAACCTTGTTTCAGCTTGCCTGTTCACAATCAAATTTCCCCAAGCATGGGCAGCAGCCTTATGAGCCATTTCTGTTTGATAGCTTGGGCTTTATGCACGTAGATAATGAGTTTGGCAGGAGGTTAATAAGTGTCAACTGAAAGATAATTTAAGAGTTGTAAAGATAAATTTGTTGTGGGCTCTTTTTCTGGGTCTGTGGCTAATGTCTCAGTGCCTATACCCATGCACGCACACACCCCCAGTGCACAGGCTGGTTTCCAAGTCCATAATCCATATGGTTTTCTTTATTCCTTCAGGTATTGTAAATATCTAAAAGTCCCAGTGAAAATCCTGCTGCATGTAAATTCCCATTGCCTTTTTTCCCTGACTGTCCTGTGCAAGGCGATTAGATTAACATGGGGGGAAAGAGAAGAAAAAGGAAAAGGAAAGGAGCTTTAGAAAAGTGGCTTTTCCTCTCTGAGACAATGCTCAAGCTGAGAATTTCCTTGTGGGCTGGATAGAGATGTGGTCCTTATGCAGAATTTTGAGATAGAAAGGGAATATTTGGCAAGGTTCATCTGGGTTTAGGCAGCTGGGGTTTTTTTCTCCTCCCTCACTTTTTTTTTAATCATTAAAATAGACTTTTTCCCTTAAAAATACCCTGGGATCTGCCCCACTGTAGCCAAAGTAGCACATGCTTCCGGGGAAA
Source organism: Aleadryas rufinucha (assembly GCA_013397815.1). Taxonomy (NCBI): domain Eukaryota; kingdom Metazoa; phylum Chordata; class Aves; order Passeriformes; genus Aleadryas; species Aleadryas rufinucha. Next base: position 224,350 of record VZTH01009667.1, read on the forward strand.
GTTGTGCTTGGCTGCAGGGTGATGCAAACCAGCTCAGGGGACCTCTGTGCCCAGGCACAGCAGGAGCCAAAATCCCTCAGCACCAAAACACCACCCTGGCCCTCGCTGTCCTGCTCTGCTCCCCTCCATCCCTCCCTCTTCCTAATCCCTCCAAAGCAGAGCAGTTTAAGAGGGGTTTGGGGGTGGATGCTGGGCAGGGGGATGAGAGAGGCCAGCGGGGCTTTGTCACAAGTGTCAATACCATCCCACTTCCGTAAAAACCCCATGAAATTAAAGATTATTTACATTTTGGGTACGGGTAACAACCATAATCTATTTGATTAGGTGAGGCTCAAATTAAGTACCAAATTTATCTCTTTACATTGTCAAACTTAATAGTAGTTTAAAGACAAACCTCATTGAAACTCTGCCTTCCCTGCTGGGCTAATTAACACCCATTTTAGGCTCTTAAACCTTTGATGGGTGTTTCTGCTCCAGCTCTTCGGTAATAGGGGAACTACTTTAATAAATCAGACAAAAATCTTGGCCAAGCAGTGAGGACCAAAAGGCTCTGCCCGGGTGTGATGGGTTTCCAATGCAGAAGGGGAGATAAAAGCACTTTCTTGATTAAATACTGCCACCAGGTTGAACCCCTGAGTTTTCTGGTGCTGCTACTGCTACCACTGCTAATGTGAGCTGAGTGTTTTATTTCAGGGTTGGTCCTGTAAAATGGGCCAGATTAATGGAGAAACTCAGCCAAGTGTGCTGAGCTCAGTGGGTCCTGCCTGTGCGTTTGATGGCTTTGGGTTTGGGTTCACAGGAGACTGCAATGACTTCAGACTCTCCTGGATGGGAAGATATTCTGGTAAAGCAGTGCCTGCATTAAGGGAAAATGGGAATTCAACGTGCTGGTGCAAAGAAGTCCCAAGTGAGCTGTGACTGCTGGAATCATGTTGAGCTCTGTGATGGGACTGACTCCAATTGTACCCTGACAGAATCAGGACTGGTGGATCCAGCTGCAAACAACAGCCACGAACTTCTCCCACATGCCTTTGATGCTCCTGCTCTGTATTTGGCTTTCTGGGGAAATGCCCAGTTACTCTTTTGAGTGCCTCAGGCTGGATTCCTCTTGAGACAGGAAAGAAATCTGCTCCTGGCTCCTCCAAACCCATGTGGGTTTAATCCTGTCCAATTCTGGTGCCCCAACCCCTCCTCAAGCAGTGTCTGAGGACACCCGGGGGGCATTTGCCCTGGGCTGCAGCCACAAGCTCAGCAAACTGGAGCCAGAAAGAGCTGCCTAAACCCCAAAAGGCTTTGGGGTGCTGCCCTACACAAGCTGTGGGGGCCTGAAGCCCCTTTCAGGGGCTGGGGCAGGGGCAGGGGCTGGGGTGGTTCCTCGCTGTTGCCCAGGGAGAGCAGCTCCTGGAGTCCCAGAGAGCTGTGAGGAGCGAGAACAGGGCAAGGAGAGATGGTGCCACATTCAATTAGCTCTCAGCAAACCCAGATTATTCTTAACATTAAACTAATCTTCAAAAAGGGAACCCTTTAAATGAAAAGAAAAAGTGCAAGGCTAGGAAACCATTAATTGATTCCTTATTCATTAACCTTTGCAAACCACTCAAAAGAGCTGGAAAACGACTTCCTTTGCAGCAAGGGCTTATGCAGGAGCTGGAAGGAGCCTCTCCTAACCTACACTGCAGAGGGCAAGAGAAGGGCTGGTCCCAAACTGCTCCTTGTTTTGCAAATCAGAGAGCAATTCCTCACAGAGTCTCTGCTGTAAACACCGCTGATCTTGAACGCGCTCTTTGGAAACCACCCTGAAGCCACGACAGCTTCTCTGATATTTAATCTGTAAACCTCAAACTTCTCACGCCCATCCCTGAGCCCAGCAGCTCAAATCTCATGACAGTAATTTTCCTTTTTCAATCCAGAGCTTCTGGAGTCCAGGGATTTGCATTGAAAAAAGTCCTTGATAGATGAGAGATTGTGAAAAGCAGTTTGCAAAGGGCTTTTGGGTTTAAAAAACCCAACCACCCAGAGCCAAAGGAAGCTGACAACAGATACTAAAAATCAGATATAAAAATTTCCAGTTTAGTCACTAAAATTAATCAAATGGGGAAGGGAGATGATCTGCCTGGTGAGCACCAGCAGTGTGGGCACTCAGGCTCAGATCAAAGAAAATCACAGAGTGGCTTGGGTTGGGAGAGGCCTTAAAGATCATTTAATTCCTACCCCTGGCTATGGGCAGGGACACCTCCCACTAGATGGATCACCTTTTTGTGGCCACCCAAAGAATCAGCAGGGAGACAGAGCAGTTCCCACTGTCCCCAGGTAGGACACCCACTCCTGTAGGTCTCTGTCCCGCTCCCCTGCCCGACCCTGCAGCCCCCAGCCCCTCATGCCCTTGAAGGAAAAGGTCTGGTGTTGGCTGAGGTTTTTTTCCCTGGGGAGCTCTGCATTCCCACCTTCCTCAGGAAGGCAGACAAACAACGCAGTTTCCATAGCCACTGGGGAAGAGAAGAAAGAAAAAGCCTGCGTGGTCAACGGCTGCCAAATCGCCTTTTGTTTGTGCCTACCAGCACTTGGATTTGCCCTGATCTGAAATGACACTTTTCTCCCTCACTGGGGTCTTGTTTTCTGGGTATTTGATTCTTGTGCCAGGACTTGGACAGAAACCAGTGGCTAAAAGCTTCCTCTTATAAACTCTGGAATTAACAACCTTCTTTCCCTGACCTCATCAGCACAGTGGGGTAAAAAAAAAACCTAAACACATTTTCTCTTTTCACACAGTTTAGGCAGAAGGGAAACAAATCCTTTACGGGAATGCCTGATCCTACCTCCTTCAGAGGACAGGCACAACCTGGAGATCCGGTACCTGCAAAACTGAGGTGAAGTTTTGATGTTCCCATCACGGGTAACTATCACAGAATCATGGAATGGTTTGGGTTGGAAAGACCTCAAATCCCAGCCAGTGCCATCCCCACACATTTTTTGAACACTTCCAGGGATGGTGACTCCACCAGTCCTGAGCAGCCTGTTCTGATGCCTGACCACGCTTTCAGTGAAGAAATTTTCCCTAATATCCCACTTAAATATCCTCTAGTGCACTTGAGGCCAGTTCCTCTTGTTCTGTTTTTTATTTCCTGGGAGGAGAGACCCATCCCTGCTGGGCTACAGCCAGGAGGTCCCATCAGTGCCAGGCTGGGCTGCTCAGGGATGAGCACAGTCTGGGTGGCCTCTGCATCTTCATCCCACCACCCTCCTGCTGCCAGCCTGAGAGGTTCCTGGGGCATGACTGCAACAAGGGAATTGCTCTCCCCTCTCCTTCTCAATCATTTTAGCCTTCTCCTAGAGTTTTCCAAGGTGCTTTTAATCACAAGAAAGAATGGGTGAGAGAAAAGGGTTATGCCATGCTTGGGAACTTGGAATATTAGGGCAAAATACACTGAAAGGGAAGAGGAAAAAGAGTTACCAGCAGCACACTGTCCTTGAAAACCTTGCTGGTTCTCTTTTTTTTTTTTTCTTCATTAAGCTCTTGGCTCCAGTTTACCCAAAAGGAAGAAGGGGAAGAGAAAGGTGGCAGCGCTGCCCTGCTGGGCGGGCTGGCACAGCCCGGGTGAGGGGCTGAGGGCGTCCCTGCGCTCTCCAGATTAAGCACAAGTGCTTTGTGCAGATAAATTGAAAACCCTCGGCCCTGGAACAGCGACTCGTGGAACGGCGCTGTCAGGTTCAAGAGGGAGAGAGGGAGCAGCTGCCTATGGAAAGAGAGATTAAAAGCTGAGAGAGAGACTGGTGTGCCTTTATGTCTTGAACTGTGAGCCAGAGATGGCTTTGAGATGGGAAAATGCAGAACTTTGAAACATATGTATTTATTTATATATTGCACACCCACACATGCAGCTCCACGTATCCCAAATACAATTATCCAGGCATGCACACAAACACACACACACAGACACACGTGCTGGAGCATTTCACACCTCAGAGGCTCCTGGCTCCCTACAGCGAGTGCCCAAGGGCCAGCCTGAGCTGGATCGGACCAGGATACACCTCCAGGATCAAACCACGGTGTGAACTTGGCTGCAGCTGCTCCTTCAAATTTGGTGACAGCAGAAAAAGCCAAGGAGGAGTTGGAGCCCAGGGCAAGTTGGCAGCAAGCTGGGGATGAGCAAGATATGGGGGGTGAGCACACTCCAGTGCCCCCAGCTGCCTGCAGCAGGGACACCCTGCCCCTCCACTGACGGCCATTTAACTAATTATCCTCTCCAATTAACTGCTGTACTACTGCAAGCAACAGTCCCCAGGGCCTCTTCAGCATTCCTCAGAGGGGAGGGTGGTGGGGATGGGGACAGCAGGACTGGTTTCTGGGGCCAGTCTCATCTGCTGGATTGGTTGGCAGAACAAGGAGGAGGATGGCTTCTGGCTCTGTTTGTGCTTTGGGATTGAATCAGGACAAGGAAAGGTGAACAACAGAAGTGAAATCATTCCCCATCTTCCCCGAGCCTGGCTCGCTTGCTCACACCCACCCACAATCCAGCCCGTGATCTTGAAGTGAAACTGGCTTTTATCATTACTTGTTCAATCTAGTCAATCAAAATTTCAATTAATGGCAGGGAATTATCATTCCATTCAGCACAAAGAAGGTTTTGTTGTGTTTTTTTTTTTTTAATCTATGACAAAGTGGCTGTCACGTTGCTGATTCCAGCTCTGGGCAGCCTCCACCAGCACCTCGCTGTCAGCCACACCGAGAGGCTGCGGGGCTCCCGGCCTCCCTGGCTCCACAGCTCAAACCCACTGCTGCTTTTTATAGGTAGAAAGCACCAACCCTGCCGATAATTTCTATTTTTCCTCCTTTCCTAATTTCCCTGAGTGGGATTTCTCCATGCATAGCCCGGACAAAGGGCAGCAGCTCACCCTGTGATGGTGAGGAAGGAGAGGGCAGTGGGGAAGGATGGAAGGAGAGGGGGGTTAAAAGAAGAATCCATTTGTAATTACTGAAATAAACACAAGTCGAAGAGAAATGCAAATGCCTCATGTTGTGAATTGCTTGACAGAAGAAGTGACAGCTTTTTATTAGGGTGATAACAGCAAGGAGTTTTAAAATAGAATAATCGGTGCAACAAAAGCAATTTTCATTCTGAATTTTCATTTTAAATGGATGATCTCGTTTTAATCAAGCGAGTCATCACAAAATGCTTTTAATTGCCGAAAGTCAAGAGCTATATTGTAATTTCGATGTCTACTTTCAGGCTGATGATTTGATTTATATAAAATGGCGGGGGGGAGGGTGGAGTTGTATTGTTGCCCCATTCCTGTTTCCTGTCATTTCCCCCTCAAATGAACACAAGATCTGAATTCACCATTCAAAAATCTAAAAGGCTTTTTGGAAAGTGCACTCACCTTGCCAACAAATCCAGAATGGGCTTCAAGCAGGAGATGTTTGTTAAAGTCTGGGTTTGTTTATTTTCTTCCCCTATCTCCTTCTGTGTTATTTGAAGCAGCTGAGCTGCTAACACAAAGTTTGACTTTTTGTGTTTTTAAAGGCATTCTGGGATGGTGCTGTGAGCTGGGAGATTGGACCATTTCCCACAGACGCAGATCTGCATCGACCATCCACCACCATTCCACCGAAAAGGCTAATTTCAGGCTTCACTCCAAGCACAAATCCCACCTCTTTGGAGGAAAAGTGACTGAGGCTTTGTGATTACAGCCAAGACTACACAGCCAGGTCCTTGCTGGCTCAGTGAGGGACTTCTCAGTATCTCCTCAGGTGAGAGTGTCCTTTATACCATGCAGAATGGGTGCAAATCAGGAAGGAAAAGGAAGGAAGAAGCTGGCCCTTTTTCCCCCTGGTGCATCCTGCTAAGGTACTTCTTCATGTAAGTGTGGAAGGTTTAAGATGGTTCATTTGAAGGAGCATGGCTGCAAAAAGTGGCACTAGTCCTGGCCAGCCCTGGTGGCCATCCCTGAGCTGGCTGTGCCCAGCAGGGCTCCCTCAGTGCCTGGGTGACACAGAATCCCGGGCTGGGCTGGGCTGGGCTGGGCTGGGCTGGGCTGGGCTGGGCTGGGCAGGACCTTCAGGGCCATCCCACTACAACCCCCTGCCATGGGCAGGAACAACTTCCCCCAGACCAGGCTGCCCAAAGCCCTGGCCAACCCGGCCTCGCTGTTCTTGGGGAGCTCAGCTGAGGTCTCCTGGACCCTCTGGAAACATCCCTCCCTCTGTTTAAACTTGACCTGGTCTGCAGCAACATCCAACAGTGGACATGGCTCCAGACCCACGGGCCAGAGGAAGATGCAGCATTGTGGCCAGCACGTCCTCCCCAGCTCCAGCATTCAGCCAGGGCACACATCACCACGGAGTTGCTTTTCAGTGCACAGCGAGAGGGAAACCCAGCAGCTTTCAGCTGGTGGGAGCTCGTCTGCAAGTGAGCACTCAGCAAGAACAAAGAGTGCTTTTGCTGAATTCATGCTTTGAAACCTTCCCCTGTCAAGTCCTACCCTAAAGTCAGAGGGAAGTGGTGTTGGCTCCTGTAGAAGGCACCACTCACTCACCCCAAGATCCCACCAGATATGATCTCCTCAGTTCAGAGGATGGCTTGAACTTCATGAGCAGCCAAGGGTCAGGAGAACATACCCAGCTTTGCCACCAGCTTCCCAAATCTTCCCTTCAAGTCCTTTCAAACTCCAGATATACTGCCCTGAAATAAGGAAAGCTACTCAGAACACCTTTTTCTTTTTTTTTTTTTTAACAAGAAGAAATACCTGTTAGACTTGGAGGCCCTGGCTTTGGAAAGTGAGTGTAACAAGGCTGCCTCATCCTTTGGCTTTGTGTCTTTCCCTCCTGTGCTGCACACGTTGCTCCTTTCACGCTGCTGCTCAGACCCAGCACGGTGAGAGGGGACAAAAGCCATTTGCAAATACATTCTCAGGAGAAAATCTGCTTTTCCCCCCACCCATTTGAAAAGCGGTTCCTGTTGCTGCACATTGTGTGCGTGCAGGGATTAAAATCGCTTGAAAGCCCAAAGCAGAAACGAGACGTCGCATTTCGAAATTCTCCGTGAAGGCGTGAAGGGAGACACAATGCACAGCCAGTGCTGACATGCACAAAACAGCTCATTATATGGGAGAAAAACCAGCACCTTTCACCTCCAACAAGCTGGAAAAGAGAAAATCCCTGCCAGATAACCTCAGCAAGAGCCTCGCGGGAGAGGTGTGAGCGTGCTGCAGTGCTGGGAGCTAATTGGGAGAGCCTCCACCATCCCTGAGCAGCAGCAGCAGAGAAAACACATCCCTTTGCAGTTAAATAAATAAAATATGCCAGCATTAGGTTCCTTCCCTGTCCTCCCTAATTCCTGTGTCCCAAACTGAGCTGAAATTGTGCCCTCGTTTAGCATCTGTCTGCATGGCTGAGCAGACCATGCTTTTAGCAGAATTGTCAGGCTTGTACCCATCCCTTCCCTTCAGAAATTTGGGTCAAGGGCTTTGTTTAGTTTGGTTTGAAGCCATATCTGTGATACTTGGAGGGAATGAACTTCAAAAACTTTACCCAATCCTGCTCAGGATCCACCAGCCCTAACAGGGCATGTTGTCAAGGGCTTCCTTGGCCATCTCCAAAATTAAAATTACTCATGTTTTAAAATAGATCTCTGCTATGTCTGAATGGCTGGTTTGTTTTCCAGGTAGGAATAGCTGAGAAGGGATCCCCTTCCTCTCATCCTGGCCACCACATGCATCTTTTGACTGAGAGCTAAGGCAACATCGCTGCCTTATTTGTTTTTTAAAGAATTTAATAGAGATCCTAAAACAGTCTAACAACACAAGGATCCGGTATGGAAATTAGCTGGGCCTTCAGAGGCCAGCTTTCTCCCATCATTAATATCTATAACAACCATGGAGCTTAATTGAGCCACTTTGGAAGTTCCCTTTGGAAAGCTCAGAGCAGCAAGAGAACACTGGGCTGGTCATCACAATGAGGCTTGGAGTAACCTGGTCTGGAGGAAGGTGTCCCTGCCATGGCAGTGGGTTGGAGCAAGATGATCTTTAAAGTCCCTCCCAACCCCAAACATTCCGTGGTTCCCTGATCACACCCATTGTGCCTCCTCAGGGAGGTGCTCACACCCAAAATCTGCTGGCTCAGATCTCAGGAGAGCGGTGGAAGAGAGGGAAAACCTCCCAGCCTGGGTGAAGCAGACAGGCAGGAGAGATGTGAGGGAAATGGATCCTTTGCAAATCCTTTTGAACCATTTGCACCGTGAGAACCAGCTCTGCTCATGGTGGGGATGAGCGCTGGGGAAAAGCCGGGTGGGAGGTGGGTGCTGCAGCCCTGCCTGTGCCTCTGTCTCGGTGTCTTTCCCACCTAGAGCTGCTCCAGCTCTGTGACTCACCACATTCCCGTTTCATGCCTGGAATTTAAAAGATCTGTGTATTTATCTGCTGCTCTGTTTAAATTACTGCCTGGGCTGTGCTCGCCGTGGTCTCTCAGGGAGGACACACGATGCTACACAGCTTTTTGATCGAAGCAATCTCTCTGCTGAGGTGATTTTTTTCTTTGCACAAGAAAATAAAAAAAAAATTTAAAAAAACTGAAGCTACTTTTTTTCCTTCTCTTTCCCCCGCTTTCTTATTTTTGCCGAAGAGCATCAACTTGAGGTGAAATATTTTCCAGTGCTGACAAAAGCTTTGATATTGTAATGCCAAACCCATCAAGCCAAAGCTTTTAACTCTGGATTGTTCTTTTTTTAAAATATTGGATTTGTGACGTTTGTTCTCCTTCCTCTTGCCCACGATTGATCCGCCTGTCCTATTTATCTCCCCCATCTCACCGGGCCGTGGCCTTGAGCCCACTGGAGACTTTGCATTGATTGCCTGGGATTTTGGATGAAGCCAGCCAGTTATTTTCCCTTCCCCCCTTCACCTCTGTTACCTGTTGTTTATCCTCTAACCAGGCCTGGGCGAGGTTATTTTCTGCATCCAATTGACCAGAAAAAGCACATTACGGTTTGGTTAAACAATAATGTGAACATACCAAAGTTCTTTCATGAGTCAAAATTCTTCTTCAGCATTTCAAACCCCAATATTTCCCATGTGAAGACATAAAAGTTTAATCTAGAAATTAATTACACCCATTTGTGAAGTGGCTTCAAAACAGCATGGAGAACAAATCATTTTGGTTTTCTCCACCTCACCAAAAAGATACATCTCAGGTCTGTTTTAAATGATGTTTTCCTGCACACTTGTGCAACCTACACATTGGTTAGGGAATGTCAGCATCTATTTCTCGGTCTGACTCTGATCTGAAGGCTCAGCCTGTCCCTCCAGACCTGCCACCACCATCCCTCTCCCCAAGCATTACTCTGAAGCTCTCCCAGCACTCACTCTTTGGTGTTTCCAAATTAACTACTTATTTTCACTACTTTTCCCTTCAGTCAACGGAGAGAAACTATCTTCTCCAGAAAACAATTGCAAACACTGAAGCTAAACTCGCTGTGACAGATAAAACCAGGCTTTGTTTGGAGAAAGAAGGGAAAATGCTGCTGTGAAGGTGGTCACTGCAGCACCAGGCTCGAAGCAAATCCAATAAACCAGGCAGGATGGCAGCTCTGTAACTCCAAATGGGAGACTGGCAACAGCATCCTGCATGTAAAGAGTTAGTGCAGAGGATTAAACTTTAATGAGGGCTTTTAGCATTGGAGGGATTGAAAACACAATGAGAAAGAACAGGAAAAGGTCTCGGGGCCCTCTCTCGCGCTCACTCTCACACACAGCGGCTCTCATCGGGCGTTTGCACCCATCAGCTCTTGAAGGTCATTTGGAGAAGAATAATTACGTGCTGGAAATGTTGTTTTCCAGCCCTGGTCCCTGAACGTGCTGCAGTGCTGCCACGGGGCAGATTTCTCCTCACAGAGCATTTTGCCCTCTCCCACTGGGACCAGATCACGCAGCCAGAGACGTTTGAGGGCTGTAACTCACAAGGTTTTGTCCTCCAACCCTTCTCCAGGATTTCAGAAAAACCCCAATCCCCCAGATCTAATTCTATTATTTAAAATGGGGAGAAATAGCAGTGAAGTTTCCCCAAACCAGTAATTATGGATTACACAGGCTGTAGGGAGGAACAATTCCAAACTCCAAACCTGGTCCTTACAAAATGCTGCAAAACCTTCTCCTGAAAATCCTTTGAAGCCAGGAAGGAAAATGCTCACAACGCTGACTGAGAAACCTGTGATATAAGTGTCCCTTAGCTCCTTTCTGCCTACTTGAAGACTTAATTAGTATTAAAAGCCTCAGGAAGTCTGAAGATTATTTATGGAGAACGTAGCAGTAGATACGACCTAAGGAAAAAAGGAGGTAAGGCTGAACCACAGAGCCTGTCCAGGGGACTAAATCTACATTTTTACTGCTTCATTCCCTAATTTAGGTGCAAATTTGGGGTTTTTTTTCCACTCTCCTGCCCAAAATGTCAAGGTATAGCAAAGCTTTTCAAGCCTGGAATTGGGACAAAGAAAAAAGGTCAAAGCCCTCAAAACAATTTGGAGAAATATTGGCCAAGATGTTTCATTTTTACTCTGACAGATTTTTTTATTAACTTGCACAATCATTTAAAGCAAAAATTGATCTCCTAAAAGACACCAAGAAGCCATTAGCTCTGTGCAGGGACAGGCTTACACGGGTTGGTCTCCCCAGCTCTAACGGGCCTTTGCTGGCACTAATTAACTCACAATTTCTTTGTAATTTACAAAGAATAATAATTAATTCTTAGTAATTAATACTAACATTTTACTTCCTAATTACTATAACTATTTAACAAAGATTTTTCCTCATAAATTTCTTCATAATTAAAGTCACTGAATCCCAACCCTTTCCACACAAGCTGAAGACATGGATGATTATTTACAGAATAAAGAAAATAAGTAAAAATATTCTCCTCTGGTCCCTGCTTGTCTGGGATGTGCCAGTTCCCACCTCCAAAGCCAGCAGAGGCTCAGTGCATCCCCGATAATCGAGGAGGTCCATCATCCCTGTGGGCAGGATGAGGCCCTGGCTGAGCCACCCCTTGCTCACCCCTCTGCAGACAATGCAGTGGATTTTGCCTGTAGTGATCCCTTCTAAAGCACACCTCTGGGGTTTGCATTACCATTTTTGTTTGACCTTTAAAGAAAGGCTCTAATCGACAACCAATTTCTGTCTCATTTTGTGACAGCTTGTTTTGTGCTGTCAGTCACAGGTAAGCTCCTAAGGAGAAAGGTGGGCAGCCTCCCCCACCAGAGCCGTGACAAAGGAAAGCCTGGAATGACACCAGGAATTCCTCTAACTGCTCTCTCCAGCTGCTGAAAATGCCACAAGGGGTTTTCTTGAGAGGAAACTTCTCTGCAGATCCATAGGCAATATCCCATAGGAAGGCAGGGGAAAGCCCACGGTGAGCTGGGGCTTTGGTGTGGTGATTCCTGACACGGTTTCAGTGTCAGGTCCCCCAGACCACAGCTGGGATGCACCCTGGGGAAGGGAGGGATCCAACAGGAGAGGGTTGAATGTCACAGAATCACAGAACCATTAAGTTTGGACAAGACCCTTAAGTTCATCTGGCCCAGTCATGAACCGTGTGGGGTTGATGTGGAGCCTCTGGCCTCAGGGAATTGGTACAAAATGTGAAAAAAGAGGAAAAACGTAGACAAATACATGTGGGAGAGCACAGAGCTTTGAGGAATCATGTTGGGATGCTTTGAAAGGTGGAGAGAGGCATTTGGTCACTATTTGACCCATTTTTGGTCACCATTTTGGCTTTCAGAGCCACAGTCCTGGTGTCACCACTGACTGCCAGGGGGATGCTGGAGGGCCACTCTGGTCCTGGTGTCATCACTGGCTGCCAGGGGGATGCAGTTGGGTTACCCAGGCCTCAGCTAGAAAACTGCTTTGCTTGTAAAATTGGACAGGCAGCTGAAGACACGAGTTCTGCTTCGCCCCAAACTCAGGCAACCAGCAGCAAAGGCATTTGTCACTCTTCCCCCTCCAAAACCAGGAAGCTTAAACAATATGCATCATTTATGCACCTCAAGAAGCAGAGAAAATCAGAATTGAAAACAGACTGGTGCCTCTGTCTGCATGTGTCTGCATGAAATATTCAGCACAAACCCCGAGTCCTGCTGCGTGTCAGGGCTCGGGAGCGCCGCTCTCCTCAATCACAAACCACGGCAGCTCACAGGAGCAGTAACAGCTGCACCACACCACAGACACCATTTCAGGTCAACTGCCAGGATGAAGAGGTGTTTCGAAGCCTCTTCAATATTTAAACCGAGAATGAGACACATCGAGACCCGGTTGCTAATGGCTGCTTGCCTTGTGCTGCCACGGTAACACCGGGAATTGGACGGCTCGCTGGGATCGCTGCGAGAGCCAGGAGGGGCCAGGAGAGGAGTGCTCCGTGCTGTAATTGCTGGGTGTCCAAGTCTGCTCTGCCTGGGACTGCAGCCAGGCATGAACAAGCAGGAAGATGTAGCAACTTCTGAGCAATCCAGGCAGCAAATGAGCCCTACCTGGCTGGAGCAGATCCTGCTTCGGGAGCTGCTTGTGAAGTCCTGTCTCTCCGGATAACGGTGAGCAAGCTCTAGTCTCTCAAACACAGAGATGACAAGTCAAATCCTCAAACCTTCCCTGGCTGCTTAAGAAAGCTTTGAGGCTTCCCTCGGTGCCTCACTGGGGATCTGCCCCTGGCACAAATCCATCACGGGCAGCTTTCAAAGCCTCCTGCGACACAACGGGTCGGGATGTCCCCACCTGGCAGTGCAGAGCATGGGCCCCTGCTGAGGGTGGCAGTGATGGATGAAACACCAAGCATCCCCCAACATTTTTCCATCATTGAGAGGCTGATTTAGCTGCTAACTCACCCTAGGAAAAAACAGACTAATGCCTCCTGATTTCCAGTAGCAGATGGATGCTAAAACAGACAGAAAAATCCCTGACACACAGAGCTCCTGTTGAATTCCAATGACCCAATAGAGACCAAACATCTGCCCTCCAGCGCTGGCATGGCCTCTGGTATTTACAGATCACAAAACAGCTGGGAGAAGAGAGCAGGTGAAACATCCTCAGCACAAACTGTCCCAGTGCAAACCGTCCCTGCTGGCACATGCAGCCACTGCTACAACTGTGGCTGAAATCTCTGCATTTGAAACATCAGCTGTCAAGCATCCCCTGCCTGTGAGCTGTTCCCACACCACGAGTGCTCCCAGTCAGAGATAAACAAAGGCCAGATCTTCCCTGGAATAAAAGAAGGGAGGCAGTTTCCCAAGGGCAACTGCAATTAAGTTTAAGGTTGAAATTTGTGGTTCTCTTCTTTTAATCTCCTTCTCATTAGTTCTATATCCCCTCCCAGGGACTCTGAGTGTGGTTTGCATTGCCCTTGTCTCCCCTCTGTGTTTGGAGTCCTTCAGAGCAGACAGGAGCACTAAAAATAAAATCCCCTGTCAGGCTCCCTAGTTATTACAAACAAAACGTCCTTTACAAAAATGCAACAAGTAAAACCTTCATATTGTGTGCTCTTATTCACATAAAATATTTAGAAAGCTCCTAATGTTTTTATGGCTGTAATTAATCTTGTGTCATGTTGGGGAAGAACAGCACATAAAAAATTTCTTTGGCATCAGGAGGAAGCTTGGGCTCCCCAAGCAAACCCATGTGTCCATGCTCCCAAGGATTGAGGGGACTCGTGGGGGGTTTGGGGGATCCCTGCTCAGCCAGGAGAGCCTGACAGGAGGGAGGAGGGCTGAGCCATGGACCCCTTTATGTTATGTTGCCTTTGTGACACAGATGCTCACACCAGCTCTGGCAGCTGTGGAGGAAGGGCCGACACCGAGATTTACCCCAGCTCTGCTCCCCAGGGTGAGCAGCACCACCCCTGCTGTCAGCACAGCTGGGCCAGGACTGGGGCTCCCTGTGTGCCTTCCTCTGGGGAAGGCTGATCCCACATGGAGATTTTAAGAAAAACCTCTCTGCACGTTCACTGCAGCCGTCTGGAGGACTCTGGCTAGCACAGGAGCCTGAATACATATAAACTGTCACCAGTCAGAGACTCCTGGCCCAGCTTGCCTTGCCAATAAACTCTTTGATGGGAATATTCCCAGAAATATGATGCTTTAAAAAGCTGATCCAGCCCTTGCTATCTATAGCTCTCAAAGACGAAATTCTGGCCAAGATGCAAGAGAGAACAGCTTCCAGAAGCTCCCTGTGCCACGGATGGAGAATAACCATCCATGGGGGAAGAACCAGGTGGCTGCTGGCTGAGGCACTGATGCTGTGGGAGTCCAAAATAGGTGCAGATCCAACATTTTTGGTAACTCAAATTGTTTCATCATAAAAGCGTGGGAGAAGCTGTCTCACTGCACCAGAGCATAAAGGAGCTCGCAATCAACACCTGAGACAAGAGATAGGTCGGCCTCAGTGGAGTAAAGCATTTAACCACAGTAACAAAGAAAGATGGATTTGACATTTTAATCTTGATCCTTACACTTCTAAATTGCCCTTCAGAGGAGGAAGATAATGTGTGAAGTACAGGGCTGCTCCTGGGGATGCAGCAGCCCATGAAATACTGACATCCCAATGGAACCAAGTGCCACAGACCCCGTACAGCTCAGGGGTTTGGTTCACCCAAAGGAGACAGTGGGCTGATGGAAGACCTGGCCCAGGGACTGAGCTGAGCATTGGTAACTGGGCATCTTGGTTTTCATCCTTGGAGGGAACCTGCTGTCCCTCCAGGCTGGAATTAAGATCCAACAAGATCCATCCCTAGTGCTCGCTCCCAAACCCGCTGGGCTGCTGGGGAGCTGTGGAAGGAGAGGGTTCCTGGTAGGATGGTGAGATGTCCTGCCAGGCCCTGCTCTAGGGGGCTGTAGGTACCCCATGCACATGTGGGTTTATAGCCCTGTTTGTTATTCGAAGCCACCTGGGCTTTAACCATTCCCCTGCACGGAGCAAGAAGGGCTCAGGCAGCAGCACCATGTCCTGGGTGCGAAGCTGTTGCACATCCAGAGGTGCAGATGGACAGCAAGGAAAGCAGAAAGGGTAAAGGAAGAGGAGGTGATGGCCCAGCACACAGCAGGACAGGCAGAGGGGTTCAGCTGAACCCCAAATCCATCAGTTCCCTGCTGCAGCCACCTCCTCAACTTCTGTGTGTTTCTGCACAAGCTTTTTTAAAATTTTTTTTTAGTTGACTTGCAAAGTAGCCGACCTGCCAAAGCTGCCCATTTTGCCTGCAGATGCTCTGCATTGGCGGCCTCTAAACCCCTTTAAACAGCCCGAGCTCAATCACAGCTCTGTCAGGCGATGCTCTATTTAACAGGAGCTGCCCGTCTCACACAGCAGCCGCAGCCCAGGAATCTCCTCCCGAGTCCATTTTCTCAGCGAGTGGCAGCAATAAATAAAATCCAGCCAGTTGGTCCTTGAAACGCTACCATGGCTTGATTACTTTTGCCCAGGACTTTGCCAACTGTGCTGCAACCTCCTGCAGATGCTGCCTCCCTCTGCCTGCCACCTCCCCGGGCTGGAGGGGGAAGGCAGCGGTGGGATCACACACGGAACGGGCCCCGAGTGCAGGTGCAGGGCAGCAAAGGGGCCCGGAGGAGGCATTTCCAGAAGGACGTGCCCCTGTCAAAGCCTCTTGCCCCAGAGCCTGCAGCAAGAGCAAGGTCCTGCCCAGGAAAGCTCCTGGGCTGTTCCTCGCAGGAGCAGGGAATGCTGCCCCTGCCTTGGCCAGGCTCCAGGGTAGTTAATTGCATTCCGCCTGCCCAACATTAATTAATCTGGTGTCATGCAGAGCCCGCTGCGCTGGGCGCATCCGGGAAAAAAAGAGAAAAATCCACCACCTCCCACACCCAATAAATAACAGAGGGGGAGGGAGCCGGACTGGCAGCTGGCTCTGAGGCTCGGCAGGGACACGGGGTCCCAGCCCCAGCAGGAAGCCTCTTGTCGGGATTCAGACATCTCTCGCAGCGCTGGACCTGGCTCCGGTAGCTCTGACACCGATTTGCTTTCACCTACGAGCGAACGGAGCCAAGTCACACACAGAGGTCACCTCCAGTTTGCTCCCTGTATCCGTTCCCAGGGCACAGGATGCCGGTGCTCGCCAGGAAAGCGCTTCAAAGATCAGCTGGTGGGCAGGGAGGGTTGAGCACCGAGCAGCCACCTTGGCAGTGCCAGGCTGGTCTCACAAGGAAGTCCACGGGATTCAGTGTGGCTGCAGGGCTTGTACAGACCTGGGGCTGCCTTGGGCTTCCTGAGCCAAAGGAACTCATCCTATCCTGGCCATGAGGGGTGAGACATCCCCGGGGAGCAGACCCTGAGCACACACCTCCCCTGCAAGGGTGTTTTTGGGAGGCAGAGCCCGCACAAAGACCAGATGCCAGTTATTTCAAACCCCACTGTCACCTCATTAAAGCAGCTGTCTGCTGTCCCCCGAAGACAGACAAATTAGGAGTCAACCCAACCAAGAGCACAACAAACACAAAAAATATGTGGCTGTATGAAACGCTAACGAGGCCGCTCCCACTGCGCTGGCCCAGGAGCACGGACAGGGGCTCAGGGAAAGAGGTGAAAGGAGGCAGTGCAGCAGATTTGTTTCTCATTGTCGAGTTAGAGCCCAGCCCAGCTGTTTCCCCACACAAGCCAAAGTCATGAGCCATGTCTAGTTTGATATTTATTTTTTTTTAATTCTTGCCACAGTGATATTTCAGATTCACTTCTGGGATCTCAACTGGGATTGCAACTCTCTGTGTGCCCTCCTGCGAGTTATTTCTCTGACCTGCCATTCCCTCCCTGACTGGGGTGATCAGAGAGGAGGCAGGAGCCTCAGCCATACTTGGGGTGCACAGCCAGACCCAGCAGCCGCAGGGGCTGTGCCAGGGATGTGCGTGTGGCACACACTCTGTGCATCCAACACACACGAGGATGGGATGCTGGAGCACACAGGCACAGCCTTCAGGATCCCAGAGCGACATCCCAGCCCCTGGAGAACCCTTGAAAACCTTCACAAACCTGGGTGGAAGCACCCCATTTCCCTGCGAGGGTCTCAGCCCTGGTGCCACAGAGGGGAGCAGCACTGGGAGGTGCAGCACAGCAGAACCTGCCCTGCTCAGGTGTCAGGCAAACAAACCATCATTCCCTCGGTAGCCAGAGGCAGCAGCACCGACACAGCATCTCCCCAGAGCTGGAAGTGCATCTTGTTCAGGTTCACTTAATAGTCAAAGGATCCAGGTGATTATTTCCCACCTCCTGTGAGTGACAGCAGATGTTTTGGAGTGATTTGTAATCTAACAGAGACATTAACCTTTTAAAGCATCTCCCGGAGTCCCCGGGGCTGTCCAGGGACACTCTATTGTGCTGGGGAACAAAGAGCCCTGGATATTACCCAGGAGTGAACGGCAGGGATGAGCTTTACATAAAAGAGATCAATAAAAATATATCAACAGCCCACGCAGGGCTTTGGGAAGAGGTGGAGGAAAGAGGTCTGGGAGGGGATGCAGCGTGATGGGTCAGGTCACAGCGTCACAGCAGCTATCGAGGAGCAGATGAAAAGATACTGATTGGGCTTTTAATCTCTGCTCCACACACAGGTCCCCTGGGCCAAACACGCACTTGGTTTTGCTGCTGATGGGCAGGGGCTGCTGCCCTGCTCCCACTGGGCTTCTCCAGCTCCATCTCTTTCCCATGGCATGGCTGGGGACTCAGCACTGCCACGAGAGCTTCGGCAGCCGGTGTACTGCAGCCTCACCCCACACAGCTCTCCTCCCAGAACTCGGGATCACAACTCTACTGCTCACACATGCAACAGGGTTGGCAGGTCTCACGAGTGCTGGTATCCCACAAACCCAGTGTGATGGGCTTCACAACAAGGAGAGAGAGAACAGAGGGGAAACCCCTGAATTTCTGCAGGGATTCTCCCAACACACGGGGATCGACACTCTCGGTATCGATGAGGCAGCGCTGAGCACAGGGA
The DNA here is from genome assembly GCA_013397815.1 of Aleadryas rufinucha. Taxonomy (NCBI): domain Eukaryota; kingdom Metazoa; phylum Chordata; class Aves; order Passeriformes; genus Aleadryas; species Aleadryas rufinucha. Next base: position 242,312 of record VZTH01009667.1, read on the forward strand.
GCCTGGGGAAAGGCTGTTCTATTTCTGGCCAAGACTTTCCCATCAGGGAAGCATGTAGCACCAAATGCAACACAGCTAGCCTGGAAAGCAGATGGTCCGTGGAGGTGAGTCCCACTGTAGTTGTACAGCGAGTCTGACACCCTGGGGAGAAATCCCACAGACAGGCGAGATCCCCAAATCTTCCCTGACAAAACTTTTGACTGGAGGGCCGAAACAACTTGTTCAATCCCAGATACACCCTGGATGGAGCAGCCAGGATTAGGATGATGTCACCAGCCCTTGGAGCAGCAGTGGGCGGTGGGTGCCTTTGCCCACACAAAATAAATGTATTTACTGAATGCACCCACAGATCATCAACAGCCTGTTGCTATCACAGCCTCTGGCCAGCCCTGATCTCTCTTTCACTACACAGAGCACTGAAAAAACACCTTGAAGAGGCTTGGAGATGACCTCTCCTGTCTTGGTACATGCAGGAGAGGAGGATCTGGCCCTTTCCACTGGCAGCCAAGCTCCAGCTGCTGCCTGCTCTTGGGGAGCGGATCTGGAGCAGGAGACTCTCCACACGAGGCTTGGCCAGCTCTTTGCATCCACTGGGGTTATTATCTAAATCAGATTAGAGATGCAGAAAGCAGAGCAGCAGGTACAGCAAACAGGAGCTGCCAGGCTGGAGCGGGATGTGATACCGGCGGGGGCTCCATGGCGGGGGAATGGTTCTTGCAGCCTTTCTGTGAAGCACCCTCCTCCAGCCGCAGCTGGATGTTGTCTCCCAAGGGACTCTCTTCCCTGTCAGCTCTCTTGAAGAGCAGGAGCAGGGCTTGGAAGCAGATTCCCAACCTTTCTATGGGATCCACCATCGCAGCCTTCCCTGCTCCACAACCGTCCCCCGTGGGAGCCCAGCAAAAGCCACCCCACACCTCTCACCCCCAGGGCTCCGTGAGGGCATGGCACAAACTGTGAGCAACTGGGACCTGTTCCAGTCTCATCTCTTTGACTTAGAAGGGAAATGTTTATCTAAGCAGCAGGTTTCCTGCAGATGGGGTCCGTGATACAGGCTTTGCCTGACCAGGATCAAGTGAAAATCCAGGGATGGAGCTGGGGCTGCTCCAGTTTCTGCACTGGTGGTGCAGGGGAGACCCAGCAGGAGCAGAGCTGAGCTCCCCAGGGACATTTGGCTCTGGCTGCACCAAACCTCAGCAGCAAAACCAGGGTTGTTTTGTTAGTGGGCTTTGCTGGGCAGAAAGTGGAATCTTGTTGTCCGGGGAGGGTGCAGAAAACGACACCGTGGGAAAGAGCCTTCTTGGAAATTTGATCCAAGAACAGCACAAATGTGGCATCTGCCTCTGGCCCACAACCATCAGAACAGCTCCAGGGAGCAAAGCTGGCTCCCAGAACTTCTCACCATTGCAGTTGTTTCCTTCTACAGACCAAAGCCTTTTAAAAGCTTGTGTGACACAAGATTCTGTTAAAACATCCATTTTGGGCTCAGCTTTTCACTGGGGGCTCCCCCTGCCTCCTGGTCATGAGGGGAAAAAAAGAACCAGCAAAACACAAAAGTGAACACCACCAAAACCAAACCCAAAACATCTTCACCAAATCCCCTCCTCACTGGGGATTCACAGTAACCAGCAAGCACTGTCCCTGCTCCTTGCAGGGATGGTTTCTGATGTCCCTTCCCACCCAAACTCTTCTAGGATTCATGAAAACAAACAATTTGGCTGCAGCAAAACTCCACATCTGACAAAGTTTCCCCCTTGGTGGAAAGGTCTCGACCAGGCACAAAGAGGGGAACAACGATTCATTACACCTTTACATGGTAAATACCACTTTCTTTCCCATTTTTAGAGTGCAGAAGCATATCTCCCAAAGTTCTCCCATAAACTCCCTCTCAGAGCAGCCCTTACCTAAACCAGGCTGCAAAAGTCATGATTAACAAGCAGCTTGCACCCTCCTTGCTCTCACTGCAAGGCTTATCACACCAACAATACCCCCAAAATCAGCACGGCCCTTCCAGGAACCTGATTTTTGTACAAGCTGTTACAATTCTTCTGAGTAACATTAATTTTATTCAAATACCTGGGAAACACGGGAGGTAACAGCTGAAGTCTTGGTTCCTGCCTGACCCTTAGGGCAGGAAAATATTCAGTTAATATCTTAGACATCCAACCAGACCATGTGCTGCTGGGGCTCCTATTCCTCATTTTATATTATGAAAAATATAAAGCATAATTCAAAAGAAGAAATACATTTTAAAATATGGCATGAAAGAGCTTCTTTACTGACAGATCCTTGGTGTACTTTGATTTGCTTTTCCTTGCAAGCTCTCTCTCAACTATTATTTTCTTTCCCAGTGGTGTCATTCTAATTTTCAGACTCAAGCAAAGAAACTGCTCATTCCTTACCTCTGGTCAGCAGCCACCTCAGGGGGGTTTCTTCAGCTTCTCAACAAACACCAGCTCAGCTAGAGCCTGCAAACTTCTCCCGGTCCTGTGAAGCTGTGGCCACTGAGCAGAGGTTGTGAATCAGCATCAACAGCTCAGGTGCACCAGAACAAAGTCCCTTGGCTTTGTTGGAGACCTTCCCCCACCCCTCACCTGGTGTGTTCAAGGGTTTCCCGAGGTGTGAACTCGCAGAAGGGGGAAAATATAATAATTGTGGGTATTTCCCTGCAGAAGCGAAGTTTGGCTTGTGGCAGTGGCCGAGAGGGAGCACAGCTGCCTCAGGGTGGAGCTGCATGAGCTGCCTCCTGACCGTGTCCAGAACAGGCCATCCTTGTTTCTCTGATGCCCTTTCTCTTCAAGGGAATGACATCAGCCTTTTGTGTCTTTTCTGTGCCTTTTTCCCCATTTTCTTTTTGCTTATCACCCTGAAAATTTTAAGAGAATCTGCCATTTCCAAGCCATCCTGTGGTGGGTCTCCCCATGGTGCACATCATACTGACATGTGCTGTGACTGGAGCCATAAAGTGCTTTTTTGTAGCTGTCACTGTGGATCAGAGCCTGCAGAAGAAGGATTTATATATACTTTCTGTCCTCTCTTACCCCACTACTCGCTCCAAGCTCCAACTGCTCAAACCAGAGCTTTGAGTTCATTACACCCTGCAGAGCAAACAGGGTAGTTTGAAAACCAGGCTCAAAGCGGGGTGTTTAAGGTGTCTGCTGGCATTAAGAGAGGAAAGGGGGATAACCTGACCTCCCAGGAGAAAGAGAGGGTGACATGGTGGCAGTCAGTTCAAGGCCAGAAGGTTCCATTAAAACCCCCTAAGGCTGTGTTTCTGCATGGAGGGGGGCAGGGAGAAAAGGTGTCTGAGGGTCCTCCGTGCTGGAAGAGCTGTGTGAGAGCAGGCAGGCACAAAAGATAAAGGCAGCGTGGGTGGTGATGTGTGGGATTTAGAAATGGTGAAGAGACGGGGAGCTCTGGCCAAGCCCTGACCCCTGCATTGGGTTCCACCACACCCCAGCCTGTTTTCCTCAGCAGCTGGTCCCAGCTGCCTGCACAGACTGGGACCAGACCAGGAGCACAGCAGCACCTGCAGCCCAGCCCACGCGCGCTCGGGGCTCCGCACAGCAGCAAGGCATCCTTCAACCTCCCTTCTCCTAGAAATAGAAAGGGTGTTTACATCTTCTTCCACCCAAATTTTACTTCCTTCTCCCCTGAAAAGGCTCAGTCTGACGACGTCACTCGCTGTCCCACGCTGAGCCTGCGGAGAGCTGGTGCCAGGCGCAGGTTTGTTTTACGCCTGCTCTGACGAAGCTGCACAAAAACGAGCTTGGGAGACTTTTAATTTTCCAAGCTTTAGATGAAAAGGATTCATTTAAAGCCTTTAAAAAATTTAGCCCACTTCACAGCTCCTTCCAAAGATCGGTGTTGTGCTCTTTAAATAGGAGACATGTTTTAAAGCTACTGCCATCATTTATTAAATTAGCCTCAGACTTGCAAATGCAGCTCCCTCTTATTGAATCTTGTAATATTTATTTGCCAAGTTGTGATATTTGGAACTGCTCACGTTACACACATGGGGGAAAGGGGGAGGTGATGGGGAAGGCGTGAGGGGACGGGGGGAGGGAACCACTTCTACTGTAAATTGTGTAAATACATTTGCACATCCCAGGAGGGGTAGGAAAAAGGCATTGTAATTAAAATGACTGCCAGGGTATTTTAAACAAGGGAGAATAAATAGACTTTTCTCTGCATGGCACAGGCTCCTTTAACTTGGAAACTTCGTGACAGAAGATGATTAAAAATATCTTATGGCGTGTCTGAAATCTGCAAGCTTTGATGAGGAAAATGTTCTTGGGAATGAAAGGAGATCAAGTGAAGGAGGAACAGTCTCCTACACAGTGTTTTATAGGCCCAATTCATGACTGCAGATGTCACAGAAAATAATAATAAAAAAGCCTCTTTTTTTGCTTCCTAAGAAGAGAAGAAAAGCACCGAGCAGGGCTCCTGTAGTGAGAAGATCCCTTTTCTCGAGCTCTCGGAGCAGTGGTGAGAGGATGCTCCAGGAAACCATGGCAATGGCTGAGGAGCTGCCGAGCTCTTGCCTTGGGATGTCAGCCTGAGTCAGAGAGCTGGATGAAATTCCCTGAAACCTCAGCCTTGCTCCAAGGGGCTCTGGGATAACACCTCACTGACAGATTTCTTTGAAGACCTTAAGACTGGGAGTGCCCGATTTGCAAAATGAGATATTTCAGATAATTTTGATCAGGCTTTTTTTTTTCCTTTTAAATGATTCTAATTTTCTACTGCTCAGAGCCCTGGACCTGGTAACCACGGAAACTCAGCTTCCCAGGAAGAGGGATACAGGAGCACTACCCCCAACTACAGAATCTAATCATCTTCCCCAACTGTGACAAGAAAACATGCCTGATGATGCATTGCTGAAAGAGGATTTTATTAGTGTTCACTCAGTAAAACACTTTCCCTTGTACAGGGTGTGCTGTGATGGGGTGCCCCATGCACGTCACAGTCCCCATCTGAAAGGGTTGGTGAGTCCATCAAGACATGGCAAACCTGGAAGAAGGACAGGAAGGTTGTGTCAAGGCACATGGGAAAAAACGTCCTGACATGCTCCTACTGCTCAAGACAGGAAAGCAAGGGAGGAAAAAGGAAAAATCAGGGGAAAAAATTCACCAGAGAAGGTTCCGTTTGGCAAACGCTGAATGCAAAGCTCATGCCTCAGTTTCCCCACCTGCATTAATTCTCTAAAAGGCAGCAAAGAGCAGCTCTCTCTCTCTGGGAGGGGCAGGTGTTACAAACGTTTTCCAGAGGGCCCAGAGCTGCTCCAGCAGTGACCCCCTGGCTGCAGGCTGCTGGCAGCTGAGGAATGACCACGGGCAGCATCTGGCCCTGCTGACTGCTGGCACAGTTGCCCATTGCTCCCCAGCTTCAAAGACCTCAGGATAAAGCTCCCCCTCGCCAGCACGGCTGTTAACCCCTGGTTTGCTCCAGCAAGGGAACGCGTTCCCTGTCCCCAGCACCCGCGTGTCCCCACGGTCTGTCGGGCAGAGCCACTGCCTCGGTCACTGCTGCTCACTGGAGTGGGCAGTGCTCAGAGTATTGCAAATAGAGAGGTTCTGTCAAACCTCTGCCTGTGGGAAATCGATTCCTGCCTCCAGTTTAATTGTGATGAGAGGATAATCTCGCTCTCGAGGAAAAAGCGTCGTGCCTTGGTTGGGTCCCTGCTCTCTGCACACACTGCCCCTCAGCCCAGCTCCGGGGCTGGCCAAGGCAAAGTGAAGCAGCCCGGGGCAAGGGGAGGCAGGAGAGAGAAGAGGGAGCACGCAGGGAGTGAGGGTGAGGCAGTGTGGGCAGAGGGACTGGGGCCCAGGTGCCGTCCTGCTGCCCGTTCCGCCTGGCACATGCTGGCATCGCTCTGATGGACACAGACTTGGCACAGGCACTGGCCAAGTTTTCTCACAGGCCAGTGGATGCTCTTCCTTATCCAATTCCTACACATGCTCCTCCTGGACCTGGCTCAGCTCCGCTAATGGCTCCAGAGCTGGAAACGAGGAGAGAACGCAAAGAAAAAGGGGCAGAGAGCAGCAGGGAAGAGAGGCAGGGAATGCTCCCCAGCCGGACAGAGCAGGGGAGAGGGCGGCTTTGCTGGGCTGCTGTGAGAGGCAGGGCTGCGGAGGGGGGAAGGAGGTGACTTCATCTCATACCACAGAGCTGACAGCCAGCAGAGGATAAAAGCCTGGGAATCCCTCGGCTCCAGCGAGGAGTCCTCCCAGCTGCCAGAAGCGGGGCAGGAGCCGGGGTTTGAATTCCAAGCTCGGCTCCTGCCCGTGGTCTTTCCCACGCCAGCGGGAAAAAAATCAAAGGAGTGACCCAAGTGACAGGGAGGATGCCTGGGAAGGAGCCGCTGCCTCCCTCCTTGCTGGCTGCCGGGAGGAGGAGGATGGAGGGAACATCTGTGGCTGCCGAACCTCCCCAGCCCTCAGGCAGGGCAGAGACAGCTGGAGACACCTCTGACCCCGGGACAGCACAGAGCCTCCCCACCTCTGCCTGCACCTCTGCCTGCTCCCTGGCTGCCCTCCCCAGCTCATCACAGAATCGTTCAGGTTGGAAAAGCCCTCTAAGATCATCAGGTCCAACTGTTTCCCAGCACTGCCAGACCACCACTGACCCATGTCCCCAGATGCCACATCCACATGGCTTTTAAATCCCTCCAGGAATGGGGACTCCACCCCTGCCCTGGGAAACCTGTGCCAGGGATGGACAAACCTTTGGGTGAAAAAATGTTCCCAATATCTGATGTAAACCTCCCCTGTTGCAGCTTGAGGCTGTGTCCTCTTGTCCTGCTGCTGGTAACCTGGGAGCAGAGCCCGACCCCTCCTGTCAGGGAGTTTTGGAGAGCAAAAGTCCCCCCTGAGCCTCCTTTCCTCCAGGCTGAGCCCCTTTCCCAGCTCCCTCAGCTGCTCCTGGGGCTCCAGCCCCTTCCCAGCTCCACTCCTTTGCTCTGCACATTCCCTTGCTGAACGAAGCAGCTCATGGGGAGCAATATCACAGAATAGTTTGGTTCTGAAGGGACCTTACGAGGTCATCAAGTCCAAACCCCCAAGTTTTGCTCCACCAGGTTCAGACTCCTAAAAGAAACTTTAATTTTTCCCTCATCTCTCAATTTTTTAGCCGCTACTGCAAACCTCAGGGCCAACCTCCAGCTGCCATTTAGAAAATAAACCACAAATGTAATCAAAGCAATTACTACCTCCACTTCAAACATTACATTATCAAGCCAACCAGCTCCCCATTGAAGACAATTAATCTGCACACAGTCACCAAAAGAAACTGTCAGCAATTAGAAGTGGAAGCACAACTTTGTAGTTAATTGGGAATATTGCACCTCTGTAACATGTTTAATTAGTTGATGGAGTGTGTCCCTTCTCAGACATTTTTCTTTTTAAATTATACTTGAAATTCATTCCTTTCCCCCCCACACACCTTTTTTTTTTTCCCAATGCAAAATAATAAAGGAAATAAATAAAGCATGAGTATTCTGAAACCTGATTCTGGCTCTCCCTTAGTTTGCAGTTTGTAGTGTGTACACAGGAGTTTAGAGACCTCCAAGAGATAAGGAGGAAAAGTTCTTCCTTTCAGAGCTTCTCTTTTTTCATTAATTTGATTTTAAGACCTTGCCTGTGCATTTTCACACTTCTCCCATAAATCTCATTTTTGTCCTGTTTCCCTTGGGATTATCAGGTGAATGAATGGGAGGGCCCAGAGCTGAGCAGAGCCAGGCACACGCTGATACATTCATTTCAACACTTATTTTACAAAGGTTCTAAATTTTATCTTTGCATAATGATGCTGCTTTGCATATCTATAGCTGCTTTCATCCCATGATCTCAGTGCATTCTGCACACTGTTAATTAAGTCTCAAAACACCGTGGTGAAGTCAATAGGAGGGCTTTATTGGAGTGGGTTTATCTAATTTGTAGAAGAAAGGGGTAAACTGAGGCAGGGGGAGACAAGAGGTGCTCACAGGCATGGGACAGCACAAGTGTCTTACAGGAGCCTTGTCTTTGTAAACCCTAGAGACAGAGACACATCAATCATCACATCTCTCGGTCCAACAACTGCACATCCCTGGGAGTGCTCATGGCCAGGCTGGACAAGGTTTGGAGTGACCTGGTCTCCTGGAAGGTGTCCCTGCCCACAGCAGGGGCTGGAAGGAAGTGACCTTTGAGGTTCCTCCCAGTCCAAGCCTTTCTGCACCTCTGTGATCCCTGGTTACCCAACGGCCCTGGTTCAGGCTCAGGGTGGTTGTACCCGGCTGCATCCCAGCCCAGCAGTTGTGCTTGGGGCTGCCAGTGCCCAGAGCTCCTCCAGCCCACGTTCCCCCGTGGTTTCGTGCCAACACACTCCTCTCAGCACCACCCAGGTCTCCAACGCTCTGGAGACGCTCCTGGGAGCGTTCCTTTGCTTGGGGTGGGTGTTTGCTTTTGTCATCCTTGGCGCTGCTTTCCAAACACTCTAAAATGAAAACATTTTTATACCCAGAAGGGCCTATTTTTCATCACCTCAGAGCAGCATCAACCAAGAATAACTTTGCTGAAAGCTAACAAATCCACGCGCTGGCTCAAGGCAACAGCCTGGCGAGATGCGCCTGTTGCCATGAGCAGAAAAACATCTCAGGGCCCAACCCGATCCTGATGAATATCGCTCCCACTCCATGGAAATTGCAGCATGGGTGGCACATGTGGTCCTATCTGCCAACTCCAGCGAGCCTGCTCCAGCTCCAAGAGAAAACTCTGCCAAAATCCCATCACTTCAAGCAGAAAGATCCAGCCTGGAGGAATTCAGCATGCCGGGAGAATTTCTGGGGGAAACCGCAGCAAGAAACCTGCAGAGAACTGAGCTGGCAAAGCCAAGAACACCAACGCGGCTGCCGTCCTCCCCCTGCCCTTCGGAAAAGTCTTTCCTGCATTATCAAACATCATCACCTTGGTTGGAGCATCACTGCAAGAAGCAACATCCTGGTTGCAAATCAGCTTCTTCATTTTGTTATTTGCTGGAGCGAAACCATCCAAGTCACAACTCAGGTTTGGAAAAGGGAGGAAGCATTTGCAACAGTTGAATTGGTGGGGGAAAAGAGTAAGTTTTCAAGTTGCCTGAGAACAGCTGCATACTTTAAAGGGCAAGAATTTGTGTGGGTGAGTCTGCATTGCTCCCATCCTTGGGCAGGAGGAATTTCAGCAGCTTAGGAGGACCCTGAGGGTTGTGTTTGTGTTTGCCTCTCCTCCCAGCTCCAGGTAGCAGGTACAGCTCGTCAACCGTCTTCTGGAGAGGGAAGCAGATGAGATAAATCACAGAAAGTCTCAGAATCATGAGGTCATTGCTGGCAGCAGCACAAGCCCCTCGTGCAGCGGCGATATCGCTTTGTACTGTCGGCCGAAACGCGAACGGCGCTGAAGTCAAAGGGAATGGATCCACCAGGCTTTGGATCAGCCTGCAAAGCACATGGAGTGCGTGGGTGCTTTCTTTTTCTGCCAGGGACAATCCAAGCAAAACTCAACCTCCTTCTTCCTTCAGCTGAAAGAAAGCATCAACAGAAGACAGAAATTCTGGCCTGAAAAGGAGCCAAGCGCTGCTGAATGCTGGCCCGTGGTCCTTGCAAGGGGGATAATGAGAATCACTGAAGTGTCTTTGAAAAGCGCCTTGAGATTGTGCCATTTTATGTCCTCCTGGAACACAGGGATGAAGGAACAGCCAGGCTTGGAGCAGGGCCAGTCTCCCATGCTGCCCATGAGGGTGCAGTCCTGTACTCCCTGCTGGCTGGGCATTTTGCACCATTGCAATGCAGCACCAGGACCTTTCCTCACCCTGAACCCCTCTGGCAAACGGAGGGAGCCAGGCTGCTCTGGGAGTGTGTGTTGGGGCAGGGAACAGAGAGATGCAGCAGTGGGGGTCCCCCCATCTCATAAAAGGCATCCTCAAAATGAACCCTGCTAAGTTTTATATCCCTGACGAAAGAAACGCTTGCACCCCTCTGCTCCCGACACAGCTTTTGTGTGCAGCAAGCATTTGAGACCTCCCTTGGCCGGTCTGTCCCCAACAGCCCATGATATCAGCTGTTGCAGGCAAAGATGCAAATCCTCTCCTATCAAATCAAACACCTTTTTGAAAGTTTTAACATAATCTTCTCAAAGGAAAATTTCCATCTTGTCCCTTCCTTTAGAGTTGAGCTTATGCCCTAAAGCAGGAGGACTTCACCTCAATTCCAACACTCAGAGATGCTTTTAAATCCTTGCTTTGCAGCTCTGGCCACTCCAGTAACTCCCTGTGATAAAGGGAAATCTCTTTGTGGAGAACAGTTCTCCAGTGTGTGCCTGAAAGGCAGCCACATGCTCACATGCTTGACCTGCTTTTCTCACGACCTGGAAGGACCCAGGGCTGGCAGAGGCAGCGCAGGGGGACGGGGACGGCCCCGCAGCACCGGCCCGGGGAGCAGCGGCCCCGCCCCGGCACCGTCCGGCTGCCGAGAGAGGATGGGGAGAGAGCCCAGGGGCCAGGGGAGGAAAAGGAAAGAAGCCAACTTTTCCCTTTCTGCTCCAATTCTGTTTTCCTCGCAGGCTGGGGCCCCTCCCCACCCATGCTGCTCACGGGGATCTACCGAGTGGGTAGAGAAATGGGCATCTCCCAAAGCCCGAAGGGTTTGTCCCTCTGAACGTGCCCGGGATCACTTTGCCGTGGGATGGTGTTTCCTATGTGGACATGCCTTCACAGCAGGGGTGTTGCTGTGCTCTGCTGAGCCCAGGAGCTTCTCTGTGCTCTGAAACACCAGCGGTGGGACCCCTCCCCACCACAGTGTGCGTGCTGGGAAAGGGCCTGTCCCCTGTGCAGAGCTCTGCGCCAGGGAAACGCCGGCTTGGGCCCATCTGGAAGGAATTATCAGAAGAGCTGTTTGTCAGCTGCTTCCACACAGAGGAAGGGCTGGGATTTTACACCATTAGCCTCACCCAGAATAAAAACCAGATAGGCAAGGAGATTTATTATACACAAATCTCACAAGATTACAACTGCCCCATGGAAGGAGACCTGCCTGAGAGAGCGTTTTCTAACTGGCATGCAAGAACAGAGCAGCCTCGCCAAAATTACCTTGGAGCATGGAAAATGGAGCAGATCCTTGGCTGGATTAAACAATGGCATCAGCAAATGCCTAGTTTGAGAAGGGAGGGGGAAAGCGGAGCTGAGGGCTCTGACTTAGGGACCACCCAGGAGATAAAAGATGCTTGAACTGCTGCTGAGCTCTGCAGCCTCAGCTGGTGCCTACATCAAATTCGAAGACTGTGATGATCCCTCCACCTCATCTAGTTGCAAATTACTTCAATGGGATTTGCGACCCCGGGGATTGGGATCTGGTCTCATTCCTCCCTTCACCAAAGATGTGTTTACATGTGAGAAATCATCCCTAGGGATGACCATGTAGAATTTTCATTGATTTTTAATACCTCTTGTTTACCTGTTTCCAAATTGCAGGAGTCATTTTTATTTCTCTGCTGCTACATTTTCCACAAAAGCTTTGCTAAAAAAATCAAAATTGTCTTTGAAACAGATATCGAGCATGTTTTGTTTCCTGACAACCACACGTAGAGATTCAATTTGTATACACTCCTCGGTGAATATGTCATACTGTGATTGCTCACACATTAACTGACACAGCAGAGCTGGGTGGGAGATATTTTATCTATTCCACAAGAATTTCAGAGACTAATAGAAACACCAGTGGATCTAAAAGAGACCTTGATGTTTCGTAATGTGTACGACAAAAGGGTTTCCTATTTAATTAGCCAAAATGTTAGATCAAGAAAGATGCCTTAGATTTTGAAATGAGTCAGTACTGAAACTTAGAACTATTTTCTTCTCCCAGTTTAAAAGGATTTCAAATTGAGAAAATGAAAAAAATAACTTTGGAACAATGAATTTTTGCCTTATGAATTGTACCAAATTGAACATTTTCTGCTGGAGCCCAAATCAAAAGCTGTGACCCTGATCCAGCTGCTCTTGCAGAAGCATCACCCCAAACACTCCTCTCCTGACAAAACTGGCTCATTTCCTCCAGAAAACACAGATAACGACCAACTTCCCCACTCTGTGTATAGACAGAGACCTATTATCCTGCATGTGGGGACATAACTCTCCCCTTGATCTCCATTCAAGAGAGAAGGGAAATTCCACCGTTTCAGAGGCTTTGTTATTATCTTGAGAGGTAGGGCAGCAACCAGAGAGAGCATCCAGCAAGACAAGGCAGAGGAAGGGTTTTGGAGACAGGGCACAGCAGCTGACATGCATTTGGTCTGTGAAGCTGAGCTGGAGAACTCCCAGCAGCCAACCTTTCATCTGCCCATCAGCATTCCTGCACTGGGAATTGCAGAGTCAGAAAAACCAACGGAAAAGAAAAACAAAGAGAAGTAATTATCAAACCCCACATTCATTTTCATGTTATAAACACAAGGTTTGCCCCAGCACAGACCTGTGAGCAGCAATTTTCACAGCAAGGCGATGTGAGTTAGGGCACGGTGCTGACAATGCCAAGGTTGTGGGTTTGATCCCTCTGTGAGGTATTTACTTAAGAGCTGGACTCTGATCCTTGTGGCTCTCTTACAGCTCAGAATATTCTGTGATTCTGAGTGAAATTTGCTCCGGCTGCACTATGAGCTGCCCATGGTGGGGAGGGCAGGTCCCTGCTCCCCCGCCCCCGCTGCACGCAGGTGGAGGGACAGCCCCATCCCCTCCCATTCACACACCAACACCCCCGCTCCTGGAACTGTACCCTTATCAGACCCTACTCACCTGGGCATCGCTCTCATCCCCCCTTAGACCTGCCCGAGCCTCAGTGCACACACATCTGACACATTCCTGATGCACACGAGAGTGCCCACACCCTCCCCACCGCTCCCTCCTGCTCTCCCTCGCTCATCTGCAGTTCACAGCCTCATCTCTGCCTCTGCTGTGCTGCATTCCCTGGGAGTTCATCAGCACCAAAACCTTTCCGCTCCTTGCACTCCTCCATCTGATCTCACTTTCCACACGCACATCCCCGGTGGACGAGCAGCAGCAAACCCCAGGCGCTCTCCGGCATCCCCCCGCAGCCACAGGAGCCGGGGATGCTGAGGGCTGGAGGCGGCAGGCAGGTGTGGAGAGAGAGTGAAAAAGAGGCAAACGCGTGGTTTTGAAGGGAAGTGGAGCTGTGGGGTTAACTGGATGATGAATGGTGGCAGGTGGGTGCTTAACCACGTCCTGCTCTCGTCCCTGCCCACGGCGGTGCCGCTGCGGCGGCTGCAGCACAGGGAACGCTCTTCCACGGTTACTTAAGCGACAAATGATGTTTTGTATTTAACAGGCAGTAACACCCACCACCCATGGCTTGCTCATCCTCCCCATTTGTTTTCCCCTTGCAGGTGCGTGGCTACAAAACTGCTCCAGCTTTCACCTCGTTATGGGGAAGGAGGGGCCGTCTCCATTCAACGAGCTGCAGAAACAGCCACAATTCAGTAATGAAAATAACAGGAGTCAGATCCTCCACCACCTCTCCGTGCTACAACAAAGTTTTGGGTGCTCTGTTGATTTATACCAGCCATGGGTCTACTTTCTGCAGCGTGGAATCACTACAGTTGGAAAAGCCTTCTGAGGTCATTGAATTAACCCAGCAACACCCCCAGGTTCACCACTAACCCGTGTCCCGAAGTACCACATCCACACCCTTTTGAACACTTACAGGGATCGGGACTCCACCCCTTCCCCAGCCAGTCTGTTCCAGTGCCTCACCACCCCTTCTGTGAAGAAATTTTCCCTAATATCCAACCTAAACCTCCCCTGGCACAACTTGACACTATTTTCTCTGGTCCTGTCACTTATTGCTTGAGAGAAGAATGCGACCCCCACCTGGCTACAACCTCCTTTCAGGTAGTTGTAGAGAGCAATGAGGTCTGCCCTGAGCCTTCTTTTCTCCAGGCTATCACAAAACCGTCAGTGAAAATGCCTGTATTGGGTTCAGACATGAGATAAAACCCACAAGGGACAGTGGCAGAGCTGCTGAAAGGGAAGAGTGATGTCCCATCTGCACTGCAAACTGAAGATGAAAAGAAACTCAGAGGGTCTGATTCTTACTCCAGTTTTAACTGTACATCGAGAGGACTCAATCACCCCTTTTCCTTGGTGATTCCAGGTACAAACAGCAAATTTTAGTCCTGGAGAAGCCTTTTCATACGCAGAAGTGGACACTTCAGCACCGAGAGAAGGAGCTGACCCAGTCTCATCCCTCACATCAGCCTTCACCCATTTGCACCTGGGTCCCATGTAAAGGGACAATCCACCTGCTCCTCCGTCCCCGGAGCTCCCTGGGGAGAGCAGCCCCGAGGGCTGTCCGTCTGTCCCTCCCCCCAGAGCCGTGTGGCTCTGCCGGCAGCGGTGCCCGACACGCTCCGCGCTCAGACCTCGGCGTGCCAGAGCCCCTGGCAGGCAGCTGCACACAGGATCAGGAACAACATGCCCAAACCTTGTACAATTATGTGCAACTGTTTCTCCTCTGCAAATAGATGGAGCAGCAGCTACGGTCTCGCATTCCTGATTTCCAAAGGACAGTTGTGCGGCCACTGCCCATTACAGCCAGGGCAAATGAAGATGGATGGAGGGGAGTTTGGATGCTCCATATGCCTCTGCTTGTGTACTGCACTGAGGTCTGGAATACGGGAAACATCACAAGGAGAAAACAGTTACAACTTCTTCCTGAATCTCAGAAAATGTTGCATTCAGCTGCAGATCCAAAAATTGAGAAACCTGAAGTTTGAGTCTTGCCTGGTTCTACCTCTCCATCACTTTGCTGTGATAGATCTCAGAGCATTTATCAACCATAACCCCCACGTGGCACAGGAGTAATGGCATTCCCATGTTGCAGGGGAACCACCAAAAAAATAAGCCATGATAAAAAAATAAACCTGGGAAAGCTGTCAGGATCTTTCTCCAAGGAATGGAGCACCACCAGCAGCTTCACCTGGTACAGGGTGGGGAGGGCCAAACATGGAGCTACCTCAGCATCTGAAATAACACTCCAGAGTCAAAAAGCAAAACAAATTTTGTGGACATACATGAAAATTTGGCCTGAATTTCAAGGTCATGTGGTAAATTAGCAAGAAGACCCAGATGTCCTGAGCATGATCCCTTCCTACCCTACGAGGCACAGCCTCCCATAGCCATTTGTGCAATTGCCTTATTTCACAGAGTGACTTATAGATGCTCTTGTAAGCAGATCCAGTCAATATATTTATTTTCCTTTTGATATACAACTACAATAGGAAGCCATGCATGAAGTTTATTAAACCTGGCTAATTTTCTATCAGTTCTGCAAAATATCGATTCCATGCATTCAGTTATCTGGCTCAGACTCAACCTGGAAAGAGAATCATTTAAAAACAACACAAAGAAGCATCCAATTCCTCTGAAACAACACTAATCTGAGCCTGCAAAGTGTCCCCGTCCTCATGGGCAGAGCCCTTTGATCGACTGAGCCAAAGACAACTGTGTTATTTAGGAGCCATTTGCAAGCTGGCAGATTAAACAAGGCTTCTTTTTTTTCCCCTAAAGGGCGGGTGGGAAAGAAGTAACAGCTTTACAGTAGCAGTAAAACATCAAAATGATTTTTTTTTTCCTCTGATAGAGCCATATTCTTCAGGTTATATGGGCAGGAAAGCAGCACAGAAGGGTCTGCCTTTCTCCAGCTCCCCAGGGACACCGTGGGGGCAGAGCCCCTTTGCTGTACCAAGGTTTTGGTGAGCCAAGAGCAGGGCAGGATCCTGACACACGGGAAAAGCAGGGAGGAGGTACCTCAGGGATGCATCAGCAGCGTCCCAGCCTCACAGGTGTGTGAGCATCCTCCTCAGGAGAGTTCCTTGCACTGTCTATCCTGGCCAGACACCACCTCTGAAACCAGTTTTTGCAGATGTCTGGTTCTGGAGACCACAAGTCCTGTCCAGCAGGCAAGTCTCAGCCTAAATCCCTGTCTCTCCACCTTTCTCAGAGAATTAAAAATCTCAGAATGGTTTGGTTTGGAAGGGACCTTAAAAATCATCTAGTTCCAACTCCCTGCCTTGTGCAGGGAAATTTTACATTTGCATAATAAAATAAGAGACAGGGAGTTCTCTACCTTTAATTCTTTGAGCTTAACTGATCTTCTGCACAAACAAACTGTTATTGTGCCCAAATTCTGTTGGAAACCAGCAATAAATATAAAGATGCTATCTAAGCCAATATGGCACCGTGTTTTACCACATCAGTCTCAGGGAGCCGACCCTCGGATCCACACGTCAGGCCAGCTTTCAGCGACTTCCTTTGGTTCGAGCTTAACCTGCTGCTTCCCCCGCGCCGGAGGCTGCTCGAGAGCAGCTGCGAAGCATCATCGTACAAGACAGAACATATGCACGAGTAAACAAATTAAGGCGATCTCCAAAACAACAGGCCCCTGGCTTCCTGGAAGAGCTGCAAGAGAAGCTCAATCAGCAGCAGCGGGTGCAGCGGGGAAGGGGAGGAGATGGCCCTTGGCTAAGGACGGCGATGCTCCCGGGCCGCGGCGGAGCGCACGGAGCCGCAGCCCCGCTCCGCCCGGCACCGAGCGGGGCTCAGCCGGGGAGCCCGGGGCGGCTCCAGGGCCTCGCCGAGCTTCCCCGCTCCCTCCCCAGGGGCCCATTAACGGGATGGACTCGCGGCAGGGAAATCAGCTGGATCCCGAGGCAGGTAAATCTCTGCTCGCCTCAGCGCAAATGCTCCGGCATCGCTTCAAGCCTCCTGCCGCCAGACCTCGGGTCTTTACAGGAGGGAGTGATGTGGGGAAAGGAAACAGCAGAAGCCTTTCCCTTCCCAGCTGCAGGCAGGTCCCTCTCCAGCTTCACCCCGGAGCTGAGGAACCTTCCCTGCTGAAAACCTCTGCCTCGACCCCACGGTCCCAGCCACAGTGCAATTGCTCACAACAATTCCTCTTGGGAGCTCATGAACAGCAGAATTAAACCAAAACAAATGTTATTGCAAAGTGTGATCACTTAGCATTGAAGAAAATCTGTATTTTTAAAACCCCGTGTGCACGGAGCTGGCTGTTTGTTCCCCTCTAGCCTCACACTGTTATTACCACCTGGATCTCCCTGGTTTTCCTTTTACCCCCAAAGAGCAGGACAGTCAGCATGTGCTCCCTCAGCAACCCTGGGAGCCCTCTGAGGTATCAGAGTTTCTCAGGCCAGTCCTTGCAGCCTGACTCCTCACTCAGCATGCCAGACTCATCTCCCTTTGCCATGGAAAGCTGCTGGAGAGACAACTGGGAGCTCCAGCTCCTCCTTACCCCAGGCCCCAGCCTCAGAGCAGAGTCTGGCGCTGAAGTCTAACACAAATCCCCTGGTGTGATAACAGGCAGTCAGGGCATCTGACAGCTAACAGAGAAGTATTTAAAATAACTGGCTGATTTAAGACAAGTGTCTCCTTAATCCTAAGCAGTTAGAGGTTGTTTTATGCCCTGGATGACAAAGGTTTGTATAGCTAGTTTATCATATGTTTAAAGCTGCCTTAATGTAACAGCAGAGGATCTGCTATTCATCTCAGGCAAAGCAGGGGGAAAGCAGGACTCACTTCTGCAGGAAGAAATAAGGAACTTGTAATTACCAGGAGCTTCTTATTGCACAGCCTAAAATCCACCCAAAGCATATGAGGAGAAAACAGCGTTGTCATGGCTGTGAAGCTCCTGGAAGTTCCTTGCTTTGTCCTCTTTGTAGTTCACTCTCCAGCTGGAAGGGCCCATACCTGGGATGGAAGCGTGGAGACACCTGACTCTGCAGGACCAGCAGCAGCGGGATCACTGCAGGAGGGAAAAGAGAAAGAGGGCACCTGAGGGCTGTGCTGGCACTGGCCACACCTGAGCTGGGTGAGACGTCAGGACCCTCTCCATGACTACTGGGAAAGAGCTGCACACACAGAGAGTTCCCTTCACAGGATGGAACTGGCACATCACCGTGCCAAGCTGAGATCCAGGTCGGATTTTGGCTCCTGCTGCACAGCCCCATCTCACTCCCTGAATCCAGCAATTTTCAAATCTGGGTTTTGCTCAGGTCTCATCGCTCATCAGGGGGGGATTGCAGGAGTTAAACTCCTTGTTGCAAAGCAGAGATTCCATTTCCCTCTGGTCTTAAGCAGCTTCAATCCATCTTTCTGCATTACAGAGCCCGTGCTGATTGTTCTGCTGTAGTGAGTAATAACAACTTGTACTTTGCAGATTCCCCCAGGGACCCACGTTCCTGACTCTGCTGCACCACTGCTCCAAAGGGCAGGCACACAGCTGCCCAAGCACCCCAGCCAGGGATGGGGCTGCAGGCACACAGCTGCCCAAGCACCCCAGACAGGGATGGGGCTGCAGGAACACAGCTGCCCAAGCACCCCCAGACAGGGATGGGGCTGCAGGAACACAGCTGCCCAAGCACCCCAGACAGGGATGGGGCTGCAGGCACACAGCTGCCCAAGCACCCCAGCCAGGGATGGGGCTGCAGGCACACAGCTGCCCAAGCACCCCCAGACAGGGATGGGGCTGCAGGAACACAGCTGCCCAAGCACCCCCAGACAGGGATGGGGCTGCAGGAACACAGCTGCCCAAGCACCCCAGACAGGGATGGGGCTGCAGGCACACAGCTGCCCAAGCACCCCAGCCAGGGATGGGGCTGCAGGCACACAGCTGCCCAAGCACCCCCAGACAGGGATGGGGCTGCAGGAACACAGCTGCCCAAGCACCCCCAGACAGGGATGGGGCTGCAGGAACACAGCTGCCCAAGCACCCCAGACAGGGATGGGGCTGCAGGCACACAGCTGCCCAAGCACCCCAGACAGGGATGGGGCTGCAGGCACACAGCTGCCCAAGCACCCCAGACAGGGATGGGGCTGCAGGCACACAGCTGCCCAAGCACCCCCAGACAGGGATGGGGCTGCAGGAACACAGCTGCCCAAGCACCCCCAGACAGGGATGGGGCTGCAGGAGCGACACACAAAGAAATTTGGGTGGGAAGGTGTCCAGAGTGAAAAGCACCAGCGTGAGGCCAATGGCCATGGGGAAATTGGGGTGCCCAGTCCTGTGAGGTGTGAACATCACAGGGTGGGGGACACACAGTAGGGGGGATATTAGGAATTTTTTCCCTCCCAAAAGCTACACAGATTCACTCCAAAGGGATCCATTACCGGAGTCACCAGCTCATTTTCAGCACAAGACCTGGGTTGATGAAATAAGTACCAATCTCGACATATTTTTTTACATGCAGATCGTTAAAAAGAGAAAAAAATCCTGCTAAACAGAGATGGCTTTGCTTCATGTCCAAGCTTTGTAAGGCATTTTGCCAAAACTAGAAAAGATATTATTTCCAGCACCAATATTTAATAAAGATGCTGTCTTCTACTGCAAGGCCAACAGCTGGAACTGGAATCCATTTCCAGACATGGGCACTAACTTGCAATGGCCCAGATTTGCTCAACTTCCCTTTTTAATTGTGGGCATCAGCAGATTATGGGTACTTTTGTAGCAGGTCCATAAAACACTGCTTTGTAATCTCCTGTACGCATTAGGGTCCAGATTATCATGCTTGTAGTTGATAATAACACAAGAGATTGCCTGGACCCCTGGGAAATCCAGGAGAGGCACCTGGTAGAGGCAGGAGCACACGGTGCTGGGACACGTGCAGGGGATGGTGCACGGGGCAGAGCACCCACAAACCTCCTGCCCAGCCCTCGCCCCTGGTGGCAAACACTGAGGCACAAACATCTCCATTTCTCTTCTTCCCAGCTCACATTTTGGGTGGGGGCTCTGACTGTTTCAGCTCCCCATTCTGTAAAGACATGGGTTATCCTTCTCTTTCATCCTAGATGAAAGGAGGTGGTTACATGCACCAGTTTCTAAATCAGCTCCTAGCAAAAAAAATCATTAGGAAGGTGCAGGTCTGCCTTCCAGCCCGCTCACTGCCGAGCTGGGGACTTGCTCAGTCAGCAGCAGGGAGGAAACGTGTCCCACATATCTTTTAAGAGCAACTGGGAGCACTGGAAGCACAAAGTTTTCATTGGAAGGTCACTAGATGGCCCCAGATCTTCCTCTGCAGCAACCACCAGTATTCCAGCTCCGGGAGCCTGGACCACTCGTCCTATAGCCTGGCCCCGAAGGAGCAGCAAGTCCCAGTAGGAAGGGCCCCGAGTGAGAACCAGGGATACCTGCCAAGATGTCTTGAGCAAAGCAATTCCCCCTCGATGGCTCTTTCTGCTCCAGCCTTTGGCTGCTGAGGGCAGGAGAGCCTGGTGTGCTCCTGGGCAGTGCCAGGGCCCGCGAGGCACTGACCTCGTACAGATAAAGGACAAGAAGTCTGACCATGTACAAACTCACATCATCCCACTGCCAGGCTGCTGCAAAACCCTCAGAGGGGAAAAAGCCATCTACACTTATTCCTCAGGTTAAATCACTGCTGGATCTGGGGTCTGTGGTGGTGTTTTGTTGGAGCTGTAATGATGTCCACACAGGTCAGGCTCCTCTGCGTCTCTGCTTCAGTTTCAGCTGTTTGGGCAGGACCAGAATTAGATTCTGTGAGCAGTTATGTGGGTCTAAATCACCACTAAATTCCTCTGGACTGAGCAGATGCTCCTGTGGAGAACAAGCCAAAGGAAGAGCTGGTTTCATACCCCAGCTCCTGCACTAAGTGATGGCCCCAAAGAAGAGGCACAAAGGTACATGGGGACTCTGGGAGTGGTGGGGTAAGCGATCAGTTAATAGAGGCAAATGATCTTTTCCTTTCTCCTGGCTCGGGTCTTTGTTGGAGTGGTGAAATGGGACCTGTTCCCTGTAATTGCTCTGCTCTTGCACACAACTGCTGTCTCCCACGTGTGGCTTGTTGACATTTAAATAAATTGCAATTATTCCGACAAAGTAGATTGCAGGGACTCCAGAGAAAAATGGGTCAAAAATACATCCAGGAGCATCTGCAACGTATTTAACACATGATTATAACAGGGCAGGATGGGGAGGAGCGTAGGTGCTGACAAGAATGGAGGCAGCACAGGGCTGGAGACAGCCCAGCACAGCCCCATGCCATGGTGGGATCCTTGGCTCAAGCTCAGCCAGCAGGAGCCAAAGCCACGGGGACAACAGGTTCCTCGATCCCACATCTGTCACAGCTCACACAGCTCCTTGTCCAGCCCCAAAGACAGACCTGCCCCTCACACAGGTCACTGACAGTACAGAAAGCTCTGATCCCAGGCAGAAATAGAGCCCTGAGTGCAAGCAAAGAGGCAAAGACGTCAGAGAACGCTGCAGAAGGGTGGATGCCATCACGAGAAGCACAAGAACAATGCAGAAATGCACCTTTGGAAAGGTCTCCCAGTGTACCCCCACATTCTTCCTTAGCTCTCATTCTACTGGAAAGCCTTTGCCTTCTCCCCACACCACAAACCTTTGCCTTGTTTTGTTTCCCAATACATCAAAATGTCTCCCTGCAAGTGTAAAACTCTTTAGATGAGGGGAAAATAAAATCGATTTGAAATCACAGCTGCTGGGAGTCTCTGGCACACACACACACTGTCTGCTGACATTTTCTGTAGCTCTTTTCCCAGTGAAATCTGTCTCAAGCAGAGCCCAAGGGGGCCAGAAACAAATCAGTTGCCTGGTACACAAGTGATTTTTTTAACTACAGGTCCAACACAACTGCACTGGAAACCACAGGTTTAGTCTCACTTGGATCATTAAACAAAAAAGTGCTGTTTGTTAGAAGGTACAGGTTTTTAGGGATTTGTGGTTCTGAACCAACCTGGGTTCATTGCATATTCAATCCTGGTTTGTTCTGACAAGCAGTAGAGCTACTGCATTCCCATCAGACTGGCATTCCTCTGGGCACTGAGCAGTCACCATCTGAGTTGGGAATCGCCTGAAAGATGGGAACTTCTGCTGTCAAACACTCTGTGAGGGAGGGACAACACTTGGGCCTTATGCTTTCCCCTCCTTTTTCAGCTTTCTTCACCATCACCAGAATTTTAGTCAGTTTTTATAGATAGAAGTGGAAGTCTTTTTAGCCATTTGATTTCCAGCAGCTGAAGTTTCAAAGTAAGGTGGAAAGCTCCAATACAAAAGTTGGAGTCCCTCCCAAGATCACCTACCACCCACACTTGCTGTGGTGATCCAGGAGCCCAGAAGCTTGGCTCAGCAAGTCCCAGCACTCCTCCCCTGCAGCCAAGTGAGCTGCTCTCTCAGGGGCCTTGGAGCTGGATCTGCTCTCCCAGAAGCTGGGTAATGGCAGAGTGAGGCCACACAGGCAAAAAGACCCTCAGCTCCTGCCATTCTGAGTGACAGTCACCAATTGACTTATTTCACATGACAGAAGCCAGAGGGAGATGAAATGAGAAGCTGCATGCATGGAGCAGACAAAAAGGAAGGGGAGAAGAAGTTTGGGCAGGTTGGCTGTTAATGCTCCCTGACCCAGCCTTGGGACAGGCACTGGGTGATGCCACAGGGCTGCAGACACGACAAGTGCTGCTCAGCAGTGAGAGACAACAAAAGGAACAGGTTTGTTCTGTCCTGGGAACCTCCAAACCTGCCTCCAGGGCAGAAACAGGCTCTGATTCCCATCCTGCTGTGGGGCTCCAAGCCCTGGCATGGAGGTGATACCCAGGTGGCAGAGTGTCTCTGTGACTATCTCTCACCCTTTTCCTTTGGGAGGAGCCTGGAGATCTGGGTGCAGAGACACCCAACTGCACTCAGCATGAACATTCAGCTCCAGCTGGAAAGAACTCGGCAGTGTGAGAAAGGGACACACATCAGACTTCTACCCCCAAAACCCCTGTGAGTTCTTGTCAAGGCAATGCTGCAGGAAACTTTCATAACACCAGCTTTCAGGGACATATCCTACATCATCATTGCCATGATCCCAGTGACAGCTGGCTGGGACAAGAGGGGCCTGCAAGACAAAGCTGCACATGCGTGAGCAGGGAGACAAACACAGGACTGTGTGATCTGCAGGGAAGAGATCCATGGAGGATCCTGCTTTGTTCCCATGCTCCCAGTGTCTGCAGTGACACCTGGCCCCACATCCAGCCCTGGAAGAAGCCACATCCTTTCTGAAGCAGCTGGTGAACACCTCTGGGTGAGGTGAGGATGAGGAGGAACAGGACCATGAAGGAGACACCTGGAGAAAAGGGCATGAAGAGGCATCATCTTCCTCTTCAACATATCCAAGCACAGGGGAAGGGTTTGATTTACTGGAGGATAGCACCTTTTGAGCACTGACAGAGATATATTATCATTAAACCAAAGGAAATCTTTGCTGTGCTTCCTTCAGTCCTTGCTCCAGGCTCACTTTCACTGGGAAGTAATTAACACTGCAGTTTTGGCTCCCCTCCCCTGGTCCCCACAATGAAAGAAAAGCATGAAATCTCAGCTGGACATATCAAAAACTCCTTGAGCCAGAGCAACAGGGAGGGAAGCAAAAAAGGAGGAAGGAATCAGGGGTTAAAAACATTTGGTATGGGAGCTGGTTTACAGCTGTTAGAATGCTTCCTCAGTTCCCTCCCAAAATACACATGCATGGACACACAGGCGCACACACAAACTGCATCTTGCTTTTTAGTGTTACCTAAGGGCAGTCCCCCAAAATCCGTGAGACCTGTGAGGTGTCACGGCCAGCAGGAATCATTTCCCAGCCTGATGAGTAGAGAGGGACAAAAAATACGGGGCAAAATGTGAAGCAATTCCCTGCAATTCCTCCCTCTGCCAGCAAGAACAGAGCCCACAAGCCCCCAGCACGCAGAGGGACTGCCACAGGCTGTCCCTGAGCATCAGGGTGGCTCAGGGCAGTCCCCTGCCTGGCCCTCAGAAACTTCTAACTGCAGCGGCAGGAAAACCGCGCTGCCAGCACCGAGGGCACTTCACACACTATCGCCTCAGACAGGCGGTGATGCCAGCGGGAGGCAGAGGTCTCTACAGCAGGATTCGCTTTGTGGAGCTGGGGAGATGGAAAAAAGAATGAAATGCTTCTGAGCGTGGCGTAATTGGCTGCCTCTGCTGCTGGCTGGCAATCTCCCCGCTCACAGAGGCTGCCGTGACAGGTACACAGAACCTCCTGCTACCCAGGTTGTTCCAGGTCATTATCCAAATATGCCTAAGCACCTTAAGGGGAGCTGGATTTATGTACTAACATGATGCAAACAGATCTTCATCTTCTCTCCAGACACACCAGGTACAGGAGTCGTGTTTGGGCAGGCTCTGTGTGCGTTTCCAGTCCTGCTGGAAGCGAGAGCACGAGCTGCGGGAGGCACTGGCTCCCTGGGCTGGCTCGTGTGGCTCCAACACCCACTGGGGATGGGGCAGGCAGCCAAGTCCCAAACTGCACATGGGGATACAGAGCTGGAAACACTCACAAAACCACTATTAGCATTTAATCTCATATGAAAGAAAGGCATAAACCGTCTTTAGTAAATGCCAAAAATTAAGACAATGAGCAGCTCTAACATACTTTGACCAAGACATCAAACCTGCACAGCTGTACCAAGGCTGAACTCCCAAATCAAAGGCTCTTCTCAAAGCATAAACCACCCTATTTCTCCTGGGCAGTGTCCAAGGAGTGGGCTGTCTTCAGATCACTCTGTTTGGACCACGCAACAAGATGACACAATTATGGCCATCAAGTAAGAGTCTTGCCTTGGATTATTTTCTTTTTTAGTGGTTGCATTAGTACTCAAAAGGCCAGGAGTTCAGAAAAATATAGTCTGAAAATATCATGCTGCAAAACTGAGAAGCAAGATCACTGCAACACAGAAACCTTTGTGACTTCTGAAAATAACAGCACCCAGGTTATTTGGGCTTGGAAAAGACACATGAATACATGCACTGGCCCTTGACAAAGCGGGCCTGAACCCATCACTTCTGGCCCAAGGCAATCCAGACAGCTTCAGGTGGGAGGAAGAGAAGAAAATGTAGTTTCAGATATATTTTTTTTTTTGGCAGTGGAGAAGTTTCAAACCAATTTCTCCTGGAATGAAACATGACAGCATTTCCAAGGGCTTGATGGAAACAAGTCTTTCTGCAAGTCCTCAGACTGAGCTGTTTCATTTCATTTGTGGAACAAATGGGGAAAAATGATTTTTAAGTCAGTTCACAAGAAAACTGCCTTCTTCTGCAGGGTGTGCAGCCTCGTGGGAGCCGTGGATCACTTCCACTGCAGCACAAGGCGTCTCGAAGCACCTGAGAAGGCAGAGGCTGTTGTCTCCTTCTGAGGAGGCAGACAGGTCCTTTGGATGGTGATTAGTGGCAGGAAGCTCATTTAGTGCTTTTAATTGCCTTCTGGAGGTAACTCTGCTGTCAGCAGCTTAGGAGGAGACAGGGCTGGCTTAGCTAAGCTGCACAAGCATCATCTTCATCCACTGCTGAGCATCTGGAGCTGACCTGAAATCTCCCCTGCATCCATGGCCCCACTGGGACAGGCAAGACCAGGCCCTCGAAGGGAAGGAACAGAAGGGAAGATGCTGGTAGCACTCCCAGCCATCTCAGCACTCCCTCACTGCCCTCATTCTCCCTGCCCAAGGTCTAAAAAAGCAGAGATGCTGCAGACACAGGGAGGAGGCTGGAGAGCCAGTGTGTTCTGTGTGCTGGTGGCACCAGGGGCAAAGCTGGCTGCTGCCTCCCACTGCAAGTGTCTCACATCCTACCCATGAAGGAGAAGTGATAGAACAAGACCCCTGAGCCAGACCTTGAGCTGGTTCTTGATAAGAACACAAAAAGCCAGTGTCATCCAGCTGCAGAGTGCTGGGCTCAAGAGGAGAGTCCGGGGGGAAATTCTCCAGGCTGTTATGCATGAGGTGAGATGAGTTGATCTCAGTGTCCTTAATATCTGTGAATTTCTTTCCATCTTCACAAGCAGCATATGCTCTAGATGGGCTGAATTTATACTGAAATGGGTCAGTAGAAAAATAGATCCTTCTTACAACGCAACACTGCAGTGCCTTAATTTAAAAAGCAGCAACAAAAAAGGGAACAGAATCTAGGTAAGAGAGAAACTCTTCGCTGCATTTAATATTATCAAAGCCTACTGTGCTGAAATCTGAAATGTGTGCCACAGCGAGCCTGACCTCCAGCCCTACAGCTGTCAGACCCACAGCCCTCCATCAGCACTAATGGCACTCCCAGCACAGCTTATTGCCAGGGTGGGACACAGCCCTGCAGCTGGATGAGGATTATTGACTTCTCCGGAGGCAGCACTGTCCCAGTGTTTAAAATAAACCACAGCAGACAATACATGAGAGGGGAAAAGGGGAACAAGGGCTCTGGGTCCTGCTGAGGCAGGGCTGCTGATGTGAGAGCAGTGATGGTGCTCTATATCCTACGTCCTAAATATCCTACAGCACCTCAGGGATGGGTCTGTCCCAGTTCAACAGTGCTGCAGTTTGCTTGGGAGCCAGGAGAGAAGTTGAGGGAAGTTAGGGGAGGTTAAGGAATAGATGAGGTCTGGAAAAGGCCATGCTGGGAGGTGGCACAGGCAAATCTTCCAGAAGGATTCATGGCTTCTGCAGGAATGATGCAATGGCAGTGAGTTAATTGTCACCAAATCCCACAGAAAAGCAAGAGATGAGAAGACAGCAGCTACTGGGAAAGGAGCCCTGGTTTTTCTATGTCCCAGAGCTCAAGCAGAAGGGAAATGGTAAATGCAGAGCTCCAGATTTATGCCAAGAAAAGGATAACTTGAAATATTCTGTATAAGCACTGTGCAGAAGATTAACTGGGAGTGATGGGGAAGGTGAATGCAGTCTCATGGGTCCAGCCAGCTCGGGGCAGCCAAAGCCCTAAGGAACCCATCAAAGCCCGAGTGTGGAAAGAGCCAAGGCTGCTCCACAGGTACATTTTTGATCAGAGCACCAGTGAAAGCACCAGCACAATCCACATGGAACCTCCTCTGGTAGCTCTGCCTTGGGGAACACCCCAACACTGTGCTTAACTGAGCTGCCAGGAGCCCTTCCCTCCTTTCAGGAAGTTCCTACCCCATAAACCAAGCTCCACTGCACCTACTCTATTAAGCAATAACCAGGTTCCAGCAAGGCCTCAAAGGATGACTTACAGACCTCATTTATCAGGAGGTTCTTTGCAGTTTCTTGCACATTTTATTGCAGGCTTTTCCTGCACAAACATGGTTCAGTTTATTGCTGGGAGAGTCACCAGACTGTGACCCAGAGGGGAGCAGCTGGTGATCCAGCACTGGGAACTATTGACTCCGCTGCCAGAACACCAAGGTGAATTTAATTGTCACCTTATTTAATTTATAGACCACCAGGAGCAATTAGGGTGGCTGCTTACCCCATGTGCAGCCCATCCACTGGAGACATTTTCCTCCTTGCAGAGAACCAGCACTAAGCCTTGACAACAACACATAAAAACTGCTTTGAGGGTTTAAGTGAGATTTGAGTGATCTATAGATCCTGAGCAGGCCAAAGGTAGGAATTTCAACCTTGAGCACTCAAGTTTAATATTGACTGTAATTAAAAGGAGAGAGCCAACTTCCCTGCGGCACAACCCGATCGACATCGATAGCATCACAGCAGCAGAGAGCCTTGCCTTTGATCTCCACAATCCATCTCAGGTGGAGATGAAGGACAGAATCTGCCTGCCCATGGGGCCAGAAACCTCTGCTATTCAAAGGCTGCAGCACACACGGGAACCTCCCTCCCTTGGGCCTGCCCCATACAAGCACACTGCAGGATGTTTTATTCTTGCAAGGCAGCCATCGTCTCCATTTCACCTGAAGGACCTTCCTTGGAGATGTCCAAGCCCACCAGTGGTGGAAAGGCCTCTGTTCCCCTCAGAGCAGGATGGGGCTGGCTCTGGCAGCCCCATCTACTCTCAGGGCTCGTGCAATGGGCTTCAGGGACCTTTGGGCACAGGTGGCTTCACCACCCAACTCCCTGTTCTTCCCCAGACATCTGCAGGGACATAGACTTGGCCCTTTATAACTCTTAGACCTTCCTTCATCCAGGCTGTTTCTCAGCCTCTTCCTTTTCCAGGTCAGGTTTTCCCACCCCAAGTTCTGACACCTGGCTCCCCTCCCACCAACCCACTTCCACGGCCCTTTTCACCTCTTGTCCACACCTCACAATGCTCCCCTGTCTCCCCTGCTCACGGAGAGCTTTGTGGGGGCCTCACCAAGCCCCGTCACCCACGGTGTCCCTGCTCCCGGGCAGGCTGGTACAGCCTCGCCAGGAATGGGGTGATCTGCGGAGCACAGCTCGTTGTTGGTCCTGCAGCAGCACCACCAACACAGCTTCTGAAATGCACTGAGATGGATTGAAGCTACTTAAGAATGCAAGGAAATGGGATCAGTGCTCTGAAAGAAAAGTAGCCTGACTCACCCAATGCTCTGTGGCACGGCAGCCCTGAGCTCACACAGCCTTTGATGGGACGCTGGGGCTGCGCAGGGCCGAGCCCGTACTGGGAGCACCAGAGCCTCAGCCCAGTGGAAACACGAGATGCTCCCGTGCCCAGGTAACCAGGAGCAAGATTCAGCTCTGCTGTGTCACTCCTATTCCTTTCCTGTTATCAGCAGAGATCACACCCTCGCTCCGTGTCTGGTTTTGCACCAGAACAATTCTGCTCTTTGGTACTTTTCCCTCTCAAATGTTCTCAGAAAATAAAGACCCAGCTCTTCCCATTGCCTCTGCACCAAGACCTGAGCAGACTGCAAAGTCCCAGAGGCTGCAAGGTACCTGCTCTCCCACTTAATCACAAAGATTGATTCCACACCTCCCTCAAAGAGATGAGGCGTGAGCAGGTACAAGACTCCTTCCCTGACCCAAAACCATTCTTTCTCCACAAATCTCTCCACTGCTTTCCTGAAATCAGCAGAGACGCTACTCCAAAAATTTAAGAAATGATCTATCAATGAAGTAAAAACTCTCCCCTGTGCCAGATGCCACAAGCCCCAGTAGCTCTGGGAAGGAGGGAACATGGGTATAGCTGGCCTGGCATAAGAGGTGTTGGGAAGTGTCCTCCACAGAGGCATCTCCTGCCTGAAAAGCCAAGACCAGCATGTGACAGTGATCCTAAAGAAAGAAAAAATAAATCTTGTCTTTTACTGATTCAAGTGTCTTTTTCTCTCCCAGAAATCAGGGGCTGTCAATGGTTCTGTGGAGAAGCCCAAGAGTCGGGTGGAAGGAACAGAGAAAAATCCAGGGACACCAAAACAGGGGAATTCACCACTTTACAGGCAGGGAACTGAGGTGCTTGGAGCCCAGGGCACATCCAAGACTCCCTATTTACCCATTCCACAAAGCATCTCCTTGTTACTCTTGTTTATTGACTAAGTGTAAACTACTGGAGTAGTTCAAGGAGGGAGATCTGAGCAGATTTTTTTCTTCTGACCTCTGTGCCCCTCTGCCACAAGGCTGGAGGAAAGAGGGAGAAAAACTGACCCAGTCCTGACTGCTCTAATTAACTGGACTCGTGATTGATTTTGAAATGCAGCTCTGGCCTCGTTCATCAGCACAACATTTACCCAGATAAGGAGAGGAGCTGTGCACCAGCCCAGAGCACCCCGAGCAGCACAGAGCTGCTCTAGCAGGGCTGCTCTAACAGGAGCAGTGCCTTTAGCACGTCTCTTCACATGAAGAGACCCCAGCATCTTCCCCATTCTACCCCCTCAAGTTTTTAGACCTTCTAAGGAAAATCATTCACCCTCTTTGGGCATGTAGTAAAGATAATCCCTAAGGGCTCAGCCTTGCTAAATTTCAAGTTTGGGGCTGTAATGGGAAGCCCCATCAGGACCAGTGACAGAGGAGTGATTACAGGGCCAGATCTCTCAGCCCACCTACTGCAGGGCTGGGTGTGCAGTTCCTGAAAGGAGCCACAGCACAGGCCAGCAGGGAGCCACATGGAGGGTCAGCAGGTAGAAATCAAACAGGGAGAATGGAAATAGGATAAAACAAGGCCTAAGATGGAGATTTTGAGTCAGAGAAGGAAGGGGGAGCCTCAGCAGAGCCCTGCAGTCCAAAGAAAGAGGCTACAAGCATTTTGCCCATTGGATTTGAAAACCCTTTCAGCTGTCAGTTTGATTTTGCTCTCCTTCAAGCATGTGATGGAGAGAGAAAATGAATGCAAGAAAAGAGATACTGTTGATTTAATTGGCCACATTCGTCACTGGAGCAAGAAAAATAACCCCAGCAATAGCCCTGGCTGAGTGACACACATTTAATTAGTGTTTGAGAGGCATTTGCTTTGGCCAATGAAATAAACATATTAAATCTTCATCTTGACCTGACCTTTCCAGGAAAGCTCTGGTCTAACCAGCACTGCCCAACGCTGCTGACACCCCATGAGGCCTCTGGTCAGAGGTTTCCAGCTCAGCTGTTCTACAGAACCTCCCTCAAATCCTTCCTGGTGTGGATTATTTAGGACAGAGTGCTGGAAGCACTTGGCCTCAAGCAATGTGTCTGTCCCCACATCTGGGATTCCCACTGCAGGAATCAGTGCTCCACAGAACAGATTCCATGGAATTAGAGCAGTGACAGGGTGCTCAAGGAACAGCACTGTACAAATATTTGTTCAGGTCTTTAAAGAGGCCTTTGCAAGGTGCAAAGCAAAGAGTGTCTGTGCAGCCACAGCCTCCCAGCCAGGTGGGACAGCAGGAGGACAAAGCCATCCATCAGCACTGAGCTCATCCTCTGACACCAGGCACGCATTTTCCATGCCTGCAGGGGCAGGATTTGTGGGGCTTTGATGGCAGCGTGTCCCCTTGCAGCACAAGGTCGAGCCATCCATTTCCCCCTTCCCAAGGCCTCGGATTTGCCCTGTTGTAACTCCCTCAACTCCACCAGAGAGAGTTTGGCACCGTTGCCTCTCTTGTCTTTTTAAAGGCCCTTCCTACAGCATGAGGAGACACCTGGCAGAACAGTTCCGCCTGGAAATCCATCCTTGGATTGTTTTATCTCTATTAGTCCTCACGAGCAGATGACAGGGGAGCACGAACATAGACAGCGTGGGATGAGACATTCACCCAGCTGCTAGTTCAAAGGCATGTCATCATTTATAACACTCCCAGCTATTCCAGCTCTACCTACTTGTTCTCACTTAAAAGAAGGAAAGAGAAGCAAGCCATTTCTAGTTCTGGATATTTAATTTTCACGGAGATG
This sequence comes from Aleadryas rufinucha, assembly GCA_013397815.1. NCBI lineage: Eukaryota > Metazoa > Chordata > Aves > Passeriformes > Aleadryas > Aleadryas rufinucha. The sequence goes on from VZTH01009667.1 coordinate 273,461, forward strand.
TTTATTTTGGTGCCTTTGCTCTCGGGCAGCAGAGTTTCCCCAGCTCCAAAGGGCATTCCTGTACCAGAGCAGCACTGCCAAGTTGTGCAGTAACCCCTCAGCATCCCACCCATGTGACAGTGGCAGGGCATGAACAGACAGCAAAGGCAGAGACAGAGAGGAGAGGAACCTCTTTGGGTACCACTTGGCCCTGCCTGCACCTTGCACATCCCCCTGGGGCTGTGCAGCCCTGCTGTGCCCCACGGGTGGACCCTGTCATTGACAAGTGAGCCTCTGCTTCCCTGCGCTGGGAACGAGTTCAAAACCAATATTGAATCAATCTGCTAAAAGGTTTTCTCTCCATTGTGCTGGCATTCCTGCAGGGCCAGCCCACACACACCTCACTGAGATGAGAGAACCCCCAAGCCCAAGCCTCAGCCAGCCCAGGGCCTCTGCAGCATCTGGGAGCCAGAGCAAAGAGAGGGGGAAGCTGCTCTGCTGAACACCCCCGTCAGTGTCACAGCCTGCAGGTGACACCCAGCCTGAGCCTCCCCTGGCCCTCAGAAACAACTCCCCCATGCCCAGGTTAAAGCCAGATTCCCTCCACACCCGCTCCCAGCATCGGCAGCAAGAGCCAGGCCGTGCACAGGTCAGGGAAGAACTGGAAGTGGTGCCTGCACGTCTCCCAGCCGAGTCCCTGCGGTGGTGCTGGTGGGTCTGTGCAGCCCGGGGAGCCTGCACAGGGCTCCTGCCCTCTCTGCAGCCCCCACAGCAAACACAGGGTGCCCAAAGGAGCACCACAGGTGAGGCATTGCCACCCCAAGGCACCTCTCCTGCAGTGCAAAGGGCAGCAGAAGGGAGCTCAGACAAGTCCCTTGGAGTTACAAACCTCTCTGGAAATAACTTGGGCACATTTCCAGCCCATCACTAGGGCGACGCAGAACCGACTCATCCCCAGAGACTGCAAATGGTCTGATCCAAATTCCACTGAAGTCCACAGCAAGGCTCATTACCTCCATCTGGCATTAGCTCTGGCTCTTTGCTCACGAGAGCTCCGGGCAGGAGCTCCCTCTCCAAGGAGCTCCAGCACGGTTAACTGGGGAGGCATCGCTTCCATCCCAAAGCTGGGAACAGCCCCAGACCCTTCCCCACCCAACGTGGGCGCATCAGCACCGTCCCGGCCGTTCAGGCTGGGCCCAATAGAGGGCAACAATATCCCACGAACCGCTTCATTAGACTAATTGCGAACAGCCCAGGTGAGAACCGCTGCCCACCTGCCCCCAGGATGGGTTTGTCCCTCCCCTTTTCACCGGGAGGTGAGCAGATGCAGAGGCAGCCCGAGGCTCCAGACATGGTGGCATGGTCAGGATGAACGGCTCCAAAACGTTTGAGTTTTGGATGTCTTTTAGCCAGCTGTGCTGATTTTCCCCTAATGTGGGACCCTGCCAGTCTACTGACCCCCCACTATCCTCTCCTGGGTCCCACGAATCCCCACTCAGAGCTTGTCCCTCACCCTTCCAGGCTCTGCCTCCCTCTCCCCACCTGCAGCTCATGGCAGCAGTAACAAGATGCTCTCCATGTAGCACCACAACCTTCTGCCAGGCTGTTTCACATAAAGGCACCTCAAACACCAGCAAACATTTAATTAACACTCTTGCTTGCCAGAGGTCTGCCCACAACCCCATCACTGCACCAGGAGGGAGATTTCCCTCGCTACAACCCAGTTCTGACCCCTCCAACAGGGGAATCAATCTCTGGCAAAACAGGGATTCTGGGGGGAAAGCAGTACGAAAAGCAGAGCTCTGAGCTGTGTCCCATCAGCTGAGCTGCAGGAATCTCCAGTGCTCTTGTGCAGTGAAATGCATTAGGGTAATGACTGTCGGGGGATGTTAAGTGATATTTTATGCTGCATCCACAGCAGGCAGGAGCTGGCAGCAGCCAGGCACAGAACTGCCCCTCCTGGCTGACCCGACTGGGTGCAACCACGACCTCAGCTCCTCCTGTGACAAGAAGGTGGAAGCAGAACTGCAGACAGCTGCTGGGAGGTGGGATTTCACCCTCACTCCCACCTGGGAGTCCACAGAGGATTCACACCAACATCAGCAGAGTCAAGGTTTCACCCTTCCCCCCCCAGGGTTAACTCAGCCCTCTCTGCATTTGGTGACAGTGTGGGTGGCAAGCACGTCTGTCCACGTCTGCCAGCGTGTCACACAGCACACGGCTCCTGCCATCGACAGCGCGCTGTGCCCAAGGAAAGGGGTGGAAGCAGCAGAGCTGACAAAGCTGGGATTTCACTTGGGTTGGCAGCAGAGCCTCAGCCCCAGCGTCCCCCACGGGCTCCAGTGGAGCAGGCTCAGACAGAGCCAGAGCAGGGACAAAAGCCTGAACCACCCAAATCCCAGACTCCAGTCCTATCCCAAGCCATCCCCCAGCTCCCTGCCCAAACCTGCTCTCCAGCTTTGGACATCTTTGTGAGAGGCCACCAGAGAGGCTCCATCCCAGAACCAAAAAACCATGAGCCAGCACAAGGGCAGGACTCAAGAGCTCAGGAGAGAAAAAGCTGGACCCAAGACATGGTGTTGAGCTGAGGGAATAAGTTACCTCCACGTTTGGGGAACTGGGAGGAAAGGCTCTGATGGACCCTGAAACCAGCAGCTGACACAGGCTGGGAGCTGCAGTCTGACCAAAGCAATTCCTCCCACCAGCAGCTGCTGAGCCCTGTTCAAAGTCGTGAATCCAAAGGCTTGGCCGAGAGCCTGGCGGCCCAGCTCGTCTCTCACTGGAGATGTATTTGTTTTCAGCTAGATTTACATGATGAGATGAGGAGATCAAAGCAGCTGCACTGAGGTTAGGCAGGATTTACTGAGGGCAGAGCTCTGGGGCATTTGGTTGCAGAGTTTTGCCCCATCCCAGTTTCACCCACGGGGTCCTGAGCTGTTTGAGGGATGAGCTGGGCTGATTTGCTGGAGCCCACTGCAACCTGTGTGCACCCAGTGCCACTCACCTCCCAGCACTAAATCTGCCTCCACTCAGCAGCCTCTGGCACAAAGGAGCCAAAACGAGCTCCCAGTGCTTGTTTTCTGCTGGCTACAGACTAAGGCCATTTGTGTCTGCTCAGGGGATGGACAGACTGACACCAGGAACAACTGCAAACCAACCTTGGGGGACACAGCTGGGGACCGGGCACGTGTATGAGCACGCTCAGGTTCTCTTTTCAGGCTGGAGACTTTATCAGCTTTGCTTTTCCAGAAGGGATGGTGTTGATGCACCCCCAGCAGTGCTGGCACAACCCTGTCCCACAGCAGGGCAGCAAACTTCAGAGCCCTTCTCCCAGCCCTCAGATCTCACACGTTCCTCCGTGCAGCAAACACAAAACGCTCCCACACAAGGCACTGGCACGCGCTGCTGGACCAGCCCAAACCACCAACCTCCCTCTGCTGGGAGCCAAGAGCTGATCCTCCACCTAAATACACGACACAGCTCCAAAAGCACATCCTCTGAAGCAGATCCCCACATGGCAACAGGGCTGGAAGCTGTGATTCACTCAGTGCTCCGTCACCATCGGTGGGTGCCACCCTCCCACAGCAGCTGTGGTTACACCGGGTCCGCCGGAGCAACCTCCTCGGCACCAAAATTATTGGGGCTGAAATTTGGGGGAGGCAGTTTAAAGAACAGATGGTCGTGCTTTAGTATCGCAACACACTGCCAGTTAATTAATGCTAGCTGTAATTAAACTTTACACAAATTAGCTGTCAGCTATGCTAAAGGGAATCATTTCTCTCAAATGCCACCTTGAATCGCTGAGTTGTGAGACTTCTCTACAATGTAATTAAAAGCAGGAGGCTGGCATGGAAGGGGGCGGGTGGCAGGGGAGGGAACAACCAGGAGATGAAAGCTGCAGGCTGGGAAGCAGCTGGAGATCCCCACCCTGCACGAGCAGATCCTCTCCTTTGGTCTGGGGGACCTCAGGGACTCCACTTGGCTTTTATCCTTCAAGCAGAGAGAGAGAGAGGTTCCTCCCAATGAGTCAAAGCTTTAGCCTGAAGCTGAATTTTTGACTCTTGGAAGGAGAAATGTTTGAGCTCAAGAAGATGTGGTAGGACCTTGGCAGGATAAGGAAAAAGTTGTGTTGGGAGTTGTTGCAATGAAGCCCTTCTTCCATTTGGAAAAGCAGAGAACAAGAAATGTTCAGAGGGAGAGGGCTGGCTTTGACAAATCTGCTTAGAAGGAAAAAAGTCTGTCAAAACAGCCATGTTGACATTTTCCAACAAGCCGCATTTTATTCTGAGTGATGATTTGGAAGTTTTAGCTCATTCCTTGCTTTATGTGTTTGCCAGTGCTCACTGAGCTGCAAGATGACTAACACGAGAGCACCATGACCAAGCAGGCAAGTGCTGGCTGGGGCTGGTGGAAACTGGGAATATCAAAGCTATTTTATCCCAAATTAGCACAGAATTTGGCTGGAAAGAAACTGGGGAAACAGACAACAACTCTCTTAGCATCAGATACATCGATGGTGACCAGCAGAGGTTTTCAAACAGGGCCTTGTTTGCACACAAACATACAGCACACATTGTGGGTACCTGAGCGTGGTGACAACCATCTCCAGAAGAAGCTCCAGGGTCCCGAGAGGCAGGAGATGAGCCTGGAAACAGGGAATCCATGAACAAAGGAGAGATGGAGGGGAACAAACTCCAAACACACCCTGTGCTGAGCTTAAATAGTGCTTGTGGGTGAGCAGGTGGGGTTCAAGGTGAGGCTGCTCAGCAAAATTAAAGCCAATTAGTGCACTTGGGACCCATTAAGTCAAACCACAGCCTTAAGGAAGAACTCAGTAATCCCAGCTAGGCTTAACCCCAGTTAGTCAGTCCTCAGGATTATTTCCCCACTTTCCAGTCCTGTGAGGCACCTGAAACCTGTGCAGGTGCTGTGGACAGAGCTTCACCACCCCAGCCCTATGTGGGAGGGGATGACGGCCCCAAAGTCAGCCCAGGGCCGTGCAGGGCCCCCAGGGATCTGTCTCAGGCAGCCCGAGGCGTTACTGATGCTCATGTCTCCTGCAGTCACGGGTAATTGATATGCCCAGATGTTTTCCACTCTGTGATACAGAGGAAGGCAAAAATCTCCGTGGTTCCTGCCAGAGTGACATGTGGAAAATTCCTTCCCCATCTCAAGTCTGTTAATCAGATCAAGTACTTCAGGGAGATTTGGCAGGCGAGTGTGTCCTGGGGAGGAGTCCCTGCACCCCCATGGCCACGCTCGTGCCCAGCCAGGCCCCCCTCCCACCCCACCTCGAACCCGGGAGCACAGCTGGCCAGATGTGCGCCTGAGAAATCGCTTCTCCTCCGCTCCTGCAGACAACTGGAGGAGGCTCAGGATAAGTTATAGCCACGGCCTTGCCGCAGAGCTCCAAGTGCTACAAACATCTTGAGGGCAGAGTGGGACAGCCTTTTCTCCAGGGCAGGAGCGGGAGGGATTTATGGACTGAGGTCAGGAAGGGCCACGGTGACTCTCTCTCCTGCTCCTCCCAAATGCAAACGCCGCAGCTATTCCTCTCCTCCAGCAGCTGAATTAAAGCCTCTGGTTTGTAGCAATATCAAATCTCATTTGATAGGCTCTGAGCAACAGTAAATCCCTGGTCCCCTGCTCCCCATCAGCCCTCACTGCCCTGCAGTGTGTCCTCCTCCAAGGTTGCCTTCAGCCTCCAGCGATTAGGGCTTTTCCAGCGTTGGGCTTGACAGGCTCTGGGCTCCGCTTCCAGCCCGATACACTCAGAGGAATCCGATTCCTCCACCCCAGCGCTCTTCAGCCTCTCCTAGGGAACCCCCAGCCTCCCATGCCCAGGGACGCCCCTTTACCCTCTGGTGTGGTGAGCAGTGCTGGCCCAGCACCCGGGCAGATTCCCTCAGTCATATTCCACTGTGCAGACTCAAGAACACTTCTCAGCTTTGCTTTTCCTTTTTTTTTTTTTTTAATTTAAAGCTCAATCAAGGATCACATCAACTTCTCTTTCTGCTGCAGCTCTGTGCTGGGAGCTCATGATGAGGGAGTTATACACCCATGACCCCTAAATCCTGTTCTGAGTCACTGCTGCTGCAAGCTCTGCTCTCTCATCCCAGAGGCAAACAATCCAGCTCCTTTGTTCCCACCTGAGCTGCAGCAGCCTCACACAAAGCAACAAAGTCGTTGTTATTGTACACCTGGGGAGAGCCTTCCCTTTCCCAAAGCAGCACAAGCCAGACACGCTGGGCAGTACCTGGAGTGCCCAGCACAGGCACGGGATTGAGCCATGTGCTGCTGAGGGCTCTGTTTCACCAAAGCAGGGATGGAAAGGCTGAAGCTGGGTGTTGATGTGAGCCTGCACCAAAATGTTTATCCTTTCTGGATCTCCCAGCTCCCAGAAAGAGGAGCCAGGTTCCCACCAAGCTGCTCTGTTGGGGGTCACGTCTGTTCTCATGTACTCACATGTGTGTGTGTGCCTGGGTGAGTGCATGGCTGTGTGTGGGGCTGGAATGGGATGATCTTCCCGGACCCTTCCAACCCAGGCCATTCTGGGATTCTGTGATTACCCCCACCCCTCCGGCAGCTCTGACACTGGGGAATCACCGGCGGGGGGTGGAGGTTAAGGGAGAGAAAAGGTGGTTTTTAGCAGGAGAGGAGTGGGCGTTTGGCCACGGCTGGGTTGTGGCCAGGTGCTGAGCTGTGCCTGCCCCAGCAAACGCCCAGCGCGGCCCCACTCGCAGGAGGCTCCTCCAGGCTGTGCCCTGAGGCAGGTGCTGAGCTGGGGAGGGATGGAACACAGCCCTGGGGCAGGTCTGAGTGCGGCCAAAGCGAGGGCTGGTGGTGGGGAGGAAGGACAGGGGACGCAGCGGGTGCTGCTGAGGGTGGGTTTGCCTTTCCTCCTGCAGCGGCACTGAATCGCCGCTTCCATCTCGCTTGCCGGGGGTTTGAGGACTCGGCTGCGGAGCTCCCACCTTCCGATGGTGAAGGGAGCTTTCCTGGAGGAAAGCCCAAACAAACCCCACACACAGATCTCCCCTGCCCAGGTAAAAGGTCTCAGCTGTCACGAGAGGCCCCAGACAATTTGTAGATGCCACAAATAAAGTTGACAGCATTGACAGGGAACAACTCGAGGACATCACCTGCAGGGAGACCCCTCCGGAGTTACAGGCATCAACTGTGCTGAAATTGTTCAATAAATTCCTGGGTTTAAGGCCAGGAGAGAGAGTTCAATCATCCTGGCTGACCTCATCCATCATAATTCCTCCCTTGCTCTGGGAATTGTGGAGATGGGGGTTATTAGAGGTGTTTCACAGTGGTACCTGGAGGTGACGGGACAGGAATGCGCTGCTCCGCTCCGCCGCCCGCCACCCGAAAGGCATCTCCCTGCCTGAGTCAGCTCCTGTCTCACACATCTCTCACTAAATCAAAGGTCCCTCATCCTCTCAGAGGGTAATGCTGTGTTGTCATCTCAGCAGGGAGCTCTTCACAGCACTCACTTGCAGGGATTTTCTCCTGGGGTCCCTCTGCCCTGTGCCAGCCCCGGTGACGAGTCAGGCTCTGGGGAGGTGCAGGGAGATCTCACCCCACCAAATTCCCCATCCAGGAGACAAAGGTCCAGATGGAGCACATCCCCCTGAACACAGCTGAGGTATCCTGGGGGAGAGAGGGCTGCTCACACGAATTACAGCTGCAGTTTCTGCCCCACTGCCTGCTGCGGTCCCACAGGCAGGAGCGAGGGACAGATCGTGGGGCAGACACGGGGCGGGTCCTGCTTGCAGTGACTCTGTGGGGTCCCCCTGACTGCTGCCAGCCTGGCAGGAGAATCTGGCCCACACCACCCCTCGGTGGGATTGGTGGATTTGTCTTTCAGGTGAATAACTGGGGTAGGGCCACAAAGATGATTAGAAGGGTGGAACATCTCTCCTATGAGGAATGACTGAGAGAGTTGGGATGGTTCAGCCTGGAGAAGGGAAGGCTCTGGGATGACCCTTCCAGTGCCTCAAGAGCTCCAAGAAACTTTGGACAAGCGCCTGAAGGGACAGGACACAGGGAGTGGCTTCCCACTGCCAGAGGGCAGGGATGGATGGGATATTGGGAAGGAATTCCTGGCTGTGAGCGCGGGGAGGCCCTGGCACAGGGTGCCCAGGGAAGCTGTGGCTGCTCCATCCCTGGAAGTGTTCAAGAAATATCTCCATAAACCGGACTGCGATTTCATGACTCTGTGCTCTGCCCTGTTTGCCTTTGCTTTACGTGGTGCTCGGAGGGCTGAGGCTGACAAGGACACTGTCGTTATCACACGCCCCTGCACGTGCACGCCTGCCACCGGCTCCGGTGTCTGTGGGTCGGAATAAATTACAGAGAGACGGTGAGAGGAGATGCTGTGTTCCATTAAAGCCCTGCTCTCCATTTGCGCTGGGAGTTTCTCCGGTTAGAAGTCAAACTGCACGCCCGCCACTTGCTAATTGCGCTTTGCAGAATCAAAGGCTTTAGCCAAAGGGATAAATATATAAAATTGTCGGGAAGGAAACATTTTCTTCTTGAATTCCAAGCAAAAACTGAACTAATACGGATTTCTTTTGATAATAAAAGCAGCAGAAACAGATATCTGATCTCTGTGGCTAAAGGCTGCTTGAAATAGAAGTAAAAGATTCGCTTATCAGGCCAGGACTGTTCTGAGCAACTGAAATTACATTAGGAAAATCATGTCCTTGTTTTTCTTCTATAATTGTCTTTTGTTGTTTTAGCCTCTTTTCCAGGTAACTCTGTCACTGAGATGTTTGTTCAATCTCTGCTTTTTCCCTACGTGTTAGATCATCTCGCCCAAAGGGCCAGCAAAGAGCATCGATGAGACAACGGCGTTCGGGCATCTCAAACATCTGCATTTTGGGGGATTTGTGGGATGCCCCCTACCCCAGCCACCCACCTCCTTGGCTTCCCTTGATTTCCCATTTTAGTCTTCTTTTCCCAGGCAGGCAGTGACCATTCCTCACTCCCCAGACCTTCGGACAGGGAGATGGAGGACGGAGTCACGCGTTGTTAACCCCCACTTTGCTGTGGCTGCCGGTGATTTATTACGAGCAACGAGGCATGAGGACAGGGAGGGGAACGCCGCGGCTCCATCCCAGCTCGGGGCTGGTTAATAACCCGTCAGAAAGGGAGGGGGGCAGTACTTACTGGGTGAAAAAGTAGAAGGACGTGGAGTTTTATTTATTTCATGCCTTGGTTCTTAAAGAGGAAAAATATCTCCATTTCAGATGGGGCAGCTTGAAAGCACAACATCTGCAACGTGCCAGGGGTGTTCAGCCTTGAGCAGAGAGGCCAGATCCTGCTCTCAGTTGTGGTTTCAGATGCTTGGGTGGATTTCGGGGTGAAACAGCATCCTCCACCACTGCCTAATGAAGGCAGAACTCCTGCATGTGCCCCCGTATTTATGTATTCTCCCCTGGTTTTTAGATCAGCTTTCATCATCTGATTTGCTTTTTACCCTAAGAATCAAGTTAGTTCACTGATTAAAAAAAAAAAGTGATTACTAATTAAATAAATAACAAGAATTAAAAAAACCTCTACTGGAAACTGCAGCTTTTTGCAAAACTGACTGTGAAATTTATGGAACGGCAGCTAAATTGAACGAAATTAGGAAGAAAAGGGCCTGTCTATTTATGTGAAGAGTTTTCAGAGTTATCATAATTAATTATAACAAACATTTCACATCGCACATGAAATCTCCAGCTCCAAGACTTGGGCTGGTTCCTCACACTCCAGTTTGGGATGAGGGGCTGAGCCCCTGGAGGCAACCTCACCTCTCCCTCTCCAGCAGGACTTCAGTGGTGGTGTAACGTGGAGCAGAGTGTGACCCTGCTCCAGCAGCCGAGCACTGAGACACAGCCAGAAACGCGGTGAAACCTCTCATATTGCTGAAAACCATATTGGGCAGGGTTGGGCTCAAGAGGCCAACCCTGCCCCATGCACCCCCTGAGCTCCATGGGCAGCCGGGTGTGCCCCAGGGCTCCTCCGGGAAACGCATCCTCCAGGCGAGGAACAAAGCCAGGGCACGGCCCCAGGTGCCCTGCTCGGACCGGGGCTTTAGGGGTTAATGCTGGACTCAGTTTTGCCTCGCTGGTCCTTCCTGCTGCTCCCCTGCCTGCCTGGAGGGGATGGACGGGCACTAATGACTCCAGCGCCTCTCCTTAGCATTTAATTAAGGGCTGGTGGCTTTGGATCCGGATCCGGTCCCACCTGTGGCTCTCGGCTCTGCCAAGTGTTAATTCCCAAACAAGAGCCTCCGACTCTCGCTCCTGGCTGCCCGGACTGGAAATGGGCTCGGGAAGGGTGTCAGGGATGCAATGGGCAGGCAGGAAAACTGAGGAAAACAGCGGGATGGGCTTTCCCCCCTCCCAGGCACAACCTTCTTGCCCTTCCCAAAGCACGAGGGTCTCCTCCAGCAGCGCTCAGCCCGGCCCTACAGGCTGGGCGGCTCGGGGGTCATTTTGGGTCCCAAAGGCATCAGGACTGACCCTGCCCCATGGACACAGCGGTGTCCTTGGAGCGAGCTGGGAGCTCAGCATGCTGCTGCTCCTCACTGCTGCCTGGCACTCCCCAAATTTCCTTGAATATTTGGCCCGGTGACAGCAAAAGATGTTTATTTGGGATTATCCTGGTGCTGGCTGGAGATGTTTTTATTGTTACAGCCCCGTGCTGGTCCCCAGCCCGTGCCCTGGGTCAGTTACTCCCAGTAAGCACAACCACAACCAAAACAGATGCAGCAGCACGGTCACAGCTCCCAGCAAAGGGATGTTGGGGACCCTGTGGTGCTCCGGTCACCCCGCAGACCCCCAGTGGACACACAGCCCCTGGGCACAGCGTCCTGCGTCCATGGCCCTGCTCCAAGCGGACTCTGTTCCACCACTGATTTGTGGCTGCCTGTGGACCTCAGCCCGCTGTGTCAGGAGGTAAATCATAACAAGTTTTTGTGCTTTCAGCAAAAACGAGAGAGGAAAGGAAGCTGGAATAATAATAAAAAATCCTCCTGCCCCCCAGCAAGGTAATAAACTGCAGTGGAGCGGTGACTGCCGCCGGCTGCAGCCCCGTGAGGGATGAGGAGGGTTCTGGATGCTCTGCACTGCTGAGGGCAGGGTGGGAGCCCTGGGGTGGGCTGTGGGACCGCTGGTGCCACCCCCACCACTGAGCACAGCGCTGGGGAATCCAAGAGCTTGCTGGGTTTCAGTGCAGTGGAGAGGAAGAAGGCTGAAGTGTCCCCCGCATTCCCTGGACTTTGGTGACTCTTTATTTCCACAGCACTAAGTGATTCAGGTTTGTCTTCCGATATTAAAATAAATATTTTAATTTAATATGCATAACAGGCTAAATATTATAATCCAGAGAGCTCGTCCAAACAATCTGCTTTAACCACTTGGAGAAAACCATTGTGCAGAGCCTGCAGGAAAATCACGAAACTCCAGCTCTGTGCTCCAGAAATGACCACTGACAAAAACACTCAAAGTCTACTGCAATTTTCAGCCCCTTTTGTGAAACCTGGGGGACAAAAGGACAAACTGGGGACAGACAGAAAAGGCCCAGGGCTGGCACAGGGTGCCCAGAGCAGCTGTGGCTGCCCCTGGATCCCTGGCAGTGCCCCAGGCCAGGCTGGAGCAGCCTGGGACAGTGGAAGGTGTCCCTGCCATGGCAGGGGTGGCACTGGATGGTTTTAAGGTCCCTTCCCACCCAAACCATTCCATGATTCTGTGATTCTCTGTTTTTCTGTGGCACGTTTCACCATCTCCAGTGCTCCCCTGAGCAGCTCGTTGGCACCAGCGGTGCCGGTGAAAGGAGCAGAGTTATTCCTCCTACACCCCATGTATAATTCCTGATGCTGGACCAAGTCCCAGGATTGCAGATCCAAGGGGGTTGGATTATAAAAAAAAAGCTTGTTTTGGTGCAGGATTCGGTTTGAAGCAATTTATGAATTCAGCTGCCAGCCAAGGGTGCCCAGCTGGGACCCACGGGAAAATAGAAAAATCAAGAAATACGGAGTTAGATTCCTCCCCGGACCAGAAACTACCTCAATATTTAAGTAAAAAAAAAGCCAAGTTATGCCAACGCAACTCCACTGAAAATTTTTACTTAATCTGCTGCCATGATTGAGCCAGATGGATAAAATTAAACCTACTGGGGAAGAGCCACACGTGCTTTTCTTCATTTGCAACCAATATATCAACTCAGCCTTCCTGCATGGATTATGAAACACAAATCTTCCTGCTTTCAGAGCCCAGAAATAAAGCAATAATGGCATAGAATTAATATAAATATTGGGGGAAATCATGTTTCCTGTCATTTAAAGGAGAAATCTTTATACAACAGAAAAGCTGGCAGGTCCATCACGGTGCTGCCGGGTAGAAAAAATAAAATATCAATAGACAGGACCCAGGAATCGTGAGACTGATGCAAAAGCATTGTATTTTTTAAAACAGAGATTAAACTGCACCCTTTGATGCACGTCCCACGCGACGTCAGAGAAGCAACAGGGTCTGTGGGGATTACTGGAAGGTGAATCCAAGGCTTGTGCTTCCATCTGAAAAGCTGTGGGTTTGCTTTGGCACTTCAAATGCTAGGTTAAATATGTGTTTTGTGTGTTTGTACATATATATATGTATACACAATCTCTGCCCCTCCATCCCATCCCTGTGGGGCCCGGGGAGGTTAACAGAGACATCTCTGCCTCCCCCTTCCAGGCAACAAATCCATTATGGAGATGGAGCTGCCTTTGACTCATCAGCCTGTGCCTTTTATGCATTTTGGCAGAGAAACATCATTGACTCATATCATAAATCAAATATTTCTCCCCGTGAAGCTCCAGTCAGGCTGTGAACGCTTTCAGCAGGGTTTGGGGACACCCTGTCCTGGCCAACAGGGCTTGGACCCAAACCCTTCCCTCCTTCCATCCTTATCCCTGGCATAAGCAGAGGGGAGGGTGGTGGGGGCTCAGGGCAGCCCCAGGTGGTGGGTTGGGGACAGGGCTGTCCCCTTCCAAAGTGATTTCTGCAGCACTGTTACAGGGCATGAACTGCCAGGACACAGGGAATGGCCTCCCACTGCCAGGGGCAGGGTTGGATGGGGTATTGGGAAGGAATTCCTCCTGGTCCCAGGGGGGAGGCCCTGGCACAGGGTGCCCAGAGCAGCTGTGGCTGCCCCTGAAATGTCCAAGGCCAGGCTGGACACTGGGGCTTGGAGCAGCCTGGGACAGTGGGAGGTGTCCCTGCCATGGCAGGGGTGGCACTGGGTGGGATTTAAGGTCCCTCCCAGCCCAGCCCAGTGTGTGGATGTGCAGAGGTGGGCTCTGCAGGTGAGTAGAGCCCAGAGCCCCCTGCTCCTGCTGGGGCTGGGGTGTCCAAACCTCCTCCCCACTGTCCCAGGACTGAGCCCACACCTCCCTTCCTGAGCCCCGGAGCCAGCAGAGCCTCTGCCAGCACCAAACAACCACCATTAGAGGCTCCTTTAGGAAAATTCCAGCCCAAGGCTCTAAAAGCAAGTTAGGGACAGGAAAAAAAGAGCAAATTAATTTAATAAGAGCTTAATTGGATTCTCCACAGCGGAGAAAGCTGCTGCTTCCCAGCAAATGTCCCCTGCAGCAGCTGATGAGGCCACATGCTCCCCCAGTTCCACCAGTGCTGCACAAGCCCAAGTCTCTCCTTGCACCTGGGCACGTCCTCAGAGCCCCACCAAGCCTGGCCAATACCCAGGGGTGACACTGTCAGCCTCCTCCATCCCTGCCCCGTGCTCAGCCACATCCCTGAGCACCCCCTCCCAGCCGGGGTGGCTTCGTGGCCTCGCGCTTCCCCCATCAACCCTCACCAGCTCCAAGTAGGAAAATCCACGGAGCAAAGCTGCACTAAATCAATGAGGCAACGTGCCTGCTGCTCAGATAAGCACAGCTACCAGGGTCTCTCGCTCTGCCTTTAGTGCTGGAGGATTCTCAGAGCCAGAAAACCCGGGGAGACTCATTAGAGGAGCAGCACTTGTGGCTGGATTTACCAGAGCGTCTCTGCAGCCTCCGCACGCCCTCCTCCGCTGCAGGAAGCCCTGCCCTTGCTCTGATCTGGGATGCAGCGTGCGGAGCCCACAAGGCTTTCAAAAATAAAATGCTATTAAAATAGTTTTAATCAGAATTCCTCCAGCCAAGGCACGGCAGCCAGAGAACCCGCTGTCTTTGGCAGAAAGCAGCGCGGATAAATTAAGTGATGATGGAAGAAGTGATTTCAAAAAGCCCGACTGTATCTCACTCTGCTGAGGTGGACCTGGAGTTTTTCATGAGGTGCAGACCCAGGAGGAGAAACCCAGCCTGACTGTAGGAACAAATTTAGATGAAGATATGAAGATCCAACTGCAGCCCCTGCTGCTGATGGAGTTTTTCTCATGGCAATTTCTCCATGCCTCGACTTCCCCAGCAATCTAAAAAGCTTTTGCTTCTCTTTTCCCCTCCCCTGCCTCCCTCTTCAGAGTCAAGGTTGTCTCAGGGTGTTTGCAGAGCTGCATTTCGGTCTCAGCCTCACCACTGCAGTGAAAGCAAGGTGGAGAATTCAGGGTGGCAGCAGGGAACTGGCAGGAGCCCTTC
>VZTH01009667.1:289105-313013 GCA_013397815.1 Aleadryas rufinucha
GGTGCAGACCCAGGAGGAGAAACCCAGCCTGACTGTAGGAACAAATTTAGATGAAGATATGAAGATCCAACTGCAGCCCCTGCTGCTGATGGAGTTTTTCTCATGGCAATTTCTCCATGCCTCGACTTCCCCAGCAATCTAAAAAGCTTTTGCTTCTCTTTTCCCCTCCCCTGCCTCCCTCTTCAGAGTCAAGGTTGTCTCAGGGTGTTTGCAGAGCTGCATTTCGGTCTCAGCCTCACCACTGCAGTGAAAGCAAGGTGGAGAATTCAGGGTGGCAGCAGGGAACTGGCAGGAGCCCTTCGGAAATGAATCCTGGGGGCAACATTTTGAGGAGCAATCCTCATGTTGGTGGATTCCAGCTCCCCTTCAGCACCTGGGGAACTCTGCAGGACCAAGACTCATCTCAGGGTTGGATCCAACAGCAGTGGGTGCACCAAAAACTCTGTTTCACCCAAAATGTGCCACAGCTTCACACACAACGAGGGGCATTTTAAAACTACATTTTAAAGGTTTGGTGGTTTTTTTAACTACACTCTGGCTGAGAGTAGTTAACTTTCCAGAGCTTGAGATTCTGATGTTATTAGGGCAGGTATTAACCTTGTGCCCACAAGAGCCAAACCCACCACGCACAGAGCAACCCACCCACGGGCAGGTGGCAGGAGGGGCCTGGGGGATCCCTGGAAGCCCCTCAGGTCCCTGGAGAAATATTTGGGAGAGGAGGCCTGGAGTGCATGGCAGCACGAGAGCGTTCACTTCCAAAGGAAAGCAGATGGTTCATAGCCCAGAGAAACAGGCAAACGGTGAGAGGATGTGCTGGGAAAAGCCAACAAAAGCCAGGCGTCCAGGACTGCTTGAATAACCTTAAAATACACTTTTCCTTTTAATTCATAAATTGCCATGAATTGGGGTTTTTTTCCTCTGTTTCAGCAATCCTGAGGCATGTGAAGGCTCTGCCTGTTCCCGTCCCAAATGGGGGAGCAGGCTACCCCCCTATCTTTTCTGTGCCTTACAGGAAAAGTTAGGGTTCAGCCCTTATTTTCCTGCAAAAAAATCCCTTCCCCTCACAGCCCTGGAGGCTTCCAGTCCCCCCAGTTTCCAGCCCCAAGCCCCAGTGGCAGCCACCAGTGCAGTGCTTTGCTGGACAGACATCATCTCCAGGAGGTTCCTGTCCATGGAAACGTCACGGCCCCAGAGTTAATTAAAATAAAATATCCCACGCCAACAGGAGCCTCGTTGTCTTTCAGGGTTGTCTCGATAATTATAAAATAAATTGCATTTCTATTGCGCCTTTCATCCCTGGATCTCCAAGTGTTTTACAAGCGTTAATTAATTCAGCTTTCAAATAGCCCTTCCCTCTGATGCCACATAAAAATTTAATAAACAGGTGGAGGGAGAGGCAGGGACCTGCTGTGGGACACGTGGTGGGTCAGTGGCCAGCATAGGGGGAAAGCCCCAAACTGCAGAACTTGTAAGGAATGAGAGTGCCAAAAAAGAGGGGAAAAGCTGTGAATTAGGGATCTGAACACCCATTGCCCCTTGGGGACCCCAGAGCCTCACACAGCTCTGTGCTGGTGTGGGAATTGCTGCCAGGGAAGGGAAAAACCCAGGGTGGGGATGTCAGGAGCTGTTAAGGCACATGACATATTGATGGAATTAAAACACATTTAGGGAAATCTCCAAACAGGTTTTTTTCTTTCTTTTTTTTTCCTTTTTTTTCTTCTGTTTCCCTTTTTTTTTTAGCTTTAAAGAATAACACTGACTGTCTCAAGCTGTGGTAATGTATTCAGGCAACACAACTGAGTCAGAGCTAATTGAATTTAAAAGCAGGTATTACATCTGTGCCTTTGGAGTGAGTACATCCTGAAAATCACTTCAGTGATGAAGTGTTTTACCCAACTACTACTTAATCTTTTTACATAGAAAGCAGAATTAACCCCGCTGCGCAGCCTTCATTAAGGAAACCAAATGAAGTTACCTGGTGAGATTCAAATGTGCTCCAAGTGGCAAAACTTCAGCTGAAGTTTCCTAAATCCAGAGGGACTTTTCTTTCTTTTTTTTTTTCTTTTTTTTTTGTTAAAAACCCTACAAAGTGGTTTAAACCAGGTCAGTTATCTGGGTCCTGTTTTACTTTCTGTCGTTAAATCTGAGAGGAAACAAGCACACCAGCCCCTGTATAAATACACATACAACTGGAGAAATAGGTCAGCTTCCTGCACCCCTCTCCCCAGAACCAGCCCCACCTGCCCTCTTTTCCCCATTCCCACCCCGTTTTCTCTTCTGCTCCTGACTGTCTCCCTCTCTGCAGGAGGGTAAAATAAATGGAGGAGAAAACACGCCCTGAAGAAAGCTCCAAAAATAATCCAAGCCCCTCTGCAGCAGCACTGAGCATCATCCAGAGCCCCTGCTCCCCCCGGAAAATCCTAGGGCAGGGCAGCAGCCCTAAAGCAACGAGACTGGGACCCTTTGTGGGCAGAGTAAAAACCCACAGATCTTTATAGAGAGAGAGGCATAAAATGCTTTGGGTTGGAAGGATCTTAGAGATCACCTAGTTCCAACCCTCTACATTATATATATACATATATAGATATAGATATATATATGTGCACACACACACTTGTATGCATATATTCAAGTATATATATATACACACACACTCATATAGATATTTTTACTTCATATTCTATTACTTTTTACACTTGGTGTATTACTTTATGCATTTATATATATATATATCCCACACATATATATCCCTTTACATACTTGGTCTCTTACTTTACACCAAGCAAAAGCCCAGAGCAATGAACTCAGCTCGGAGCTGGTTGCACCCACCTCGTGCAGGGTCCTGCTGCGGGGTCCTGGGGGAGGAGGCAGATCCCCCTTCTCTGGGCCAGAAAAAGAGCAGGGAGAACACCCCAAAGAACCATTTGTAAAAGTATTCCAGGAAATCAACATTTTTGGCTGGCTGTATTTATCCATCAGTTCCCAAGGCAGCCACGAGGGAGCTGGGAAAGCTGTGGGGATCCCCTCGACTCTTCATGAATTTCAAGCGCAGACAATTGATTTACATCGGCAGAAATTTGCATGGGGAGAAAAAAAAAACTGGGAAAAAAAAAAAGGGAGAAAAAACCCCCTAAAAAATAAGCTCCTCACCATTCATTAATTTTCTCTAAAATTCATTCATCCAATTAGGCAGCTGAAATGGTGCGTTGTAATTTAGACACCCTGTGACACACCATGACTAGTGATGGCTCCTGATTCAAAGGGAACAGGAATGGAATAAATCTCAGGCTACAGGCTCTTCAAAACCTAATTTCCTTCTAGTTATGAACCGGGAAATCATCCGGAGAAATCAGGAGAGGTTCAGACAAATTTAGGTTGGGCATCAAGGAACGAAGCAGGTTCTTTGCTGGCTGTGGGCCCACAGCTCTAAATTTGGGGGAGTTTTTCCTTTATGAAACATCTCATCATTATCACTGATGGATCTGGAACAGGGATCACGTCCTTGTGCGTCCACCCCGGAGAGCATCTCCCACAGCATCCCCAGTGCCCTTAACTGGGGTTTCCTTTCCAGCCTCTGCATCTTTATGAGCAGGGAGAGGTTTTTTGGAAGACAAGTGCCCGAGTCAGGACATCAGGTTTGTGCTGCAGAGGACAGGGTGTGACTGTAATAAACAGGGTGATTTTATGTTGCCTCCTTGCCATTAAGAGTCACTGCAATTTGCTGACCGAGGTGGAAGGGGACGTTATCAGGGTGATAAAGCAGCGCCCTGGGGGCCCTGTGGATGCTCCCAGCCAGGTCTGCCACGGGGTTTGACCCATTTTGCAGAGAGGGAAAGCAAAGCACCAAGTATGTTCAAGTTTTTCAAGGTAATTTTCAAGTTGAATAAAGTTGCAATTCCAGAAAAGAAATCTCACTGAGGTCCTGAAACGTGGAAATTACATTTTCCTCAGTGCCTCTTACTGACCTCACTGGGAGCAGGGCACTCCATCCACTTGTCCACAAAATGCATTTAAGTGTCCCCATTTAACAGAGCTGAGGAGGGAAATTTGGAGCCAGACTGTCATTTGGAGACTTTCCACAAATCTTCCACAAGATTTCCAATCACAGGCTGTGGAAGAGAACTGAGGACTTCCCATTCCCCCAGGGATCACAAAACCCCATGGCTGGGCCTGGGGCCCCTGCAGGAACCCAGAGCATCAATAACCCAGCAATAAATCTTCCAGGCAGCTGGTTCCATCCTGTGAGTGAATATGGAGATAAATACAGAGACGTGTTCAGAGAGTTATAGGCAACTCATCATCACAACGTGTGAGCACTTATTGAGTTTCCCAGGATTTAGGGTGAGATCCAGAGATGCACTTCAGGTGCTGTAACTTAGGTAATGGGATGCCTAAAATAGGAGCAGGGATGCTCAAGGACACGGTCTCCAGGCGTGTCTGATGCAGGGACCAGCGCTCTCTGCGAGGGAAGCCTCTTTTCCCTGGCTGCACCAGGGGACTTTCCTGATGTTCCACTGAAATCTTGGGGCACCACCAGGGTTTGAATCCACATCCTCAGCTTCAGCCCAGCACCTTGGCTCCCGAGCACCCCAATAGAAACCCACGATTTGGGGAGTCTCAGAAGCTCCCTCCTCCCATCACTTATAAAATCATGGAATGGTTTGGGTTGGAAGGGACCTTAAATCCCATCCAGTGCCAGCCCTGCCATGGGCAGGGACACCTCCCACTGTCCCAGGCTGCTCCAAGCCCCAATGTCCAGCCTGGCCTTGGGCACTGCCAGGGACCCAGGGGCAGCCACAGCTGCTCTGGGCACCCTGTGCCAGGGCCTCCCCGGTTCACGGGTGCATTTCCTCCCTGCCCCTGGTAATCCATCCTTGTGAGGAGGAGAACTACCTAAAATCTCTGCCTGGAGAGGTGTTGGGAGGAGCAGGTGACCCAGCCCTTCAGGAGCAGCTCCGTGCCCTGAGGGATGGCTCCTGCTGCTCCACTGCCAGGAGAAGCACCTGCCTTTTTTCCTATTCCTCAAAAAAATTAAACTCCAGAAACACAGAGTTAAGATCTGGAGGCAAAAAGGAAACTCCTGGTGCCAGGTCCCGTCAGTACTGGGGAAAAAAAAGGTCCCCAGTCCCCAAAAGCCTCCCAGAAAAAAAACAGGAAGAAGTAAATAAATTTCACTGAGCCTTTTGAAATGGTTTAATTGCCTTTGTGCTCTAATTGCTCCTGGTTTTACAGCCTCATTTCTTGTCATAAAATTAGTCCCATTTTTTATGCTTTTTCCTTTCCTACTGGTCTGTGATTATTATTTTTTAATTGCTTTGGTGTGTTGATCTCTCCCACGTCTCCCCCGGGAAGGGGAAGAGGGACCTCATTCTGCGGCTGTCGCCCGCACTGAGGATGCTGCAGCTGCTGAAAGGAGATGGACGCTCACATTTTGGGGGGAATTTTAACATTAATCCCTCCAAAACTGTCACGATTACCCAAGAGCAGGGCTGGGCATGGGGACTGTGCATCCAGGCAGAGCCCAGCCCCGAGGGGAGGAAGCAGGGATTAGGCACACGGCGGCTCGTGGCAGGATTTTCTGGGGAGAGATTTCTCGCTACAAACCACAACCATCAGGAGCACAAGAAAAGTGCAGGAGGAAACCAAACCACCCGAAAAAGATGAGAGCTGCGTCATCTGTAACCCTTTTAATAACCACCTTATTTCGGGCAGCACCAGCGCGTCCTCGCCGCCTCCCGGCGCAGCGTCTCCGTTTGCTCGGGAGGTGATGTGCAGCTGCAGCAGGAAGCCATGCGTGAAGTTTATTAAGGCTGGGTAATTTCTATCGGTTCTGTGTACTATTGATTCCATCTCTACTGTTATCTTGCTCTGTCTGGACCGAAAAAGTGATTTAAAAACAAGAAAAAAAAAGAGCATATAATTCTTTAAAAACACGAGTATTATGGGATGTGGGACGTTGCCATTTTGGATGCATTAGCAACAAGCTGCAGAGGAATGTGTCTGAGATACAAATCTTATTAAGGGGACTTTGATGATGTTGAGACTAAAAGAGAGGGAGCACTTTGAGCTGAACCAAAACACGGAGTTGAATCTGAACTTAGCTCCGCAAATTTCTGTCTCGGGGGTGGAAGGAAAATTGGATTTGCTTTGGCTTTCAGCCAGCCTTGCTTCATCCTGAACCAGCTCTCCACTGCCCAAGCTCTCCCACGTCCTTGGAGTTACTCCCAGTTTATGGCATAAGCAAGAGTGAGCTCAGAGGAGCAGCTCTACCCCCGTGGTGCTCGGGGCTGGCACGGCTCCACCTCGGTGCAAGTCCTGCAGTGTCAGAAATGCAGATCCTCAGTGCAGAAGAGCAAACCTTGAGGCCTCCTCAAGGGCACAAAGGGCTTGCACAGATCTCCACCCCAGCCCAGGGCTTCCCTCCTGCTCCTCCATGAAATGAGGCCTCAGGATGGAGGGGTCACATCCCACACACGTCCCAAGAGCAGCATTCCCACGTGAGCCAAGCTTCTCCTCACAGCTGGACCATCAGCCAAGCTCTTCCTCACAGCTGGACCATCAGCCTCATGTTCTGGGCTCCACAAAACAAAAAGACAACAGTGACAGAGCAAGTCAGACACAGATCCCAGCCGAATCCAAACCCTCCCGGAGCCGTGGGATGCCAGGATTTGGGTCAGGCCCATCTGTGCTCTGCTCCTTGGCTCTCCCAGCTAAGTGGCACAGCCCCCCCTGCAGCGACATTTAAAACACAATAATGAAGAAATCAAAGTCATCTTCTTCAGCCCCTTCTCCAGGCACAGCTCCCTGTCAGGCACAGGCACAGGCACAGGCACAGGCACAGCCTGCCCTGTCTGAGCTCTGCCCTCTGCTCCCACAGCTCTCCCTGCCCTGCCACAACCAGAAGTGTTCTTCTCCTTCCCAGTTTTCCACGGTTTTAGTTCACCTCCATTTCCTCACCAGTGCAATCCAGGGCCATCCACCACCCCAGAGCCACAGCACAAGGAGAATTTGTCCTGGCTGGACTGGAAAAAAAAAAAGGCAGAATAGAGCTGAAGGCTGCAAGATGAGTTGCGGGAATGAGAGTGCTTTGTGGGATATCATCCAATTCCTGCTGGACAAAATCCATCATCCCCTTGGTATTCACCTGCCTCTGCACCAAGAGACACCAAAGATACCCAGGAGCCTCAGACACCTCCAAAACTCTGCCCTACCAACTTGGGGTGGAGCACCTTGGGGGGACATTGAAGGGAGACCCCAAATGACATTGGTAGAGATGAGGAACATCTGGAAGGAACAGTGGGAAGCAGCAGGACTGTTCCCTGTGGCTGCAGCCCATAACCCTGTGCTTGTCCCAGGTGTTTCCCAAACTGCCCTGGAGAACATCTCTGCAGCACAATATCCCACCTTGCAGACAGCCCAAGGGAAGGGAGGAGGGATGAGCTCAGGCTCAAGCCCTCTCTGAATTCAGCTCACTGCCAGTACCTGTGGGCATTTTGGAAAGGGAGCCTTTATCCCTCTCACAGAGGTACCAAGAGAGCTGCTTGTGGGTTTGGGGTGAGTTTTTGGTGCAGTGTTTTCACAGAACCCCAGGAGAGTCTGGGTTGGAAGGGACCTTAAAGTTCATTGTGTTCCACCCGTTGCCATGGTCAGAGACACCTTCCCCTGGGCCAGGGCGCTCCAGCCAGGCCTTGACCACTCAGCACTGCGGGGGAAGAGATGGGCAGAGGGGAGAGATGACAAACTTCATCCCTAATGCTCCAGCAGCAGCCAGGCACTTCCCAAAGAGCCGAGGAGCAGCCCCATGGCTGTGACATTTGCGATGCATTAAGTTTAAACATTTTCAATAAAGAAAAACAATCCATTCAGACTTGCTTTATGATTCATAGTAATTGCAAATAGAAGCAGTTAATATAATTGTCCAGCTGAGACCAGCAGGCTGGGAACATGTAGCAGTGAGATGTACAATCAGGGAAGGTTGGGAGGGAATTTAAGTGCAGGTTAAGCAAATGCATTACTTTAATAACACACAGAGACAGCCCTTGTAGTTATAAAGAGGATAAAATAAATATTGTACCAGAAATCTACAGGATGGGAGGTTTTATCACCAAGAACTGCCCGCTCGCTATTTACTTTCAATTTAGATTTTACAAAAGCTGCACTTGCCATGTTTTTTATGTATGGAAGACAATGACTTGAATTGACAAATGACCTTATTTCTCCATAAGTTTTACAAGGGAGCCTCAGTTTCTCAAAGAAAAATGATCACCTCCCAGCAGTCATCCTGGAGACAGAAAAAGGTTTTTTTTCCTCTTTTTATTTTTTATTTTAGAAAGGGAGGACTATAATTCAAAGAGGAGATGGTGCTCCTGCTCCTCTCTGCCTTGGAGGTGGGCCAACCCCTTTGACTTCTCCAGATCACAAAGGGAAGGGACCTGGTTTCTCTGCAGTGGTTCTGTGTCTGAATTTCAGCCCTTTCCTTACCCCACCTCAGGCGTGACCATCCTGGGGCATCGTGGTCTGGGAGAGCAGTCCAGCTTTAGGGCACAGATCTTGTGCACAGCCCTACTTCAGCTATCCCAGTCCTGAAAATTAAAGTTTCCCCCCTTTTAAATAATTGACTCGAGCTGGTTCAGTGTGAAGCAAGTGCAGAGGGGGGGGGGAAAGAAGAAGCTATTGAAAGACATCATCTTCATCATCATTTATCCAGCTTAACCAAACGCTGGCTCTCCAGAGAAGAGCTATAGTGCTTTATTAAAAGATATTTCTGAGGGCAACACATTAAATTAAAGTATCTTGTTCACAGACTTAACGACACATAAACAGCCAAACAAAACAGAACATTGGCTCATTAGAACCGTTTATAAAATATTAAGGGTCTTAAAAATTAACTATTCACAGGCACCTTTCTCTTGGTGATGGGGGAGAATGAGGATGTACAGGCTCAAGGGGCTACCTGCAACACAGAAAAAGAAATATTGCTGTCAAACTGCTTCTGCCTGGTGTCCTCTGTTATTTGGGGGGTGATGGATCAGTGCAGTGGATTCATCCTGGGGTGGCAGAGCCTGGGTGTTGTCACCTCTGCAGCCAGTTGAATATTCCAGCATCCCCCATCCAGGTGATGGGTTAAAAAATGCAGGGTAAGAAATGCAAAAAATATCAATCCCCTTTTAAAAAACCCCACCCAAACCCAAATGAACAGCGTCTCTTTCAGGGCCCCCCAGGACCATCCACGACACCCCCTGGGTGCAGGTAAACACGCCTGAATCCACAGGGATTCATACCAGGAGGAGGAGACAAGGAATGTAATTTTAAAGTCACAGAATTTAACATAAGGAGGTAATGGGATTGCAGTGGCTTTCCAGTAAATGTCATTGCTGTAATTAGGAGAACAATTATTGTCAACCGGCAGAATTGTCCCCTATCTGTCATTTCAGCAGGAGCAGCCAGAGCCGCAATTAAGAGCCGCACGGGAGGGTCGCCGGTTCAAACCGCGCTGAATGGGATGGGCGAGGGCAGAGCAGCACCCGCTGCCAGCCCGGGGTGCTGGGGACAGGGTTTGGGGTCCCTCCCCACAGCGCCTGCCCCTCCGCCTCCTCTCGGGACAGAAACTTTATTTACTACAGCACCAGCCCGGTGTCCTGGGCTTGGGCAGGGAACTCTTTGAGCAACTGCTTAACTCAGAAAAAACCAATGTGCTGAACTGATTTACAAATCTAAGAGCTGGGAGGCCAAACCTTCCTCCACCTAGAGCAGCAGGAAGCTGGAGCAGCTCCAGGGGGAGGAGGATGCCCCGGAGATGGAGCCAGCCCAGGATCACGCACGTTGTCTCCAGCTTCATCCCCTGCACTCGTTTTCCCGGGAGAAGGCTGCTCTGAGCGCAGCTGGCAGCACGGGGCACTGAGGAGTGAAAAAGAAGTTCCTCGGAGGTTTGAAGAGGCGGAGGCTGCAGCCGTAGCCTGTCATTAACAGCATCCACATCCCCGGGGACGCCTGATCTCCAGCTCGGGCCCTGCCTTTCCCAGGACACAGCCCCGCGCTCCCAAATCCCCGTCTCCTGCCGCACACCCGATGTGCAGGAGCTGCCGCTGAGCCGCAACTCAGGGTCTGAGCAGGGCACAGCCCTTGCCCGGCACCCTCAGGGTGCCACCACCAGCCAAGCCAGAATCGAAAAAGCCAGAAGTATCCTGCGTCCAAATTTCCCAACCTGGGCAGAGAAGAGAATTCTGCATAAAAGGAAAAGGGGATGCAGTGGAGGGAAGGAACAGGGGGGCAATTATTCCACTGAAAGCATTTGCAGCATCCTTGCAGCTCGCTGTGATTAACCGTGGCCAGAGTGCTATTAGCAGCCTGGGATGATGATTAACAAGCTCTCCTAATAGCTGTTTTTAAACCTGCTTTAAAAAAAAAAGCTGGAGCAGAGCTGGAAGGGGGTGGGGAGACCGGGTGGTATCTCCAAGGAAACCAGAAACAAAATGGGCTTTGGCACATCGCAGAACCAGGCGGGTAATCAAAGATTACAACCAGTTTTAATTTAAGGTTAATTATTGTTTACTCTCTGGAGCCCGCCCCATCGGAAAGCAGCAGTCGGTCTGACCTTCAGCAGCTCGTGGTGGGGCTCTCAGGTTCCTTCCCCCTGGAAAGGCTCGCCGGCATCTCCCGGTGGGAGCGGGGATGGAGGGGGAGCTGCGAGAGGGAGGCATCGATGGAGGGGGATGGTCAAAGGAAGCCGAGATGGAGGCATCGGACGGGTGGATCCTGCCCCAGCTGCGGGCTGAAAAGCTTCATTCAGCTTTATTTAACTGGTTGCCCCAACTGCAGACACGGTTAATTAATTTTGGACTTCTATTGATTTCCCATTTGGAGGAGTCACAGTGGCATTTTCGCTCAAAGCCAGCCCCATTTTTATCAGTGAAAATGCTGTGGAAAGGTGCCTTCCCCTGGCGAGACTTTCTACCCCCACGGAGGAGGAGACAAGGCTTTACCACGGCCAGGGCAGGGGGGCTTTGGGCATCCTGCCTGGGGATGGAGCCGGATGGCTGCCAGGATTTGGGGAGCTTCTCCTGCCGAGGGCCAGGGCTGAGCCCCACCAGGGCTGGCCAGGCAGCAGCCCAGCCTCCAGCTCCTCTGGGAGCTGTTCACCAGGTGGACAAGGTCGGCTCTTGCCCAGCCCAGAGAGGATGCCCGTGGGTAGGGGGGGCTCAGCACCCCATGCTCTCACATCCCCCCTCCTTTCCTCCCTTCTCAGCCCCCAAAGGTGCCCAGGAGTCCAACTCAACCAGGGGAAACCCAGCTCTACAAAATACTCCTCCTGCTCTAATTCCACCTTGCACTTCCCCAGGCTGGATCCACCCTGCTTTTGAACACCGAGGCAGACTGCAAAGACGGGGCATTTCTCAAAGTCTATCCTGGAAGATACTTTTTACCCCAAGCCCCTGTTTTGAAGCTGCCCTGACAGTGCTGCTGAGGAATGGCAGCTGAGATTAAGGATGGTGACAACTCCCCCGAGCTCTCCTCCCTTTGCTCGGAGACAGACGTATTTAATTATGATAGAAAGGAGATCCTGGTGCGTGCTGCAAATACTTAAGGTGATTTGAAGCGTGAAGCTGCATAAGGTTTGCAAGATTTGAGGTTTCCAATCTGTTTGGGCTTGTTTAGACTGTTTCTGCTGTTTATTCCCTCTGTATTTTCACATGTTCTCAATCACATGGGGACTTCAGGAGACAAGTCTGAAGAAATCAGTGCAGAAAGGTTTTGATAACTTAATTTTCCATGTGACGCCATCACTGGGAGCGATGGGAGCATGGGGTTGGATGAGGAGGAGGTGGGCACCGAAGGAGGCATCGCTTCTCTCCAGGAGCAGTTTCAGTCCCTCTCTCCAGGATTCCTCTTTCTTGTGATGATCACTTTGCTGATCCCTCTGCTTTGGCCTCGCAGGGGTTTGTGAAGGGCTTTGTACCCAGGTGAGCACAGCAGACGGGAGGTGGAGAGGGTTTCCCCACCAAGCTGATCCCTTGGGGTGAACCCAGGTGTTGTCCTTTCCCTGCACCAAAATTTAGGGTTGATAGCGTGGCATCAGCAGGAGCAACAAGGACACCAATGGCCCTCCCAGTGCCACACACCTGAAACAGAGGAGGGGGTGCAGCAAAACCTCCCCAGGCCCTGCATCCCGAGACACGGAGACACAAACAAAGGGGCTCGGAAGTCAGTGTGGACCTTGCTCAGTTTACTGTCCCCCGGCCCAGCTGGCTGATGATCCTCTGTCCTACAACCCAACAGGTTCACGTGTGGATCCCAGAGATCCAGGGCCGGTTTGGGACCAGCCAATGTTGTGTCCTTTCACTTCTGATCCCGGCAGGAACTGACCGATAGCAGATTCCAGAGCTTGATAAGAACAGGTTTAAATCCTGCCTGGTTGGGAACACTGCAGGCATTTGGAGAAAATAAAAAAAATGGCTTTCCAGTGTTAATATTTACCTGGGAGATCAAATGATTAAACGATAATCTGCTCAGAACTTTTCTTCTAAGTTGCCTTTGAAAACATTTATCGCATTTCCTTTCTGCAGCGTGACTGTCCCTGCAGCAACCCTGATGTCCTCCCACCCCAAGGAGACCCAGCCAATGCCACCAGAGAACTTCAAACCAGGACAGCGAAGTATCCCCACACTGCCCCATTTGCCCCCAAAAGTGAGGCCTTGGCTGCTTTGCCATCAGAGGATGCTCTGGAGCAGCGTGTGTCACCCCGAGGGGTTTGGAGGAATCACCCTCCACTGTCACAACAGAGATGGGACAACCCCAGGTGGCCTCACAGGGCCTTTCCCTAAAAACTCCCAAAACATCAGCAGAGTCCTTCAGCCACAGATCGTCCCCCCTGCAGGCTGGTGGGTGCTCTGGCTCCAGCGCTCACTTTGTCACTGCTCCTCCTTCTTTTCCAAAGCTTCACAAGGCACACCCTGGTGTGAGCGTGTCACCGGCAGAACCAGCTCCTCAGCAGGTCCTGAGAGAACAAACAGGTTGTGGGGAGCAAGGTGAGAAGGGTGCCTTGTGTTTGGTGGCGTGGAGGATTTGTTTGTTTGGGGATTCAAGCAGCAGTTCTGCATCCCTGGTTGCCATGGCAGCACAGGCACTGCCTCGAGCAGGGCCAGCACTGGCCACGCCCTGCTGGGCCCAGGCAAAGGCAGCCCCAAAACTGCCTTGAGTGAGACCCCGAGCAGAGCAAGGAGCAAACCCAGGGCCCTGGGCCGGGGCTGGGACCCTGCCTGAGAGCAGGGACACACCGTCCCCACCCAGGAGCTCCTCGGCCGCTGCTTCCAGCGAGGATGTCTTTGGTCACCGTTTTGCAGAACGTTCGTGGCCATCACTTCCCAGCATGTCCTTGGCCATGGCTTCCTGCTGGACCCAGCTGCCTCCCTGTGCTGCTCCACAGCCAGACCCAGCACTTCTGACACCAATTAGCGGCAGCACTTGTGGAAAATCTGACCTTTCCCGTTCCCACCTGGCTGACACACGCCAAGGACGTGCCCCTGGCGCCTTTCCTCAGTCCCATCTCCACAACAGCATTAAGGGGCCGTTCCCTTTGCTGCCCATGCATGGCAGGGAGGGATGCAGGAGCCCAGACTTTGCACCTTGAGCACATTTCCTGGCTGCTGTTTCCCTCCTCACAGCTCCCAGTGCCTCTGTTCCCATCTCAAATCCGTGCTGTCCTTCTCCACGTTGTGCTGAGTGTTCCTCTTCATTGTCCTGTTTGTCTCCTCTCCACACTGTAATTTTATCTTGTAAGAGACGCACCAGGCAGTGTTTACTTTGTTTTACTTTTGTGGTGCTTTTAATTCTAAATTCTCTTCGTCTGGGCAGCACTTTATCAGCCATGGGAAGCTGAAGGAAGCTATCTTTCATCCTTATCAAAATTCCTCTCCTTTCATTATCTCCAGCGCTGCTACAAAGCATCAAAAGGGCATCTTTGTTCTTGCAATCTAATATAACTCCAAATACAGCAATTCAAGCCTTTTGAGAAAGTTATGGAGGCAAACACACGTCCACGACCACCCCTCACTGCCCCAGCACTGCCCCCACAGGAGCCCCACGNATAACCAGGTGTGAAGGTGGAAAAGCTTTTTAAAGCTCCTGAAATTAAGGAACATGAGGGGGCTTCGATAGGTTTTGGAATAAATTGCCCATGAAAGTGCTGGGGAAAACCTATCTAGGGAAAAAAAGAGAGAAAGAGGGCGAGATAATGATGTATCTAGGAAGTAGGGAAGAGGAGAGATCGGGAAGCGACTGGCTGATTGTTCCATAAGCACCTCTTAAAAGCAAACACAATAGACATGAGCAGTTTCTAAAATGACAGACAATACAATGGGAGATAATATATTTAAAACCCATATCAGTTGTTAACAGACCATAAAAACGCCGGTACATTAATCTGTGCTGTCTGTCATAGACTCATGAAGCAGCTGTGTTATTTTATAGTATCATTCCTGCGGGCATCTCTGACACTTCCACAAATACGTCTCAATTTATTTGGGTAAGAACAAATAGAAATATTGAATTCTTCTTGCTCCCCTTCTGCTGCTCTTTTATTCCCCCCCACCCCACCCCCTCCAGCCCCAACAACTTGTAGAAGATACTTGGTACAGCTTTGGCAGTGAACTTTGTCTGCCAGAATGATTGCTCGAGGAGAAATGCTCTGCAGACCCGTGGCCATCCCACAAACCCCGCTGGAGATGCTCCCAGCCCTTCCCTGCTCCCTGGCACAGCCCAGGAGCGAGGGGAGCTCTGGCCCCAACACCACCACAAGCAAATGTTTAACATGAATTATTCCAGGCAGTGACACGTGGTAGGTTCAAAGCTCGATACAGGCTTTGGTGTGGGCCCTTCAAAGAAGAGGCATTTCTGGTTTGGATCCCACGGGACGCTGGAGAGGAGCAGCTTAAGAAGCTGCAAAGTGCTCAGCGAGTGTCTAATGAGGGTGGAAGGAGGGCAGGAGCCAGCCTGGGGACAGGGGCTGCAAAGGGCTGCTGCTGGGGGAGTCTGGGGTGGCTCTTTTAACACTGAACCCAGAGCTTTGATCTCCCTTAAGATGCGAGCTGAGCTCCGGTGCCACCTGCAAGGGCAGCGTCGCTGAGCCCCTCCCTGCTCAGGCAGCCCGAGGTGCTCCCAGGAAATCTGTGGGCACTCCAGCAGCAGCAAAAGGAGGAGAAACCTCTGCATTGGCAGAGAAGGAAAGCGCCCACCCAGCAGCTCCCACAGGTGAGCAGCAACCCGGGAACTCTTCACCTCCCCTTTGGACATGGCCCCATTGGGAGATCAATGGTCACATCTCCATCACTGCCCTGGGAGAGGGAAAATCTTCTGCAAACAGGTGGTTTGTACAGAGATGAGAAAAAAAAAGACATTATTATTATTATCATCATCCTCCTCTTTCTTCTGCAGCTACTCACCCAAAGCAGAGCTGGATTCCAGCCCTTTCTCTGTACCCTGCCCCCCAGGAGGAGGAACACACCTGGTGAAGGATTGCCATTCACCCTGCCAAGCCAACACAGTAACTTCCCTTTGATCAGAAAAAGACACAAATAAATATCTGTCATCCCCACAGAACCTGTTGGGCTGCCAGCTGAAGCAGAGCTGCTGTCCCTGTGCATTCGATTCCCAGCCCAACCCCGTCCCTGCTATTGCAGCTCCTGCTGCTGTCACTCAGCTGCAATTTCCCTCTCTGGAAGCTGCGAATCCTCTGGCACTGTCAGGATATCATTAACCTTTGCTTCGGATTTAAATGGTCTCTTCCTGTCAGTGCAGAGCTGCGCAGCCATTTACTCCCAGCCTCCTTCCATCCATTGCTGGGTCTCAGCACGATGTGGAGCTCGCCCATGGCCACAGCTGGACACAGCCACAGCTGGACACAGCCACGGCCACCCCTGGACACAGCCATGGTCACCCCTGGACAGGGGAGGCCCTGGCACAGGGTGCCCAGAGCAGCTGTGGCTGCCCCTGGATCCCTGGAAGTGTCCCAGGCCAGGCTGGACAGGGCTTGGAGCAGCCTGGGACAGTGGAAGGGCTCCCTTTAATGTCTTTTCCAACCCAGAGCAGTCTGGGATTCTGTGATAGTCATGGACAGATTGCAGCCTGGGAGTTGCTCTGTCAGGCTCCTGGACAGGCTGGGTTTTTTCTATTAAAAAAAAAATCAGAAAGAAGAAAATAAATAAAAACCAGAAAAGCAGAATGCAGCTGAGATCAGGCTGTGGGGAAGCAGCACGGATCAAATCTCGCTCTGGAGGGCTGGGAGCACTGAGATCTTCACGGATTACTGAAGAGACACGGCCGGGCTGGCCCAAATCGCCTTGGCCATGGTCAGGAGAAGCCAAACACATTTTGGGGCAGAAACTGGCAGTTTGGTGATGGAGTCACAGATCTCTGCCCTGCCAAGGCGCTGCTCTCCACTGAGACCCAGTGCCACATGAATGTTAAATCATCTACAAATACACAAATACAATGAGGAGCGGGGAAGGGCAGGGGGAAGCGGAGCCTCAAACCCGGGCCGGGAGCCGGGCGCTTCCACCCGCCCCGCGAGGCAGCGGCGGCTCCCCGAGCTCCCCTGGCGGGCACAGGGGCTCGGGGCTTGCTTTGGAGCAAGGAAACAAGATTTTCTTCTTCCTTGTTAATTTTTGTTTTCCTCCCAGCAAGGGAATTTTCTTCTCCCAGATCTCACATCCCAGTCCAGAGCCAAACATTTAACACAGATTAATGGGAACTGGAGGTTTTGCGAAGGCCGGGGAGCCAGGAGAGGGGAAAGGGCAGTTCTGGGTGAGAATTCTGGTAATATCAGGTGTTTCTGTCATTTGGGGATGGTTCCTGTCTTTCATCCTGTTTCATACATGAATTTGTTCCCAACTCAAGCTGGATGAACAGGAATTTTTCTTTCCAAACACCAGAAAGGAAGTTCTGATCATTTCAGATTAGTTTTGTCCATCAAAACCCAATGTGCAAATCAGGAAGCACGCATGAATCAGGCCTGTCCAGTGGAAAATTTGATGTTTAACTTGAAAAAACATGGAACAATGAAAACATGGTTGCAGGTCCCTCCCAGCAGTGTGAATCCAGGATCACCCACTCGCCCCAGGGCTTGTGGCAGAGGAGCTGGACCCAATCCTTCGTTCTGGACAGAGCACAGGGCAGTGGGCTGCGGATGCAGAGCCTTTAGCCCTATTTTAGCCCCATTTTGGCTCTCTTTGGCCCCGTTTTAGCCCTGTTTTGGCCCTGGCCAGAGGGGATGCTCGGGGCGGGTGGTGCTGCTCAGCAGCGTGCCCCAGCCCACCCACGCGTGCAGGACTCGTCTCCCCGCGGTGCCATCCTCCCAGATCGTTAGAAGAAAACAATTACTATGCAAATCTTAATGAATCAAGGCCACAACCCACAACTGGGAACATAAATATCAAAGTGCAGCCTTCGATTGAAGGCAGAGGAAGAACTGTAATTAATTCCATCAGGAAGCAAGAGCCAGGCTGAGACTCGCCATGGGGAGGACAGGTGTGGATGTGCCCATGCCCAGTCCCAAACTGGGGTGCCGGACCCCATCCCATCCGGGCAGTGCCCCCCCAGAGGACACAGCTCCACATATCTGGAGCTTGGCTTCCAGTTCAGAATTAAAAGGTTATTTGAGACTTTGCCAATTGCTTTTAATCTGGTGATGAAAGACGATGATAAATCTTAAGAGACCCAAATTAATAGAGAGGAAATTGATTTTGTAACGTGTGGACTTGTTTTATTAGACTCCTGCAGGCTGGATGAGATTGGGAAGGCAGCGCTGCTGGGCTGGGTAACAGCTCTGGCACGGCTTTGCCGGCCCCGTCCGTGCAGGCAGCACCACATCCCCACAGGCACCACCTCCAACCCACCCCCACGTGGATCCAGGCCAGCTGAACCCATCCCCTGCCCTGGCCCCCACAGCAACCCCCAGCCTCGCCGTGGTGGGCTGGGGGTGACCGCGCAGGTGCCCAGATCCTTCCCCATCGCTGCCTCATTCCATTTTCCTGTTTGAAGGCTGCAGATCCTGATTCTTCTCGCCCCTCCCCAAATTCCCCCCAAACCTGGAGCGTGACCTTTGAGCTGTGAAGATCTCAACTGCTGCAGTGACAGCCTTGCAATTAAGGGAGTCGGCAGCCAAAGGACAGGGCACGTCAGCGTGTTAATTATAACGACGTGGTGTCGTTCATTAAGAGCTGGAATGCATTTATCAGGAGAGAGGTGGGGTGCCATGCAGCATTAGGGCTCGATCTTGTTTTGGGAGATGGCAGAGGAGCCCAGGAGTTAGGAATGACTCTGCATTGGGCAGGAAGGAGACGAACGGCCGGAGCTCGGGGCGTGAGAGGCAGCGGGACTGAGATCCACGCTCCTGGGGAGCAAATGGACGTACACATTATTATTGCAATATAATTCGAGCAAAGCATTTTCCTAGGATCTAGAGCATTTGCTATAGTTAATTGAGATCCCGAAGTTCAGTGCCTTTCATTATTGCAGAGCTCTGGAGCGGAATAGTCTCAGCTAACGATCAGAGCAAGATGGAAAGGGCATTTACCGGGGCTGCACAACGCGGCTGGGAGGGGGAGAGCGCCCACAAACACACACTGGCTCCTGTGCTGGGTGGTGCAAACCCAGAGTAAGCTGGGAGAGCCTTGCTGGGGTGCAAGAAAAGCTGCAGCTCAGCTTGGTGAGCCAGGGGCTTGCACAGAGAAGCTTCACGTGTGCCAGGTCCCAGGGTGGCTGAGCACCACGGCCTTGCCAGCAGGGGTTTGCTCCAGGTCTGTGCTCCAGGTTGCTGCCTCCCTGTCCACCTTCCTGGGAAGGAGTGGGACTGTACCCTCCAGCGGCCCTGTGGAGCCCCAAGGGACAGCAGGACCGTCCCTGCCTTCTCTCCCCGTGCCCTTTCCTGTGCATAACCACACCACTTCCCAAGCAACAGCTCCTCTCTGACTTTCTCCATCCCAAACTAATCTAAACTAACCACAGGAGCAGTTATCCTAATAACCTCCACCCTGCTGGAGAAATAATTGCTGCAAGTCCAGAAATAAATGTTAAAAAAGTAATAACAGAGCTCAATAACTGACTGAACTCATGGGATGGGAGCCCAGTGAGGGCAGCAGCAGCAGCAGCTCTGGTTCTGCATGTTACCGTCCCTGCCTGAAACCCACCAGGGACAAGCTGGACATTCTAAAAGATCATCCCGCTCCATCCCCTTCCACTGGACAAGGTTGCTCCAAGCCCTGTCCAACCCGGCCTTGGACACTCACAGAGCTCACAGTCACTTATTGAAACCAATTTTCCTTTTCCAAGGGCTGGGCACAGCACCCCAGGTCAGGACATCCTCGTGTCGAGGAGGACCCTGCTGGGGGGAGCCAGGTCCTGCCCCCGCCAGGACACACCAAGCCCCGGCTCAGGGGTTGTGCTCATGCCCCTGGCACGTTTTTTACACCAAGTCCCATATTTGTGCCCATGAACTGACCCCGCACTTGGGGGACCAGCAAAGCACAAAGCAGAGGCTTGGCTTGCCATGGTGCAGCCCCAACCCCCCAGCCTCACCCCCTCCAGACACAAAGGGGGTGTTTTGTCACCAATCAGACTGCAAAACCATAAAACGTCAGGGGCTTGGGGGGTCTCCCCCGCCGCCCAAAAAGAGCCTCCCCTGGGAAACAGGAGCCCTCAATCGCTGCGACGCGTGCACCTCGGCGCCTGTCATCCGTCCCACCCCACCTGCGCACAGCAGGCTCCGCTTTTCATTAGAAACAAAAATAACCCTTGTCAGAAGGTGTTGTGGGTTTTTTCCGCGGTTGAACGCGGAGACGGCAGATGAGTGTCGGCTGAGCCGGGGCCCCCTGGCAGGGCTGGAAGCTGGAGAATTTCTCTGGAGTTTTTCTAGGTTTAGCGAGGCGGAAAATAGACAAGGAGAACACAAAAGCAAAGGCCGTCACTCAGGGTAACTTTATCTCGAATTAATCCTGCCAAAACGTGGCAGCGAGGGAAGGGCTGGGAGGGGAAGGGAAAAATAAAATCAAATGTAATATGGAGGAAATTCTAAACAAAAGGTGATTTTTTCCCATGGCCAGGGCGTGCAGCAGCTCCAGCCCTCTGACACAACTCCCCGGGTGCCAGGCCCTGGATTTTTTCCCACCTGCTCAGCATGAGGCCAGGGTGGTGCCCAGCACATCACAGCACCCGTGAGCCAGGGATGCACCAGGCAGTTCAAGGCTTTCAGCAGCAGGAACAGTTCCAGCTTCTCTTTAGAACCGAGAGCTGGGTGGGGTGGGGGATCAGCCCCAAAAACACAGGGGTTGTGGAAGGCTGGATGGTGCTGGGGGACGAGGGGTGGCAGCACCCAGTGCCTGGGAGGTGTGAGAGACCCTGAGGGACGGGGCTGGGATTCACACGGGAGCTCGGGATATGCAGAGGACCCAATCTGTCTTCTCCTCCCTGTACCAGCCTGCTCTTGGGGGATTTTTAGTTTAAAACTGCCCAAGAAAAATACCGCTGGATGCTTTGGCACCAGGTTCCACCCCGGGGATCTCCCGCTCCTCTCCTCCTTTTTACCAACACTCTACTTTCCACCAACGCCTTTATTTTATTTATTTCCCCTCTCAGCTTTTTCCAGGCACCTTCTTGTGGTTGCTATAGCACCTCCTGTGCCAGAAATGTCCTCCTTGCCCACAAATCAGAGTGATTTCAACCCAGAGGAGTTTGGGGGCTGCTCAGGCAGGGCAGCCAGGGGCCACCCAGCCGCTGGCTTCGGGGTGCAGTTTGTAGTTCTGGTGCCATCATCCCCCTCTCCCTGGTTCCTATTTCTAGCTAAATAGTTTCTCGCTGGAAAAAAAACCCCTCCTGATTGCTGGAAAATAAAAACTACACATCTGCCTGGGGTTAGCAAGGTGTTATTTTAAGGCAGATCTATTTTAAGGTGGTGCCGGTGCTGGGGGAAGTGAAGCAGAGTGCGTGTGTTTACACGGGGAGCTGGGGGGGATCTGTGCCGTTGTCACTCACAAACACCTTGTTTCCAGGTTTTATATCCCTGATCCCCCACATCAGTGGGGAACAGCGCTGAGAGCTCTCCCTGCTACTTCCCAGTGAGCAAACTGGGACCAGTGTGAGAGTTGTGCTGGGTAGAGGAGGCAGAGCAAGGAGGGGCTCAGCCCCGAGCTGCAGCTCTCCCTGGGCCAGTGTGGCACCACTGTCAGTGGCCAGGGAGGGGTGGCACCCTCCCGGGGGTGAGGTGACACCGCTGTCAGTGGCCAAAGAGGGGTGACACCCTCACAGGGGGTGAGGTGACACCGCTGTCAGTGGCCAGGGAGGGGTGACACCCTCACCGGGGCCGGGAGGGAAGCGGGCAGCAAATGCCACAGTCATTATTAGTGAACACCAGGGAAGAAGAGAACTGCAAAATAAACCCCACCAAAACCCTTCCAGTTCTCATTTCCGCCCTTCTCAGCCCAGTTTCCCAGGACATTTAAGCCTATCCCGGGGCGGGGGGTGGCGCAGGGTGCAAAGGGGGCACCGGCGTGTCCCCTCTGCCGCGGTGCCCCCGGCAAGACAGCGAGGGGCAGAGGGGTGCAGGGACACATCTGGCAGGCGTGGGGCAGCTCAGCCCTAACACTTCTGGACAGATGAGCGCTCTGACAGAGCTCGTCAGGCAGGGAGCAGGCAGGGAGCAGGCAGGGCCTCGGCAGCATTAACCCCGCAGCTGCTGCGTGAGGAGAAGCTCAGCTGGGGAACAATCATGCACCCCTCTCCCTGCACACCCTGCACCTTTGGCAGTGGGTCACAGCCATACCGTGCAGGTGATATGGACAAATGGACACTGCCTTGGGAGCTGCTCCGAGAGCGTCCGGCACGGCCGTAGGAAAATCAGCCAAGCCATTTGGCCAGCATCCAGGTGGCAACTTGAAGCTGGAAAGGGGCTCAAAACTCGAAAGATTTATGGCCACCCTGCACTCTGAAACCCTTTTACATGATTAGAGCAATGGCCACGAGCCGGGTGTCGGGGAGGAGCAGGACTGCCTGTACCCAGTGTGCAGCCATGGGGCATCCAAGACCCATTCCAGAGAAAGGGGACAACAGACTGAACCCTCTGTGGGTGTCTGGAGGCTCTTCTATGCCAGTGAGAGCATCCTGTGTGCCTGTGATGGCATCCAGGTGTACTGGTGTGACCGGTCCCTGATGGATGGTGGGAGCAGAGGAAGAACATCCCCATGTCCAGGGGCTCCTGTGTCCCTGGGACTGGCCCCTGATGGCTGCTGGGGGCACAGGGAGACCATCCCTGTGTCAGGGGGGCTCCTGTGTCCCTGGGACTGGTCCCTGATGAGTGGTGGGTGCACAGGGAGAACATCCCTGTGTCAGGGGGCTCCTGTGTCCCTGGGACTGGCCCCTGATGGCTGCTGGGGGCACAGGGAGACCATCCCCATGTCAGGGGGCTCCTGTGTCCCTGGGACTGGCCCCTGATGGCTGCTGGGGGCACACACAGCACAGCCCCACGTCAGGGTGCGTGCAGGCGCTGCAGCTCTGTGGCACCACATGAACAAACCCGTGTCATGCACAGCGTGCCCAAGGGTCAGGGCTGGCGTGTCCCAGTGATCCCACAGAGATGTCTCCTCTGAGGTTATCTACAGGTCACTTCCCAGCGCTAGCAGAGAAGAAAGACAATTTTTCTCCTGCCCAGTGACCAGGCTGAACTTCCCAAGCTGTTCGAGCGCCTGTGCGTGAAAACTTCAGCTCATTAATTAAGCCCAGAAAATTAGAAGCTGGCCTAAATATAGCAGCCCAATGAGACTGAAAAACGAAAGGAAAACATCCTTCCAACTGCCTCGCCCGCCCACCCGCCTGCGCTGGCAGGGAAATAAAAGACAGAAATTCCCTTTTAAACTCCGCTTCCCCCGTGCACGAGCAAAGCGTCGGGACCCGCGCGGGGGAGAATTCAATTAGAAAGGAGCTGTTTGCAAAGAGGCTGGTCCCATCTCCCATCCTGCAGGTCTCTGGGACACAGAAACTTCCTCCAGGATGGGGAAACCTTCACTTCACTGTTCTCTTCACCGGTTCCATGGGCTCGTGGTGGGAGCAGCTGGGAGTAGCCAGATCCCTGGGGGCTTCTTAGGCTGACATGGAGCCAAATCTCCTGCAGCTTCCTACCAGCTTCTTGTCCAGGAGAGGACGACAGGAAAAGGGAGGAAGGGAGGCAGGAGGGAAGGAAGGAAGGAAGGAAGGAAGGAAAATAAATTTCTTTTCCTCCCTGAGGGCTGGCAGAGCATTAAGACCTCATTTGTTTGGCACAGGGATCACGGAGTCCCATCTGGCACATCTCATTCAGCCTTAGTAGACTGTTTCCTATTTTATATTCTGGATAATTTAACCCACCTCAAACAAAAGCTTCTCTCCCTGCCCCAAGCACAGCAATTTCCCACCACACTCTCTCACTCACACAGGTCACAGACCTGCAAAGAGGCGTCCTGAGCATCCAATGTGGATGTTTTTACCCATAGGATCGTGTTGCAGGTCATAGATCCTACAGGATGTGCACACACACCTCTCCTCTGGATGGACTTTTCCCTAACAAAGCACCAGCTTCATCAGGGAGCTTTGCTGGACCAAAGGCACTGGAGGCAGTGATGGTGGAGCATCGTTTGCTCGTGCCCACAGACAGTCTCAGCCAGCTGCCGCCTCCCAGGAGGTGACATTACTCTGCCCTCGGAGCCTGAGCCTGGCCTCGCACACCCCGGTGACAGCAGAGCCAGCAGAGCAGCCAGGATGGAGAGCTGCAGGCGGGCTCCCCCCTCCCGGGATACAGGCTGCTGTGGTGATGAGGGCTGGGTAAGCACCAGGCATCCATCGGCCACGACTCCCCGGCTCAGGGCAGCAGGGTGGGGGGTTCAGGGCAGCA
>VZTH01009667.1:319125-335383 GCA_013397815.1 Aleadryas rufinucha
GCCCCACGCCCCGCTGCCGGTCCCGGCGTGCGCCCCGCTCCGTCCCCCGCCGCACCGGGATGTGTCCGCGCCCCGCTCCGTCCCACGCCCCGCTGCCGGTGCCTTCCCCCGCGCCCCCCGCTTTAGGACCCCCGGGTCCCCGCCGTGCTCTTCTCTCGCTGCCACCGCGCCCCCGCCCCGTCCCTCCGGCGCCTCCCGAGTCGGTCCCGCCGGGTGCGGGGTGCGGCTCCGCGGGCTCCGGCATCACCCCCGCGCTCGGGGCTGCGCTCCCGCGGAGCAGCGCCGTGGGACCGCCTGTGCCGGGTGCTGCTCGGTGGCATCGTCCGTGGCTTCTCCACCTCCCGGCTCGCTGGGATGCTCCGGCGGTGGAGCCGATGCCGCTCCCGGAGCAGCACCGCCAGGATGCGGGTGTCGGAGGAGCCGTCGGAGCGTTCCCCTGTGCGACACCTCATCCTGGGGACACGGCTGTGTCCCCTCGCGATGCTGCCTGCTCCCACCCCAGACACCGGGGGTGCCTTGTCCTCTCACCACCCCTGAGCCCATCAGCAAGCGGGGGTCATCGGCTGTGGGGTGGCTCAGTGACACTAGCGAGGAAGGGACATGGGTCACCCCAAAACCACCCAAGTCCCCACGTTTGGGGGGACCTTTCCCCTGCGCTGTGGGGGCTACGCCAAATCTCGCCCTTCTGAAAGGGGAACCGGGCTCTGGGGCTGGGGACAGCCCTGGAGTCACAGCGGGACACCCCTGGGGTGACAGCAGGTGGTGTTTTCCATCTGCCCTCGGGGATTTCAGCTGAAATCTCAAGCCCTGGGATCATCCCGCAGCAGGCAAGAGCTGGCCCCGGAGCCTCCATGTCACCGAGCCAAAATTTGTCACGAGGAGGGTGAACCCCCCCACCCCTTCCATAGGAGTAATGGTTAATAATGTTTGTGCTTCCCCAGGAGGATCCCATTCCAGCCCCTCCTGGGCAAGTGAAGGTGGGGTAAGGGGAGCAGTGCGGGTGTAGAGGTGACACCCCTGGGAGGGCAGTCACCCCCTGGGGCAGGGGACATCGCTGCTCTTGGGGCGTTCACCCTCTCCGAGTCCTGGGAGGCTTTGCCCCCACAAAAGCACTCTCTGCAGCTGGGAGGAAAAAGCAGTTTTGACTGGGGGGTTTCAGCCCTTCCTCCGAGCGGGAGCACCCTGTGGGTGAGGGGAGTGCCTGGAGCGTCGCCTGTTCCCTCCCCAGGCAAACCCCTCTGAAATGTGCAGGGATGTTCCCCGTGGCACCCCTGCCTCTGCTCCTGCCTGCAGCTCCCGGCTCTCAGCGCTGATCGCAGCTTGGCTTGGCCAGGCAAAATATTACGGATTTATATCATTTTTCCCTATAAATCGTGTGCTGGGGGTTGTGTACCTGCACCTGGCTGGGGGAGCTGTTTGTGGACAGGGCTGCTGCCCTGTGAGAGCTCCCAGTGAGGGAAATGGGGCTGGATCTGGGTGCTGGGCAGGTTGTTGGGTTCAGCAGGGCAGGGTGTGTGCCGATGAGGGGCCGCTCCTGCCCTCCCCAGGGGGAAGATACCCCCCTTCTGCACACCCAGCAGGGGGAAAGCTGTTAATTGTTCCCTGCCAGATTGACTTATAAATTAACAGGTTTGCTGGCACTCTCCTCCTCCTTCCTGTGCGTGGTAAAGGCCCATATTTCAAATGGGAAAAAGTCATAAATACTTTGAGTAATGTGAGAGGAGCTTCCAGCTGAAGCTGTGCCACCAAGGGGTGTGGGGGGAGAGGGGTGCCCCGCAGCAGAGCCGTCCGTACGCTTGGGCGTGGGCTGATGGAGGTGGCGGGCAGGAGGTCCTCGGGTCCTTTTGTGGCTGTCTTCTGGCACTGGCCTCGCTGACAGGACAGGGTTGGGTCCTTCGTGTCCCCCTGTTCCCTGGTGCTCGCTGGGTTGTAAATGTAGGTTTGGTAAACAAAGGCTCTTCCTGGGGCGTCCCTTCTGTCTCGTCCCGAGGGGAGCAGGTTTGCTCTGCCTTTTTCTGGGTGCTAAGGAGTAACCAGTGTGACATCTTCCCTAAGGAGAAGAGGAAAAACATGCCTTGCTCTCTCTCCAGGAGTGTGGATTCCTGTTAGACCCTCAGTTCTGCTGCTGCCGGGGGGATAGAGGTGGGAATGAGGGTGGAGAGACAGCTGAGGTCCAGCCAGGCGGGATGTCCAAGGAGACGATGTGGCCACACGCCGCGGAAACTGAGGCTGGAGGGGGATGGTGTTTGTGGCTCCTCAGAGCACAGGAACAGCTCCAAAGGGCTCGGGCCATATCAAGGGACCCCAGAGCTGACTTTGGGGTGGGAGGCTCTGACCCCACGCTGCCCTGGGGTCTGGGGATCCCTCCCGGCGTGGATCCCTCTGCGGTGCCCGGCGGGGCGGTCCCCAGGCTGGCACAGGAGCAGCCCCGTGCAGCTGCTCTCCTCGGAGCAGAGTTACTCCAGGTAGTAAACGCCTGTGGAGCTGTTTATGCGCTCCCCACGTGGCGCCGGGGTTGCGTGGGTGGCGAGCTGCCGTGATGGATGCGAGCTGTGGCCTGTGGCCTGCGCTGCACATGGGTTTGGTTTGAACTCGCTCTGCTCCCA
Organism: Aleadryas rufinucha; assembly: GCA_013397815.1. Lineage (NCBI taxonomy): Eukaryota > Metazoa > Chordata > Aves > Passeriformes > Aleadryas > Aleadryas rufinucha. Next base: position 321,732 of record VZTH01009667.1, read on the forward strand.
GCTGAAACAGTTTTTCTTTTGCATTGCAGAGATAAAATTGCGAGTGTAGGAATCCGAGATAAAGCGAAGCCAGATCTAACCCGAGTCAGTGTGGGCAGTGCGAGCGTGTGGTAAGGAGAGAGGTTACTCAGTTGCATTAAAAAGATGCTGCTAAGTGGTTTAATCCACAGTTGCTGAACTTTGAGCTTTAAATTCTTCTTATATGAATTGATAAGAACATGCATATTATTCATAACTCTCTCCTCAAAAAAAGGGAAATCTGTAAATGACTTCTGTTAAATATCATTGCTGCAACAGCGTGAAAAATGTGCCTGACTTGTACTTCAAATAATCCCTTCCCTTGGCCCGGCTCCCTCCATCCGTGAAGCTCTTTGCTTCCTGCAGAGGATGGTGGGAATGGGGTCAGGAGCTGGGGGCTTTGCTCTGGCCTGGTGTCTCTGGGCAGAACCCCCAGGACATATATTTCATTTTTTTTATATTTGCAAATGGAAGGATCCAGCCAGGCTGGGCAGCTTCTGGCTATGTCAGTATTGCTTTTTAAAAATTGTGGTCGATTTTAAACCTGTGAGCCCTGAAGTAGTAACGCTCAGACCAGCTTCCTTTCTGCAAAGTTTATTGCACAATAAGCTGGAACAATCTGCAGGCTCTGTTTGTTAGACCTTTCTTCTTACTCTTGTCCTCTCTTTCTGATTATTTGCTTTATAACTTGACCACTTTTTTTTTCCTTGACATCAGCCTAGAAAACTGAAAATTGTCTTTTATTTTCCCCCATCTTTCAACTCATAAACCCTCTGGAGTTCTGGGTCTGATCCAACATAATTCTTTTGGATTTTTTATTTTTTTTCTAGCTTGGGTATCATTGTCTTGCCTTGGTAATTTATCGGGCTCGGTGTTCCCGTTGCAAAGGCTGCCTGTGCTGTCGGATTGTTTGCTCATCTGACAAGCCCGTGCCGAGCTGCGTGTCCTGCACACAGATGGCCCTGTCCCCCTGCAGCCCCAGCATCCTCCGAAAAAAGAGGAGTTTTCAGAGCCACGTTGCCTTCTTGACGTGGCTCCATAAGGGGCTGGTTGGGAGGTGTGAGTTTCTTTGCACTTTATTTATTATTTGTTTTATGATCCGCGAAGCCTCTTGGCTCCCGGCCCCCCACTGGCTCCCGAGGGCAGGCGAGGGGCTCCCACAGGTGTGTGAGCGGCCCAGGAGGAGGCAGAGGAAGGGGATGGGGATGTGTATCCCCCTGGGATGCCCAGGTGTGAGGAGGAAGCACGTGCAGGGTGGGGAGCGTGGCACGGGCTGTGCACACGCCTGGGGGTGCAGAGCTGAGGTGTTCAGGGATGTTCTGCTGACTCTGGAGCCACAGGAATGGTGAGGGTGAGGCAGCCCTGCTCTTGGGAAAGGGGGACACACCAGCACCCGACCCAAAGCTGGGGTTTCTCCCTCTTCCTGGGACTTGCTGGCCCCTCAGGGATTTCTGTCCCCCGCCCCAGAGAAGCGAGGCTTCACCACACCCCGATCCTGCCATCCTGCCGTGGTCCTGGGCTGTCGGAGCCTCACCTGGGCTTGTGCATCGTGGGTTTGGAAAGCTTTGGGGATGGCCTTTGCACAGCTCGTGGTGCAGCAGCACGGGATTTGGGAGCTCTGCTGTGTGGGCATGGCCAGCCCTGAGGGAGATGGGATTTTGGCATCCCTGTTTTCTGTGCATTACTATCGCTCAGGCTGGTGCAGTGTGAGGGTTGTACAACCAGGATCCATCAGAACGTCCATGCTCTAGTTCCCTGGCAACATTTGCACAAAATAAGAGCTGCTCTAGATTAGACAGCAGATATTAGTTTGTCTAAACAGGTTTAAAAACCTATCAAATTAAACTGGGCCAGGCAACTCGTACAATGTGTACACCTAAATTGGTTTAACATTTGCATAAATCAGATTAAATCGGGGCTGTGGGATGGTTTAGGTTGGGAAGCCTGTGGCTGTTTGTGCCCAGCTCCTGGAGTCCTCCACTCCTGCTGCCGTGCCAGGGTTGTTTTTGCACAGCAGCAGCTGAATCCCCTGTTTTCAGCCCTGTTTCATGGGTGAGGGCCCTGTCAGTGCTGGGTTACACCAGCCCAGGGGGCTGCAGTTGGGCTGTGACCTCTGAGCTCTGGGCTGTCCCCACCTTCCCGGGGTCACGCCCAGTTCGGCTGCAGCCGCGATTTGACACGTGTGGCAGGTCCTGCAGGGGCTTTGCCAGAAGGGTCTCTCTCTCCAGGAGGATTTTGAAGCCTGTTGGGGTTTGAGTAGTGAAGGATTCAGAGGTGAATCTGTACCTGGGGAGCTCCGTGCCGGGGGTCCCTCCTCTCCTGCTGCCGTCTCCCTGCGTCAGTCTTGGGGTGTCTCGGACACGTTGTGCAGGGATGTGATGGTGGGAGTGCATCCCATGTCCTGCTTCTGGGCACTGACCCCCTCTGGTCAGCCTGTCTGGGAGCACAGCAGGTACAAGCTGGTGTGCTCAGCCTGCGGGGGTGATCCGCTCTCTGTGCTCGCTGCTGTGCTCCAGGGAGGTGGGGTCACACATCACCAGGGGATGAGTTGAGATACACCAGATTCAAACTTCACAGTAAAGATCCACCTGATCCTCACTCCAGAAAGGCCCTGACTTTACCTAAGGCTGTTTCAGGTTTTCCCCTGCTGTCACTTCTTTGTGGGCAGTGCTACATGAGTGCTGTGGAGTCACACGGGGTAACCTCGTGCTCTGGGTGCAGAAGGCACAAAGCTGGGGGCAAAGTGCTCTCCATCTCCCTTGCATGGAGCAGCCAGCTGGGATGGCACCTAGTGAGCAGGAGAGGGAGGACGTGGTGCGTGTGGCTACTCAAACTGCAATAATCCCATCCCGGGAAAACAGCTGCCTCATCAGGAATTCAGTGCTTTGTCCCTTTGTGGTGCTGGAGTCGAATCTCATCATCTTTCCCTCTGATCTGTTGTTTAATTGTTTTCTTCGTGGTGTCCCTGTATCCAAATCAGTGTCGTGAGTAATTCCACAGCTGATTTAAGTCTGAAAGCTTCTTTCCTTAAAAGTCTTGGTCGTGCTTCCCTCCATTTTGCTGTTGTGATCCAGCAGCCATGGACAGACCTCCTGCTTCCATGCTGCGCCACGCGTGTGTGCGTGCAGCAAAATCCGCAGGAATTCTGGATTTTTGTATTTTTTTTAAGCTAATCGTCAGCTCTGACATCATCAAGTGTTTGTTCTGGTTCCTGTGAATCACAGATGGGTGCTGCTGCTTCGGGCTCGCGCTGCTCAAGGCTTCCCTCCTGCTGCGTCTCTCCTTTGTTTCCCGAGGTGCTGCTGCTCGCTGGCAGCGGCTTCAGCCCCTTCACTCCGCTGGCTGCAGAGGGGAACTGGAAGCTGAGCAGCAGTTTCCACTCACCACGAGGAGTTCCCGTGTCCAGCCCGGTCAGGATGGGCGGGAAGCAAAGGTGATGGGCAGAGCCGTGTCCTGCTGGGAGCAGGGGGTGGAACGAGATGAGCTTTGAGGTCTCTTCTAACCCAAACCATTCCACAATTCTGTGAAGGGTATTTCTCAGGGTGCTGTGGTTTCTACCAACAACTTGTTGTTCCTTGGGATTGTTCTCGTCCCATCTGGGCTGGTGCACCCAGGACAGGGGCTGAGCACCAGCCAGGTACCGGTGGGAGCTGCAAAGGGCAGGGGATGCTCTGGAGAGCCAGAGGCACTGGGGCAGGGTTGGTGCAGAGGGCTGGGTCTTGTGGTAGCCACTGCAAGCCAGTTTATGAACCAACTGGTGTTCCTGTCCCCTGGCCCTGGCACGGGGTGGCCGGCAGCGGAGCTCAGCCCTGTGGCGCGTTGCACTGGCCCATCACGAGCCACAGCACGGAACCCCCGGCCGTGTCCTTCCCTCCAAGTCGCCATTTTATTTTTCTTAAACGTTTATGTATAACCGTACACTAACCTATAAAAATTAGTTTAGGATGGCAGCCAAGAAAATCTCTGCGGTGCCTTGTGGGTAACTCCCTGTGAATTACCATAAAAGCTGTAGTGTGAGGCTGCGGTGGCAGTTGTGAGGATGCCAGTCATCATGCTCTGTATTTAAAATTCAGATGAATGTGTAATGCCTCCGTGGCTGGATTGCAGCAGCTCGGAGCATTCCTGGTGTCCCTGCCCTGCACCCGCTCTGGTTTTTTAATGTCCCCTTACGTTCTTCCAGTGTTTTGCTTGATTGTAAAATGCAACAGGTAGCAAATTGTGGGCAGGCCGTGCTGGGACGGAGAGTGGTTTCTGATAGCTTCCTCCCTGGAGGGACCAACCTCCTGCTTCCACTGAGCCAGTGGCAATATTTCACTTAAGGGAAAAGCCACTCCGTAACCCTTCCCCTCCGCATCCTGCCCCAGCCGTGTCCCGTTCCCGAGGGCCCTGTGGCTCGGGGTGTGCTGGGCGTGGGACCGGGGCTCGCCGGGTGGATGGAGCAGGGCTCCAGCAGGATGGAGTCCCCCGTGCTCGGGGATGTCTCACTGCCGTGCTGGAGAAGGATGTAGCTCCCCTGCCACCGAGCTGGTTCCTGTTGCTGTTCCTCTGTGTGCCCTTGGAAATCCAAAGTGCTCCTCTTCATCTGTCAGCGCTGCTTTTCCTCCGGAGCCCTGAGCCAAGGTGACTGTGGGGCTCCAGAGCGGAGCCTCAGCCCCGGAGCTGCTCCGCTCCCTGCGGGGCTTGGCAGGAGGTGGTGCTGATCTGCTGGGCATGATGGATCATTTCATTTAAATTTTCCTGAAATATAATATTCATCTTGGTGTCACTGTCCCACCTTTATTATAGTTCACTGATAAACATCTGTAATCTGAGAGCGATCCGCACCCTGCCAGACACAGCCTGGGAATAATGAACACATCTCTGGAACCAGGAGGAGGTGTCTCAGGGATGTGTCCCTGCTCTCCCAGCCCTGGCTGATAAATAAAGCAAGAAGCAAATCTGTTTTTCCCAGGTGTATTTACATGTGGCTCTTTGGTTCAGGGCTCTAAAATGGTGGCGATTGGATATAACCTGGTGTCCCTGTTAATACCCCACAGGGATTTCTGAACGCAGCCTCCATCCTGCCTCTGGCTGGGGGTTCAAGGGCACCACCCCAATGAATCCCCCCATGCTGGGCTGCCTTTTTCACCTTGTGGTAAATCCCTGCCCCTCTCCCAGCTGGATTTCAGCAGGAGGAGATGCAGCTCTCTCTCCCGGGGTGCTGGGGCAGCCATAGCCCTGCACGTGCCACAGATGGTTTTACCTTCTCCCTGTGAGTCCAGAGCAAGCACAGGAGCTGACAGGACCCAACACAATCCCAGGAATGGTTCCACCTTGGCAGCTCAGTGTGATCCTGGGGCACAGGCTCTTTTGGGGCTCCAGCACAGCCTCTGTGTCCCTGCAGTGCCGGCAGCCAGGGAGCATCCATCGGATTGCTGCTCATCCCTTCCTCTCCTAACTGGTTTTACCCAAAGGCTGCTGCTTCGCTGAGCTCTGACTGTGGGAACTCGGGGTCACCTCCCTGTCCAGCACAGCCAGGTGGATCAGCGTGTCCCAGCTCGGCCACCCACTGCAGAGCAAAGGTGACGTGACATCTGCTGTGCCCGGGATGGATTTTTTTTGCCAGTGCAGCAGTGGGAGGTGACAGCTGCTGGTCCCAGATGCCACTGGGACTGCTCTGCTTCCGCAGGGAGAGTTGTTGGCTAATCATCCTCTGGGGAACCAGCTCCTGACCATCTCCAGGGCTTTGACCTTCGGCGTCAGAATCGAAGCGTTGCGAATCCCCAGCAGCCTCGTACAGACCTGACCTCTTGGGCTGCTCTCCTGGAAAGGGCTTTCCTCTGCCTCTGCTTGTGCCTCCGCTTCCTCCTCTGCATCTGACCCAGAACAAGCTGAATTTTCCGCTGGTTTGGGATTTCCTGCCACCTCTGTTCCTTTCTGGCATCCAGGTCCTGAGACTAGCAGCCTACTTCTGTCCTCTTGCAGAACTTGTCTGGAAGAGGAAAATCCCTGGATTTGGAGTCCCCTAGCACCATCCATCTGGAACTGACAGCTGCCCCACCAGGCAAGCCCTGGCTCTGCTTTGGGATGCGCTCAGAGCCCCAAGGAGAGCAGCCAAGCAAGATCCTTGCTAACTCCTTCCTGGAAGGACTTGTTGTACCATGCTGATAAGAAGATTTATTTTTTCCAGGAGCCCAAAGCACAACTTGGCACTCTCAAGGGCTGAGGCTGAAGTGACAGTCGTGCTCTGAGCAGGGCAGGAGCACGAGCCACCCTCACCGCGTGTCCCCTTTCCTCGGGGAGGGATGAGGATGAAGCTCCAGCCACCACCTTCACGTCTCAGCACCTTGATTTCAGCAGGCTGACCTGTCTGGTGCCTCGAGATGGGAGCACCAGGACTATTTCTGGCTCCTGGAGCTGCTCATGGACTACATGCCCCGAAGGCTGTGCTGATGGCCCTGTGAGGGGATCCGGGTGAGGCCGTCTGGGTTTTGGGAAAGACCAGAGCCCTGCTGTGCTCTCAGCATCTGCTCCCGAACGGTGGGATGGCAGCTTCCATGCTTTATCCGGTCATCCCTCTGGAAAGCAGCTTGAAAATCCCCCGGCTGAGCAGCTGCCCCAGAGGTGTGGAGAACAGGAGCATCCCTTTGCTTCTCCTGCCGGCGGAGGTGACGCGGGGGATGGCACCCATCCGGCAGCGCTGAGATGTGCTCATCTAAAAATAGCTGTAAGGTTGCTTTGAACAGAGGAAAAGAAGGGAGGTGGGAGGAACTGAAGTGTTTCTTAGAAGTAAGAGAGAAAGGTGAATGAAATCCTTAATTGCTCTCACAGGTAAGGCTTCTCATCCCCGCTGCCTCGGGGAGCGTGCCGTGGGGTGCGGGAGCTCGGATGGGGCCCACGTGGGTGCCGTGAGCTTCTGGTGTGGCAAGGAGCTGGATTTTGGGCTGGCTGAGGAGTAATGAGGAAGGGGTGAAGAGAAGACGTGCAATTTTCGTGTTGGAGGTGTGTTTTCAGCTGGCAGGGTCTTCCTGGTCGCTGTGTGACCCACCTGGGGCATTGTCCCCAGTGTCCTACCTCATCCTGTGCTTTGGTTACTGGGTTGTCCCCTCTTATCGTGGATGGGTGATGTGGCTGTGTCTCTGCTCTGTGTCCAGGGGGGCTGGGGGCAGGACTGGTGAAGTGGGGGGCACAGGCAGGCTCTGTCTGTGCTGTCTTTGGGTGCCCCCAGACGGGGTGAGCTCCTCGAGCGTTTCCCGCTGCCGGAGCAGCCAGGGCCGGGTGTGGACAAAGGGCACGGCAAGGGAGGCTCGGGGGAAGATCTTGCCTTTCCTGCCAAGCTCTTTGCAGGGGAACAGAGGGCTGTCCCTGGGGGTCTGTGCCCCAGAGCCGCTGTCCCCAGCGCTGGGCTGGCCGGGTCAGCTCACGGAGCACGTAGGCTTGGATTTCTCTCTTCTACCCCACCAGAGCCAGGCTGTAATTAGGCTATGTTGTGTGTAACCGGATCTCCCATCCCAGTGCTTTGTTCTTGACTTACCCTTGACGTTTTCCAATGTCTCTGAGTGAGCTGTTTCCCTTATCCGTGCCCCCATTTTTCATCCTCCGTTCTGCCTCCTGCAGACAGATGCTGTCAGGGCAGGGCAGCCTGGCAGTGTCCTGGGCAGTGTGTGTGTCCCCTGAGAGCCTTGTTCTCCTCCAGGCCCTCTGAACCTTCTCATGAGGAGCATTTATGGGTGGCTCAATTGCAAGTTTTTCTAGGAAGTATCAGAAGAGCTTGTGGTCCTCACATCAGGGCCCTGGAACACTCTGCAGAGCACTTTAATCTTAAAATAAAATCAAAGCAAGGCTTTCAACTTGGATTTTTCTTTGGAAGTCACTTTATTTTAAACCCATTTTTTTTCTGAGTAGTCTTTTAGGATTGAAAAAACTCCATATCGTGAAATCTTGTCTATGTAAATAATTTCTGGATTTGGGCTTTTTGAAGTCACAAGAAGGGTGTGCTGCTCGGTGCCCTCAGCCAAGGCAGTGCCGCAAGTGGTGGCATCACTTGGAGCCCTGTCTGTCCATCCCATTTCATCTGTACATGCACCTCTGCTTGTACAGAGATATCCACAGCCTCTGGGTATGGATAATGGGAGTGCAGGACAGAGGTACCTTGTGGGCTGCCTGCAGTCATAGAATCTGAAAATACCCGAGTTGAAAGGGACCCGTGGAGCCTTTGGAAGTGCGCGCTGTGTCACAGCGGGGCAGCAGCCGGGAAAACCCGCACTGCTGCGGAGCGGTGCCGTGCCGGGGGAGGCTCCTGGCTCTTGGGAGGGAAAGCTTTGTGCCAGGTGGGATGGGGCGAGGGCAGGATGGAGCGGGCGGCAGCAGACGGGCGCGTGGGCCGCGCTGCCGGGGCGGAGGCGGCGGCGGGCCCGGGGATGCGGGAACAGCCCGTGCGGAGCNGCGGGGCGGCGGCGGGGGACACACGGCCCCTGCCCAGCCCGGTGCCAGCTGCTCCCGGTGCGGAGCGGTGGCGGGGGACACACGACCCCGGGCTGTAACTGCATGTTCCCAGCAGTAAATTCACCCTCCCGGCGGGTCTCGGGTTCCTGTGGGCTGGAGGGGAGCCCGGGAGCCGCAGCACTCGCTCCCTGCCCCGTGTCCTGGCGGGGAGCTCGGCCCCAGCTGTGCTGACACAGCTTCTGGGTCCCTCGGGGTTGGGGCCGGGTGTCCTGAGCTCTGCTCGTGGGATAACACAGCAGGAGCCCTTCTGGACACCCCTGCTCGAGGCTGGGCTCGGGGGAGGCGGAGGTCACAGCAAAGAGCTGCTGTGGTTCACTGGCACCTGCTGGAGCTTTCCCAGCTCCTGGTGGGATACAGGCGGGCTCTGCCCTGCCTCCCAACCTGCCACTGCGTCCCACACGGGTGGGAGATGCCCTGAGTGGCTGTGGGGAGAACCCTTTGTTAATTCAAGCTCAGGGAAATGCGACGGTCCCAAGTCCAGGGGAGTGGGGGGAGGGAGTTTGGGGGTCAAGGAGAGCCAAAGGGGCTTGTTTGCCATCGTGGGTGGGTGCTCCTGGTCTGGCACTGGGCATCACCATCCCTCTGTGCTCTGCTGGGAGCATGGGCTGTGTGTGGGCTGGTGGCCTCCCTGTCCCCAGCAATCACGGTGGCCCTGTCTGCCCTGTTCCCCTTCCCTTCCAACTGAGCAGGGGTGACTCTTGGAGAGCTTCTCCTGACCTTTCCAGCTCTGTGCCCTCAGCTGCCACCGAGTGACACGGTGACATTTCAAGTCTTGAATGTCTGAGCAATTTTATGAAAAAAAAGCCAGCAGAAATGAAATGCTTTGGCTTTTTGTCTCCGACAAATTGGATTTGTTAACCTGAAGCTTCATCTGTCAGCTGGCAGGGCCCCTCTGCAGCTGGCAGCCGATGGGATGGTGGGAAGAGGAGTGAAAGTGTGTCTGGGACACGAGGAGAGGGAGGGGTGTTACCAGCAGTGTGTAATATTTGCTGCATTTTCAGCAGCACGTTTCTGGAAGCCCTTTTGGAAGAGGTGGGGCTTTGCATCAGGCGTGGGACAGCTGAGCTGCCAGTGCTGCACCCCAGCCTGGCCCAGGTGGCAGCTGCTGTTGCTGTCTCCCAGGTCAGGAAGGCAGAGGCTGTGCCTGCCTCCATCAGGGGCTGCCATGGGTGCTCACCTCAGCACGTTACAGTGGCAAAGGGAGGTCAGCCGTGGAGTCACAGGATGGTTTGGGGGGGGAGGGACCTTAAATCCCATCCAGTGCCACCCCTGCCATGGCAGGGACCCCTTCCCCTGCCCCAGGGTCCTCCAAGCCCCGTCCAGCCTGGTCTTGGACACTTCCAGGGATCCAGGGGCAGCCACAGCTGCTCTGGGCACCCTGTGCCAGGGCCTCCCCACCCTCACAGGGAAGAATCTCTTCCCAATATCCCATCCATCCCTGCCCTCCTTATCCTCCCGAGTCCCTCCCCAGCTCTCCTGCAGCCCTTTTAGGCACTGGAAGAGCTCTGAGGTCTCCCTTTCTCCCTGCAGAACCCAGGGCCTGGGCGTGTCCGGGCAGGGCAGTGCTGGGAGAGCTGCCGGGCTCTGGGCACGGTCCTGGCGTGTCTGCACAGAGCTGGGAAGGGCAGGAGCCAGCCTGTGCCACTGCCCTGCAGGATTGCCCGTGTGAGGGGCAGTGCACAGCACTGCTGCTCACTGACAGGTGAGCATCCTGCCATTTAAGGTGTGTGCTGTTATTTATGGGGTGTGTCACGGTGTCCATGGGGGTGGAGGGTAGGAGATGCGCCCCCGGGTCCCTTTTGCCATCCCCAGGGAGCCAGGGGAAGCGTGTGCGTGCAGAATTCCTTCTGCTGTCGGGCTCTGCTGGAGAGCTCTGCTCAGATTTAATCCAGTTTAGCCCCGCTCTGGGGCTGGGCACGAGGAGTCCCGGGTCCCTGGAAAACGGCGCTGTGGCTTCCCTCGCCTTCTCCTTTTTTCTAAAGAAAGATAACAGAGAGGGCTCTCCATGAAGGAGCGAGCGTGGGGAGAGCAGCTCCCTGTGGAGAGCAGCTCCCTGTGGAGAGCAGCTCCCTGCCCGAGGGCTGCCGGCAGCCGCTGCCTGGGGGCCCTGGGGACCTGCCCCAGCCCAGCAGTGCTGGCAGTGCTGGAGCTGCTGCTCCCGCTCTGTCCCCGCGTCCCCCCGGCTGTGGCACGCTGCTGCTGCAGCTCCTTCCGTCTGTTCCTGAGCCGTCCCCGGCAGTGGTTTTGTCCCCGGTCCTCGGCAGATCCATTACGGCCCCCGTGGTCTTCGTGGCAGCTTCCAGCCTGCGCCGGGGTTTTGCAGGTCTCGCTTGGCTGCTCAGCAGGCTCCAGTGTGGGATGGCTGCAGGCTCTGCGAGACTCTCCAGTGCTGCTCATATGGAAAACACTCTCAGTAACCACAAGGAATGGAGATGGTGCTTAAAAAACACAAATAAAGGTCATCAGTGGGGGCCTCGCTGGATGGAGACAGAGAAGCTGCCTCGTGTGGTTTCTGCTGGGGTTGTGTGACCTGAGAACCCCCTTCCTGCGGGGTTTGAAGCAGAGCTGTGCAGGACACGTCCCGGCCCGTGGATGTCCTTGGACTGGGTTCTCCCTCTGCTGCCTCTCACCCATGCAGCCCCCAGGAGATCACACCAGAACAGCCCGACAGCCCCAGTGCCCTTTTCTTCGGGAGAGCTGCTGCGATTTTTGGTCGCACGAGTCCGTGTGCATCGGCCGCTGCTTGGAGCAATCCCACGGGAAGGCGCACGGCGAATCCCGAGTCCTCCCGTGTGACCACGGGACAGGAGAGCAGCTTCAGCTCCGAGAGGGATGGGGGCACCTGAGCTGGCCCCAGATGGCTGCTGGCCTCAGAGGATGCACAGAAAAGCCCCGGGCCAGGGGCTGTCCTTGAGGCTGAGGTGCCCAGAACCTCCCTGCGCTTCAAGCAGCCCAAAGCTCGGGCACAGCGGGCAGTGCCTGTCAGGAACGCGGCTGCCGGGAGAAACCCAACGGAGTGAAAAATCCCTTTATTCAGTTTTGCCACGTCTGAAGGGCAAGTGGGAGACTTGGGCCCAGCTTTTCCCAATGCAGAGAATGAGGTGGAAACCTTCTCTCCAGGTGCTGGTGCCATGGATGTGTGTGGCATCTCCTCCCAGCTCTGTCGCCTCGATGGGAAAAGAGACTCTGATCTGCTGTCCAGGTCTGAGCCATTCTAGCATTGAGAAGAGCAGCACGGGGCTCTCCAGCCTCTCTGGGGACTCATTTGTACTCTGAAGATTGGGTCGTTTTAGGTATTTTGGGATCCACAAGAAATCTGGATTTTCCACAGAGTTGCTGTCCTGTGGTTACTGCTCAGTTTTTGGTGGGTTTGGGCCTTTGGAGGCTTTTCAAGGCTTTTCAGGGACTGTGCCCAGCATGTGCCCTGTGAAAACCACAGGCCCTTTCCAGCTGGGTTCAGCTGAGGGCTCTGGGTTCCCCTGTACCTGTCTCTGTGTGTTCTGCACCCTCTTTGCAAGCACAGCAACACATGGCCTTTTTAATGAAAAACCTTTGGTCTGCAGTGATGGCAAATGCACTAAAATGTCACTGCTGCTGGAGGAGTGGGGAGCTGAGGGGGATGCCCATTTTCATGGATGGAACTGTTCAAGGCCAGCGTGGATGGAGCTCTGAGCAAGCTGGTGTAGTGCAAGGTGCCCCTGCCCCCAGCAGGGGAGTGGAACTGGGTGATCTCAAAGGCCAGTCCAACCCAAACCATTCCCTGACTGTGACCTGGCTCCTGCTGGGTGCCAGCCGTGGGTCGAATCCTCAGTCTCATTCTTAGGCTGTGGATGCCTTCATCTCAGGGTGTGAGGCTGGGCTGTCCCAAGGGAGCCTCTCTGAGCTCCCCTTCGAGGGATGGGTTGTGTTGGAGCTTCAGCTGCCCCCATCCCACCAGGCAGGGACCTCACCACGAGCCCTCGATAGCGTCGCATGGCAGCAGCTGAGAGCAGCCCAGCCCTTCTCTGGCACAGAAAGGACAAATTAAATAAACATGCTTGATTGCTTAAACATTTGTTTTTTAAATTAGCAGCAGCTTTTTTGTATTAAAGTCTGTGGATATGCTGCTGGGGAACACTTTAGCAAGTTGTTTTTTTCTTCCTGGTGCTACTTTTCCAGAGTGGTTCGTGATTTAGAAACCAAATGCAAACTGCAGGCCAAGTTTGAGGTTTAATCCTGTAAAAGATGTCGATGGGAAGAAACTGCAGTGCTTGGAGCTGTGGGGCCCTGTTTGGATGCATGATGGGACAGGCCTTGAAGGCAGCAGCATTTGCAAATTGTGCTGTGCAAGTGCTGGAGAGAAGTGTCTGAATTATGGAATCACAGAAGGGTTTGGGTTGGTTGGAAGGGACCTTAAAGATTATCTTGTTCCAACCCCCCGACACCTTCCACTAGACCCAGTTGCTCCAAGCCCCATCCAGCCTGGACACTTAGGAATGGCTCAAGGTGCTCCATGATTGTCCCCAGCTTCTTGTAGAAAGTTTCAGTTGTCCATAAATTATCCAAATGTTGAAATCTCCTTCAAGAAGTTGTTTGGAGATGCTGTGTTTGGGTCTGTAATTGTCTGTGTGCTCACAGGGAGTGGATTTGCAGCCCTTGCACTGCGCTCTCGCTGAGCTGGGCTTGGGCAGCAGCTGAGCTTGGCATCTTCCCCTCCGTGCATGGCACAGTTGGTGTCCCTGCACCGAGCTCTCCCCTGGCTGTGCCTCTGGTTTTGTTTGCTTTCCTCAGTCCTGGGTAGATGGCAGAGACAGCCCAGCGTGAGGGTCACAGCCTGTTTGGCTTTGCAGGATCAGGGGCTTTGGGTGCTGCTCTGATAAGAGCCAACACTGCTGAATGGCATCTCTGGGAAGGCAAAGTGCAGCCAGGCAGCAGCTGATGCTTCACACTGACCTTGCTTGGAGCGTGTGGGGCCTGGCTGTTTCCATGGGCTCGCTGTCAGTGCCCTGAAATAGCCTCTGTGCAGGAGGGTAACCCCAATAGCTGAGTGTGGATCCCTGTGTGCACCTGCAGGAGTGAGTGGGTCCCTGTGTGTACCTGCAGGAGTGGATCCCTGTGCGCACCTGCAGGAGTGGGTGGATGCCTGTGTGGACCTGCAGGGGTGGGTGGGT
>VZTH01009668.1:0-23516 GCA_013397815.1 Aleadryas rufinucha
CCCACGGCTGGCAGTGGCCAAGCTGCCCCTCCAGCCCCTCATCCCCACGTGCCATCCGGCTCCACCGGCACCACGGGGGTGCCAGGCAGGTCAGTGCCACGTCCCCAGCGGCACCAGGAGCTCGTCACCCTCTGCTCTGGCAGCTCTCTCTGTTCCCCGCTCGGGAGGGGTTTAGAATCCCCATTTCCAGGGCAGGCTGTGCATCTTCCACCCTCCCTGGGTTTCCTGCTGTGTTCTCGAGGTTTCCTGTCCCCCCTCACCCCCAGCTGCCCATGGGGTGCTGGAACGGCACAAACTCCTCCCCAGTTACAGCAAACCAGTTTTTGTTGGGTTGTTGATGTTCACTGGCAGCCCTTCAGGGGGGTGGCAGCTTCTTGCTTCTCTGATGTTGCATCTTTCAGAGTTTTGGGTTTTTTTTAATGGTTACCAACCACACTGCTCGGGGGAAGCTCTTCCTTCTCAAAAACCCGAATTAGCCAGGAGAGCATCTCTCTTCATGGCTGCTCCCAAAACGCCTGCCAAGCTCCTCTGGATGGGATCTGTGCTCTGGGTCAGCCCTGCTCAGCTGGCCAGACCCCGAGGGCAGCTCCCAGCTGCTGAGTGTCAGCTCCAGCTGAGCTCCTGTGCCTTCGTGACACAGAAATCCCCACATTTGCAAGGATTTGTTAGGCAAATCCCGCTGGCCACAGCACAGGCACATCCAGCTGCCTGGCACGGGGCTGGGGAGACTTTGTGGGTCCAGGGTGTGGGGATTTGCTCAGAGAATTCCCTCCCCTAAACTGGGGGGGATTAGTGTGCAGCACAGCCAGGGCGGGATCTGCGCTGTGGTGTGCCAAAACCCCCCAAATTCGTTTTTCCCCCCTTATTTTTGGTGCAGTGCAGCTGGGCTCACAGGGTGCAGGTTCCAGCTGAGGGTTTATCAGAAAACAGGAGCTTGAAACAGCAGCGAGAGATCACTTCGGGCTGCTCTGGCTTTACCAAACGGGCTTGTTTTGGGGGGAAAAAGCCTTGGCCAGGTTGTGCGAGGGCAGGTGAGAGGTGGGACGTGCCAGGTTTCCTTCAGGGCTGAAGGACAGGTGAGCGCAGCTGAGGAGGAGCCGCCGCGATGAACTTTTGCACTGCTGGGTGCGGAAACCCCCCACTGCTTCCTGCTCGGAACGGGTGAGGTGGTTTCCCCCCGGGGAGTTTTCGTGCCCACACCAGAACTCGGTCCCACAGCCGCCAAGCAGCCTGGCCCTGGCTGTCCCCATGTCCCCGTGTCCCCGTGCTGCAGGGACAGAGCTGCCAAGGGGCCAAGAGCTTCGGGAGGACCGGGGACAGAGGAGTAGGAGAGGCTGCGGTCAGGACCTGCCCAGGGACAGACAAACCAACTACTCTGGACTTGCTGGTTTTTTCCATACTCGTTATTTTTCATGGACTCGCTCTTTTCCCCCACACTGACTCTATTTTGTCCCTGTTTTCTCTGGTGGCGAGGGGAAGCACCCAAGCACCGCGTCAGCCCCAATTAACCCCTCTCGGCGGCGTCACCGCTTTGACCTTTAGGGTGACGGGTTCCGGGCTAATGACTAATGAATGACAGCCCGGAGGGTGGGGATGTTTGGCCGGGGCTCTCGGGGCGCTGGGGGTGATGAGCTCACCCCGCTGCCCCTTCCCGGCCGTGTTTGCTCGCACGATGCCGCCGTGACGGCAGCGGCCGGGGAGGGCTCTGGGCAGGAGCGGGGGACAGGGAAGCGGCCGGCAGCGGCCATCCCATGGCACGGGGAGAAGGAAGTGCCGCCCAGGGCCACTCCTCCTCACCATTTCCTCTCCGGGGCCGGTTTCTTCACGGATGAGAGCGGCGACAGAGGAGCTGCCGGCCCGTCCCGAGGCCGGAGGCTGCGCGGAGGGAAGCGCCGGTGAGCGGCCCGAGGGGACACCGCGGGTAACATCGCCTCCCCGTCCTGCTCCCCACCCCTCAGGGTCACCAGGACACCCCTCGGCTACTTCCAGCTCCATCCCTGCCACCGCCTCCTGCGAGTCCCCACTCGCTCCTCTCCGCCAAAAGCCGCCTCTGTTTTGCAGGGATGCTCCTGCTCCCGATGCTTTGGGATGCTTCAGGCTCTTCCCCTCCGCTTGCTGTCCTTCCCTTCGGGCTCGGCTTTGGGGCTCGGCAGAACTTGGGGCTGGGCTGGCGGGGTTTGGTGGCGAACAGGCTGTCGGGGGAGTTGGTGGCTGTCACCCCTGTCCCCCTGCGCCGTGTGCTCGGGGACGGTGGGCGCCCGCACCCGCCGAGCTCCGGCCGTGGATCGCAGCACGCTGCTCGGCTGGTTCCCAAACGGGGCCCCCGGGCAGCTGCGGTTCGGGATGCCGGGGCCGTGCTGGCCCCTGCCGGCATTCCGGACTTCTCTTCCCAGCCGCTGACCCCTTCCTCTGCAGCTCCCACTGCACGGGGCTGCTTTGTTCCACCTTCCCCATGGAAACGCTCCCTTGTGGATGGAGGATTTGGCTCCAGCTGGGGGTGGGGGGAGGGGGATATAGATCTTTAGGATTTTCCCAGCAGCTTTGCTCATCCAGAGGGGCTGAGTTTGGGGTGCAGCCTCCCCAGCCGGGGTACTTTAACCAGGGACACGGTTCTCCGCTGGCCTCTGCTGCCACCAGGGGCTTTTGCCTGCCAGGGGGCTGTCCCCATCCCGGTCCCCTCTCCCAGGCCGCCTCCGGCTGCCCACACAGGCTCCTCTGTTGTGGAAACGTTGTTTTGGAGCAGCAGGGAGCACGAATGCAAACACTGCACGAGCTGAAGCAGGAGGGCTGGAGGCTTCCCAGGAGTGTTTCCAAGTGCGAGTTTTCCAGCAGTGTCCGGGCTTGGCACAGAACAGAGATCAGCAGTGTTTACACGAGCACTGGGATGCTGCAGACCGAATTCCCGGGTTCTCTTTCCTGTTGTTCTCACCAAATATTAAATTTAGCTGCCGAGGCTGCATCCTTGCAGGCTGGCACAGCCTCCTGCCCGGCCCTGACCCGACCCTGAGTGTGCAGGGGCTGCTCTTAGAAACTTCCAGGCCTGTGTAATCCCAGCAGGTATTAGGGGCTGAGTCACGGCATTAACAGGGTTATTGTATTCATGACTGGACAGATTCCCTGCTCAGGATGGGGTTTTGTCCTTCCCCCCTGCCTTGCTTGGCTCATCTGGAGGGTTGGGCATCCCACACCGGTGGGATGGATGTGCTGCTGGGCTTTTGGGAAAGAGGATCTTGAACATCTCCCAGCTGATGAGAACCCAGTCCTCACCATTCCCCATGGGTCTTGTAGGGGATTTGGGCTCTCTGCATGGACATGGCAGTGGGAGAGCTGGCTCTGGGCTGTGAGCAGCCAAATCCCTTCATGCTGCAGCTGCAGCAGCACCTGGCTGTGGGCTGGCAGCATCTGTGGGGAGTGTTTGGGGTGTCCCGTGTTTCCCTGCCAGGAGCAGCCTCCCAGTCCTTGAAGGGAGCCTATGAAAAAGAGAGAGACAAAATCTGTAGCAGGTCCTGTTATGATAGAACAAGGGGTGATGGTTTTAAGCTAAAAGAGAGTGGATTTAGAGTAGATATAAGGAAGTTTCTTAGAATGAGGGTGGTGAGGCCCTGGCAGGGGTTGCCCAGAGTGGCTGCCCCATCCCTGGGAACGTTCCAGGACAGGATGGACAGGGCTTAGAGCAACCTATTTAGTGGAAGGTGTCCCTGCCTGTGGCAGGGGTATGCAATGAGATGGTCTTTGAAGGTTCCATCCAGCCATAACTATTCCATGATTCTGTGATCCTTCTGTTCTCTAAAACTTTCCCTGTACATTTCCATAGCCTCTCCCCTGGCGTTCAACCAACCCCCTCTTCACCTGCAAGGGCTTGGGGCTGGGAAAGTCTCACCCTGTGTTTGTGGGATGTGTGTCAGTGCCTGCAGGGTTGTCTCATGCCTGGCTGAGCTCTGTGGTGTCCCTGCTCCCTTGGGTCCATGCTGGTCTGAGCTGCAGGGGCTGCTCCCCAGTGGCTTTGGGGACAGTTGTCCCTTTGGGGACCTCAGGGACTATGTGAGCAAGGCAGTGCAGGATGGAGGGGAGCAAGGGTGTGACTCCAGGGTGGCGTGGGGACAGCCCAGGGCTCCCAGGGGCATCCTTTGGGTGACATCCCAGTGATGGTGGCATCCAGCCCTTCCTTCCTGGAGGCCTCAGGGCATCCTCGTCAGATCTCGTCTGGCTGGTTTTGCCTTTGCACGCCAAACCCTGCACAGGGTCAGGAATTAGGTCAGCAATTAGCACTCGGGGTTAATTGCTGCACAGCAGTGGTGGGTCCAGCGATGAGGGCTGGCCTCACCTGGCTGCCCGTGCGTGGTCCTGAAATCAAATTGTGCACGGAGTGGGAGCGAAGCTTTGCATTTCAGAGGAGCCAGGGAGGGTGTGGGGTGAAGCAAGGAGGCAGAGGGAGCATTTCCCAGTGCCTGGGGCTCTGCACAGCTCCCGGGGTGCCCTCGGGCTCGGTGGGTGACGGCGGCCGCGTTGCGCGGGGGAAGTAAAACCTTGTCCAGAGCGTGACTTTGAGCAGGTTGGTGACTTCCTGCTGAGCTGGAGCGAGTTAATGACAAACTTCCAGCCCTCCTCGTTTTCTCCAGAACCCTGGTGCTTTTTGGTGAGACCCAGTGTTTTAAGGACGGCTGATCAAAGCGGCTTTTCCTCACGCTGCCTGTGCCCGCTCCCTGCTCTGGGGCTGGCAGTGCCACAGCAGCAAACTGTCCCTTGTGTCAGCACTGCTGCAGCCCAGAGGCGTCAGAAAAATGCCATCCCACCCTGAAACAGCTTCTGCCACCACCAGCCTTGTCCCAGGCAGGGTCAGGGCGGCACATGGAGGTGGTCATGAGGCTGCATCCAACCCTACAGAGCTGTGTTCTCCCAGGGGCTTCCCTGCTGGGTCTGCGCCTCTTTGTCGCATCCCTCCGGCCCCTCCTCCTTGTTTGCCAGCTGAGGTTTGTCCATTCCGATGGTTATCCCAGGATGACCACATCCCTGAGCTCTCCTGTGCAGCTCCAGGGTCTCGTGTGGCAGCCCCTGTGTCCCTCCTGCGTGTCTGGGGGTGTGTGTGGGCACACAGGGCAGGGAAGGACTTGTGGGGCAGGGTTGGGGTGCTGTGGGGCAGCCCCGCTCCTCTCCCCACAGCCACGGGCTGCTGGCAGGCTCAGGCGCGGCCACGCTGGTTCTCTGCAGCCCCTCGGAGCCCTTCCCATCCAGGGGCAGCTCTCATCTCACCTCCCTGGCAGGCACAGCCAGGAAAATCCTCCCCACAGGAGATGCCACCGCAGCCAGGATGGCAAGAGCAAGTTACTCCCACCCACAGCCCGAGAGGGGTCCGTGGGTGGATGAGTGACTTCCCACAGGGTGTGTACGTGCCTGTGTGCATGTGCTGGCACACAGCTGGGGCTTTGTGTCTTCCTTCAATTTAACAGGTGTAGGGAAAGACGACTGGGCAGCTCTGGTTCAGAGCACGGGTCAGTCTGTCCTGCTGTCCTGCCTCCTGCTCGCAGCAGAACCTCTGGCTTTGGCCCCAGCCAGCTCTGACCTTCCCTTCTGCATCTGAGGGCAGGCTTGGGATTGTGTTATAACATCAATTTGCATTAATTTACACTGAATTTCATCTGTAGTTTTGCCCATCTGGCCCATCTTCCAGAAAGTCAGCCTAGGTCTGAAAGTCTCTGCCACCTTGCCATTGCTGATTGCTGCAGCTTTCTGCCCGTTAGAAAGGGGGATATCTGTCTAATTCCACAGTTACTGGTTGCTTCCTGATGTTAGGAAGGTTGATTTTACATCACTCCTTTCCTTTTTAGAAAGAAGATGATGTGAATGGGCTGTAAGAACCAGACGAGATGGAGGAAGAGCTGCCCTGCTCTGAGGCGGATGGAAAAAGCGTCCTCAGGGATCTGGGAGTGGAGATGCCCTGCGTGGAGAGCAATCCCATAGGAGACACACCTGGAGCAGAGGAGGATGCAGGAAAGGTGCCCTGTGCTGAGAGCAGCACAAAAGAAGAGGCTCCTTGTGGCCCACGAATTGTCTTCACTCAGGGCAGCGTGGAAGGAGAGACGCTGGGCACTGGCAGAGATGGGGAAGGGGAGACTCTTGGCACTGGCAGAGATGGGAAAGGGGAGACTCTTGGCACTGGCAGTGACTGGGAACAGGAAATTCCTGGCACCGGCAGCGATGGGGAAGGGGAGATTCCCGTCACCGATAGCGATGGGGAAGGGGAAATGCCTTGTGACACGAAAGAAGAGGCGTCTTGCTCCGAGAGTGACGTGGAGGAAGTACCAGATGCTGTAATCCCTTCTGCTTCCAAGAAAATAACTTCTATTTCCTCCCCGCTGCGGGCCATCGTCCGCCTGCGCCGGCGCTACCGGGGGCTGAAGAAAAGCCGCCTGCATTTAGAGCTCCCCCGGGAAAAGTCTGCGGAGTTTGTCCACACCAGGCTGCTCCAAAGGCAGCTGTCCCTGAACAGGACTTCCCTGTACAACCCTTCCATGTCCTTCTTTAATCAGTCTGGCTTTGAGAGCTCCCAGTACTTCACCTTTGACACGTCCGTGGAACATTACTCCGTGAAGAAGTGCAGGCGGAAAAAGAGCCGGAGGAAATCCAGGATGGTCCTGTACCCGGATAAAACAAAGAAATACCTCCCAGCAGAGGAGAAAAGCAAAGCAAAGCGCTGCCTCCTCTTGCTCATTGCCATTATCTTCTTCCAGATTCTCAATGCCATCGAGAACCTGGATGATAACCTCCAAAAGTACGACCTCGACGCTTTGGAGAAAACCATGCACCGGGAAGTATTTGGGCAAAAGGCTGCTGTGGAAAGTATTGTGGAATTACTGAAAGACTATCTGGCTACCCACATCCACAACAAGCCTCTGGTGATCTCCCTGAACGGCCCCACGGGGGTTGGGAAGAGCCACGTTGGCTGGGTGCTGGCCAAACACTTCCGCTCTGTCATGGACAATGACTTTGTGCTCCAGTACTTCGTGATGCACCACTGCCCCAGCGGGGCGGCTCCCCTGACCTGTGAGATAGATCTGTCTAAGAAGATCTCTGACATGGTTACCAGAGCTGAAATAGAGGAGAAGACCCCGCTGTTTATTCTGGATGAGGTTGAGCTCATGTCCCCCGTCCTGCTGGATACCCTCAGCCGGTTCTTTGAACCCAATCAAACCAACGAGTTCCTCAATGCCATCTACATTTTGATAAGCAACCTGGGGGGTGCTGAAATCACCAAGTTCGTTATCCAGAATGCATCCACCGAGCTCCTGCAGCAGCAACGGGGAGCTGAAGAGCTGCTGAGCATCATCCAGCCAGTCCTGGTCAGTGTCCACCCTCTGTGGAAGGCTGCAGACATCATCCCCTTTGTCCTCCTGGAGAAGTCTCACGTCATAAACTGCTTCCTGGAGCAGATGAGGAGAGAAGGGCTCTACCCCGACCAGAAGCACATTGAGAATTTGGCAAATCAGCTCAGTTACTACACTACAGGAGACAAGCAGTACTCCAGCATGGGCTGCAAGCAGGTTGTGGCCAAAGTCAACCTCCTGTAGGGATTTACTGCAGAGACCAAGCCCCGCTCTCGGGATTTGCAGAGTTCTGTGCTCATGAGGAGTGTGTTACAGCAGGCTGTGCTCACGGTGTCCTTTCTCAGCCCCACACCACCTCTGCCCTGGTCCAGCCTGGGCAACGTGGTCTCTGTTCTCCTCCAGAGACTTCACTTCTTCCTGATGTTCTGTGGAAAAGGAAGGGCAAGGAAGCCCGAGCCACGTCCCAATAATTACTGCTTTGTTCCTCACATTCTCATTTGGGATTCTTGTCATTGAGGAGCTGTGAGATGGCATCAAAAGCTGCAGGATATAAGCAGGATTAAAC
Source organism: Aleadryas rufinucha (assembly GCA_013397815.1). Taxonomy (NCBI): domain Eukaryota; kingdom Metazoa; phylum Chordata; class Aves; order Passeriformes; genus Aleadryas; species Aleadryas rufinucha. The sequence continues at coordinate 7,888 of VZTH01009668.1, forward strand.
AATCCCTGGGTCCCTGCCCCTGCAGAATCTCTCACCTCATGTGTCTCACTCCCTCCAGGCTCACAGCTCGTTGTTGTTTTGGTCCTGGCTGGTGTGTGCAGAGCAGAGGCAGGGCTGGACACCTGGCCCTGGCACAGTTTGTGGCTCCTGGCCCCCAAAACGTGCAGGCACTCAGAACCCTGCCTTCCCCAGCTCCTACGTGACCACATCCTCTGCAGAACGCTTTTTGGACCTGTTCCTGAGCTGCTGCTCTTCTGAGCTCATCCCTGAGCTCACCTTTGGCACCTGCAGTGAGATTTCTGCCCTGCAGGTGTGTTTGGGCTCGCCTCAGAGACTGCTCAGCTGTGCCAGATGGTGCAGAAATAACCTCTGGATTGTTTCAGGTCTGGTGGTGACACCTCAGAGCTCTTCTGCTTTTGCCTCTGGGGACACATCACCGTGGTCAGTCATTGTCTGGAAAGCCCAAACTGATGGATATGAAGCAACACACACTGGAAAAGACAGTTTGGGCTGATGGAGTGGGAACCCTGGGCTTGTTCCCAGTCCTGAGAGGCCGAGAAGAGGCTCTTTGCCGTTGAGTCCCAGGTGAGATGTGGCCTGGGAGCAGCTCAGGAAGAGCACACAGCCATGTTTTGAGCAAAACTGAGCAGGTATTTATGGCATTGTTTTCTCAGGTTGTGGTTTTGTACAAGGTTTCTACGGCTTGCTGTGAATTCCCAGCCAAGAAACCCCGTGGATGTTTGCACTGGGGGTTGGATTCACCTCTTCCTAATTGCTGGTCTCCAAAGACTCCATCACAAACTCCTTCTTCCAGAGCTATTGTCAGGAATAAACCCAAACTATCCTGAATAAAAGAATTCAAAGTGCATTCCTTTCATTTGACTGAAATGTGGATTTCCTCGCAGATCTCCCTTGTGGAGCCAGGTGGCTGCACTGCCGTGCCTACCCTTCCCAGTGGCTCGGGTTGGGAGCAGGGCTGCAGCTTCGTGGTGTGTTTTTTGCAGAGCACCTCGATGCAGTGTGGGTGCAGCAGCTCCAGGTGTGCTCCTGCTAAGCCCCATCCCAACCCCACACAGCACAGCAGTGCCAAAAGCTGGGGGCTGCACAGCTCCTCCATCTAAGCCACTTCCTAAATTCAAGTGTCCTCAAAAACTGACGTGTGTGAGCTGGTTTCCAGAGCTTAGAGAGACTTCACTGCTGAGACAGTGGGGATGTTTTTATCCTGGGTAAGAAACAGCTCAGGAACCAGCATTCCCCTCCTCTTTGAGCTGGGAGAGGGGCAGATGTTAGTTCTGATTGTTTTAGCAACATCTTTAGTTTGTAAATCCCCACCCACGGGGTGTTTGGTTGTGCCAGAGCTCCCTGGGTGCCTCCACACCAACCATCACCCTGTGCAGAACTGGAGGGGGGCTTCCAGTGGAGCTGAGCAGCTGCAGAATTTGTTTCCAGCCCTCTTAAGACTCACCTGCCCTAAATCAGGGCTCCCAGCCCTTTGCTGAGTGCCCTGTGCACCTTGAAGGCCTGCCAAAGTCTTTGTGTCCCACCAAGCTCCTCTCGGTGCTCAGAGTGGGGCTCAGCTCCTGCTGCATGAAGACCTCCTCATCCCCCAGCCTCTGGAGCCTCTGGAGGCCCTTGTCAGACAGCACAGGAGCCTCCAGGTTATGGAGAGGACTTTCCCTGCCAGAAGATAGGATGTCTGCCTAGGTTGTGCCCAGTCCCAGCTCGATGCAGGACTCAAATCCCAGCTCAAATGGCTCTTCAGGTTGTCCCCAAAGGCTTCCTCAGTTGGCAAAAGCTCTTCCTGAGTCAGGGACCCGTCTCTGTTGTGCTTGGAGCAGTGATCTGTGGCAGGCTGCTCCCCCCCTGCTGCAGGCACCGTGTTTGACCCCGCTGGTTCAGCACTGGGATGGCTGCTCCCTGTCACTGCTGGCTCGTGGGGACACACACACTCTGCACCCTGCAGCTGCATCCCAGAGCCACAGGGGGGTTTGGACCAAAGTCCCTTTTTGCTTTTGTGCTGGGGAAAGTGCAGGGTGATTCCAGACTCTGGAGTGAGGTGCTGTTACTGCCCACGAGAGCAGGGCAGTGAGGGAGGAGGGTAGAAGGGAATATGGAATAATTCATGTCTGGAGAGCACAGACTGTGACCCCGCTGGCCAGTCTGTGCTGCAGCGTTCCCAGGGCAGGGGGTCCCCTGGGCAGGAGCTCAAATTGCTCCTGTGTGTGAGCTGGGAGGGGTTTGTTTTATTTCATACAGGGATTATGAGCTCCTGTGGGCTTGGAGCACTGGGCAGGAACGCTGTGCCCGTGGGTCCCAGGGCACTCCTGCACCAGGGGCGTGGGAGCACGCCTGGGATGTGCCCTGTGTCCCTCCATGGACACGGCCCAGCTCCAGCCAGGGGAAGGTGGCTGCACCTACACGTTCTGCAGGAGCTCTGGATAACTTCAGCTGCCTCTGGGAGAAGAGCTTTGGATTTAAATATTCCTAAAAAGGACCTGATCCCAGCTGCCTCCCTTAATCAAAGCAGCCTGTCTGAAGCTGCCTCCAGGGGTGGGTGCTGGCTGCTGGGGCCAGCCTGGCTGCCAGGCTGAGTCCTGCTGGGATCTCCCTGTGCCGTGGGAAGGTGGGATGATGCTGGAGCAGAGCTCTCTGCCACACAGCACAGCATCACCCCAGCCTTGCTGGGCTTGCCCGGTCCCTGAGCGCCTCGAGTGCTGCTGGGGCTGCTGCCACTGCTCTGTGCCCACCCAGCAGGACCTTGTCCTCTCTCCTGGTGCCTCTGGCTGTCCCAAAGCCCACAGAGCATCTGTGATGTTGGCCCAGGGCACCTGAACAGTGTTTGCAGAGAGAGGCAAATGAAGGTGCTGCTTGCAGGGGGTGCAGGGGGATCCCATCCCCACGTACCCCAGTGACCTGTCCTGTGCTCAGGGCAAGGAAAAGCTGCTGCCAATCCCTACAAGGGATTTGTTGCTTTCTTCCCAACTCCTGTGGTCAGCACTAAAAAGGTGAGGTGCCACCAGGAAAGCAGATTTTGACCCCATTGATGGCAGGGGAAGATCAGGGCTGGAGCAGAGGAGAGAAGAGCAAGGACAGCCCAGGTAAATTGGAGCTGAAATTCCTCCAGGGGTGCAGAGGGAATGTCTGCAATGGCTTTTGAGACCATGCAGTGATGGGTGAGTCTTGGAAAGGTGGAAGGAGGACAAGCACCCCCTGTCCTTGGGAAGGAGGAGGAGGGACAGGCAAATACAGATGGAATGCATTCCCTGTGAGCATCCTGAAGAGATGGGAGAAATGACAGCCCATGATTTTCAAAAGAAGTTGTAACCATAGAGTCTAAATTCTTCCTCTTACAGGATATTCAGAGAATAGCTGTCAATAGTTACTGGGAAGGAGTTTTCCAGAGCTGGGGAAATGAAATATTCCATAAATGGTGGGAGAAGAGAGTCAGAGACAGACACGGTTTGTCTGCCCATGGAATTTGGAGGGGAAGGGGAGCTCAGAGGCACCCAAGCACTGCAGGAGGCAGGCCTGGGATGGAGAGCATAAACTAAGGGAAAGGTCTGAAAGAAGGTGCTGCAGAGGAGGGTGGGAGTGAGCAAATGCACGTTCCAGGATGGGGAGGGTGAAGGGCTGAGAGGAAAACGAGCCTGGGGGCAGCGCAGCGCTCACACTCCGCAGGAGGGATGACACCCCGGGGCTCGAGAATGGCAAACATCCCACCGAAATGTATAAATAGGTGTGTTGCATTTGCAAGAGATGAAGTAATGCGGGGCCACTGCCGGAGCGCTGTGGCCTTATTTGGGCACCTCTCAGGGAGGGATGAAGGGAGACCTCGGTGCATCCTGCCGGGAGCGGGGAGCCGGGACCGGAGCGATGGAGCCCGGGGAGAAGTTTCAGGTGAAGCGTGATAAGAGGTTTCAAATATGCAAAACGCGGGCAGAAAGGAGCCAGCGGTGCTGGGTTCTCCCAGCCTTCCTCGGGCAGGGCGGGGAGCTGGCTCCGGAGGGTGAGGTTTATGTAAAACTTCGGGGAAATTGCTGGAGCTGTGGAGGTGCAGCACCGACGTGGATGAGCGGAGAGGCTGCAGAGTTGCTGCGGCTGAGCCCGGGGACAGAGGGTGGTTTAGGCAGAGACCCAGGGCTCTGCTCAGGGGTGTCAGGAGGTCCCACTTTGCCTGTTCTCTGCCACCCCTCGTGCCCGTCAAGGGTCCAGCTGGAACTTCCCCCTGCCCAGCACAGAGCTGCTCTCGCTGGCAGTGCTCAGCCGCCAGAGATTGCACCAATTTAACATCATTCCTCTGTAAAGGATTTGCCTCCGTTCCTAAAATTCACCTGGATTTAGGTGCGAAGTTTCAGGCAGCCGCATCTGAAAACCGCCAGCCTGGGGCAGTGTGGTGAGATCAGCGAGCCACTGCCCAGATGGATTGAATTCCAGGTGGGATGGGTTAGAGGGATGTGGGAAGCAGCCAGCGCTGAAACTGGAGTGTGCAGAAGAGTTAATGATGTCAAAAACTAATCTGGAAACTCCTTTACTTCCCCTTGACACTTTCCCCTCGTCAATTCAGTTTATTGACATGTATTAGGTATTATTTTAGGGTCTATATCTACAGCTACCTCAGGGGACTCGAGGCCATCCCCAGGAAGTGCCTGCAGAAGGAACAGCCCTCCCCAGCACGGCTGGGTATTGTCCAGTTACAGATGAGGAGCTGGTGGTCTGTCCCTGTCTCCTGGGCAGTTTGGGATGTGACATCAGCTCCTGCCCCTCCTCCAGCTCTGGAGGTCACAGCACAGAGCCACTCACAGCTCCCTGCAGGATGCAAACAGTCCAGGATCTTCCGTGGATGCTAATTTGGGTGTTGAGCTTCCTGTGATGTCTTATCAGTCCCCTCAGGCTGGGATTCAGCTGCCCTAATTTTGGTAACTTGAGGAAGCCTGAGTAAGTCTGCCTGGGATTTCCCCATCCCTGCCTCCTGAAAAAAAGCCTGTCCAGGAACCCAGGCCTGGGAAAAGACCACCTGGAGAACCTTCCCTGAGGTGAGTGGACATTTTTGTGGCCAGCAAGTGAGATGTGAAGGGATGTGAAGCATTGATTGCAGCCAAACCCTGTGTTTTCACCTGTACCTTTGCCCCTCTCCTGCTCCTATCCAAACGTGCCTCACTCAAACCAGACCCGTGTGATATCTTGCCTGTTCTCCTGAGAAAAAAAAAATTAAAAAATTTCAAAATCCTGCAAAAAGACATTCCCAGAATTTGTGGTTTCCTTTTAAACTCTCCGAGCCACCCAACACGATTTGTGTGCAGCAGTAGCTGCAGGTGTGAGTGTCTGAAATCAGGGAATGCTGTGCTGCATTCCCACCCAGCTGTGCCCAGCTGCCAGGCTTCCCTGGAAAAGCTGGGACTGAAGGAGTGTGTGCCCTCTCAGCTGGCACAACCTGCTGTTTCTGTCCCGTGCTTTTCCTGACACATCAAGCAAACCGCCCAGTTCTTCCCGAGGTGACTTCACACACCCCGCTGTGGGATCAAGGTCCCTGAGACACTGGCTGGCTGTGCCTTCACTGAGGTCCTGCATCTCCCTGGGTGCCGTGGGGGCCTTGGAAAGTCAGTTCTGAGCTTTTCCTTCGAGGATGAGCTGGTCCTTGGCTTCAAGGTTGTTGCTTCTGTCTCCAAGCGAAGCGGGGCTCGTGTGCCTTGGGTTTGCTCCAGCCCTTCTGGGTGATGGAATGAGGATTTCTGCCCCTCCCTGCAGATCCCTGCAGCACAAACAGCACAGACAGTGCTGGGTTCCCGGGTGGCTCGAGGTCAGAACACGGTGCTGAGTGCTGCAGAACTCTCTGGCCTGACGTGACCTGGTGTCCTCAGCTCCATCTGTGCTGTGGCCTCCATCACGTCCAGCTGCAAAAGCCACTCCTCGGTGCTTCCTCCTGCCAAACATCCGGCACCTCCAGCTCCCAGGGCTGCTCCCGATGCACCCCCAGCTCAAGTTTTGCCTTTNAAAGACCACCTGGAGAACCTTCCCTGAGGTGAGTGGACATTTTTGTGGCCAGCAAGTGAGATGTGAAGGGATGTGAAGCATTGATTGCAGCCAAACCCTGTGTTTTCACCTGTACCTTTGCCCCTCTCCTGCTCCTATCCAAACGTGCCTCACTCAAACCAGACCCATGTGATATCTTGCCTGTTCTCCTGAGAAAAAAAAAAATTAAAAAATTTCAAAATCCTGTAAAAAGACATTCCCAGGATTTGTGGTTTCCTTTTAAACTCTCCGAGCCACCCAACACGATTTGTGTGCAGCAGTAGCTGCAGGTGTGAGTGTCTGAAATCAGGGAATGCTGTGCTGCATTCCCACCCAGCTGTGCCCAGCTGCCAGGCTTCCCTGGAAAAGCTGGGACTGAAGGAGTGTGTGCCCTCTCAGCTGGCACAACCTGCTGTTTCTGTCCCGTGCTTTTCCTGACACATCAAGCAAACCGCCCAGTTCTTCCCGAGGTGACTTCACACACCCCGCTGTGGGATCAAGGTCCCTGAGACACTGGCTGGCTGTGCCTTCACTGAGGTCCTGCATCTCCCTGGGTGCCGTGGGGGCCTTGGAAAGTCAGTTCTGAGCTTTTCCTTCGAGGATGAGCTGGTCCTTGGCTTCAAGGTTGTTGCTTCTGTCTCCAAGCGAAGCGGGGCTCGTGTGCCTTGGGTTTGCTCCAGCCCTTCTGGGTGATGGAATGAGGATTTCTGCCCCTCCCTGCAGATCCCTGCAGCACAAACAGCACAGACAGTGCTGGGTTCCCGGGTGGCTCGAGGTCAGTACACAGTGCTGAGTGCTGCAGAACTCTCTGGCCTGACGTGACCTGGTGTCCTCAGCTCCATCTGTGCTGTGGCCTCCGTCACGTCCAGCTGCAAAAGCCACTCCTCGGTGCTTCCTCCTGCCAAACATCCGGCACCTCCAGCTCCCAGGGCTGCTCCCGATGCACCCCCAGCTCAAGTTTTGCCTTTGGTGGTCAGTGAAATGCACCAAAGTCTCCGGGTTGGAGAGGGTGGACGAAATTCAATTCTTTGGATCCGGCTCAACTGGTATTTTTATTTCTCCTTGCACCTGGTGGGCAGAAGATCTGCTGCTTGCAGCGCTGATTCATCTCCTCACCTGAGGAGGATCCAGTGACCTGCTTGGACAAGCTCACCTGGGAGTTATAAATGCACCCCTGTGTTACACTGGCATGACAATCATGGTAATGGGGATTGGAAATAGGAACAGGATTTGTCCCTACAGGTCCCCCCCCTCTTCCTGGGGCTCCTTCTGAGGCTGGCTCCGTACTCGCCTCCCTCCAGCTGGGAGTTGGGCAATGCTGGGGAGATGGATTAGGGGGTGAGATGTGGAACTTCACTGAAAACCTCTACGTGATGAACAGCAGGTGATGCCTCTGGTGCCAGAGCTGGAGTCAACCCCTGGGTGCCTGTGCATTGGGAGCTGCCTGTTGACTGCACCAGGGTGACACAGCTCAAGCTGGGAAAAGCTGATTTGGTCTCTCTCCTTGGATATGATCCTGATTGAAATAAAGGTGAGAGTTGAATGTAACACCAAATCTTTGGGTTTTGACTTTAACATCCACCCAACATCCAGGTGTCCATCTGGGGCAGTGCCTTTGGCACTTTCTCCTGGCCTGAAACCCCATGGTCTGGGAGGATGTTACCAATCCCCAGCCTGACTCACTCAGGCGTTGGGACCAGGGTGGTTCTGAGGGCCCAGACACCACAGGGCAAAGCAGCAGCAATCCACAGGAGTTATTTCTCAATTGTGTGCTTCTTTTAAACCACTGATGTGCCTTGGGTGCTGCCTGACAACATTTCACCAGCCCAGACAGTGGTGGGCAGTGACTGGGCCGTGGTCACTGAGTGTTTGCCATCAGAATTAAGGGATGAGCCATTCCACCCCACTCCAGCCAGCTTCCCTGAGAGATGGTGACCCACGAGGCTGCCTGAGCCAATTCAGTACATCTTAGGAGCTGCTTTGTCATGAGGGGGGGATTTTGGAAGCAGCAGTTTGTCTCCCAGCCCTCTGGACTTTGCCTTGCAGAGGAGAGGGGGGAAAAGATTCCCAAAGATTGCTGAAGTGCTGTCTTTAAGCCCTGGCTGTGCCTCAGGTTTAAGCACTCACCTGGGCAGCACAAGGGAGAGCCCTGAGGAAGGGTTTTTTCAGCAGGAAGTGCCTTGAGGGGAGTGAGGGGCTCCAGCTCCAGGCTTGAATGGGGTTTAGGGGTGATTGCAAAAGCCACCAGCAGTGTTGCCACGTGGAATTGATGCCCCATCACCTTGGATGTGTTGGGTGACACGTTCCCACAAATGGAACCCCACACACTAGAGTCACTGTGTTATTTTTGCCTGAGTTTCCAGAGGAATAAGCCTGAAGAGTGAGAGTTCTCCCGTTGTGACAGCAGGTGACACAGTGGTGATTTACAGTGCTGGGAGCACTGGAGTTTGATGCCTTGTGACTCAAAGCCAACATCACTTTGGTCTTCCAAGAAGCAGAAAGCAAGCAGAAAGCGTTAGGGAGCCCAAAGGGCAAAAGGAGATGTCAAAGAATAGTTTTTAAATTGTCAAAAGATAGTTTTAAAATTTGAATTTTTGCCCTTTGCTGCTTCGTGGTGGCTAAAGGCTGCCTAAAAATACTTAGGAGTGATCAAGTTCTATTTATCTGATCTGGTGGAAAGTGTCCCTGCCCACGGCAGCAGGGTTGGAACCAGATGATCTTTAAGGTCCCTTCCAACCCAAACCATTCTAGGACTTTATGATTCTATGTTTGATTTTACATTAGCCATCCAGAGATGACTGCCTAGGGTCATTGTACAGAAATCCATCTTTCATTCCCACCTTCTCAGGGCATGAGGTGGCCCACAATGACCAAGATAACATGAAATTTGCAGATAAATCTTCTAAATTCGTGACAAAGACCTGAGAGAGCTGGAGCCCTTTCCAGCAGGTTTGTGGGCACTCAGCCCTTTGAGGCTCTGTTTAGTCATTATAAGGCACAAAGAATTCGAACACGATGCTGTTTTTTTCCTTTTCTGGGCATATCTGAGATGGAGCTTGCCAGAGCAAGTGCTGAGGTTGCTCATTTTTCTGGGGCAGAGTGCTGAGGTTGCACAGGGCCATAACAGAAGCTGCTGTCTCCCATCTCCATCCCTGCAGCTGAAGGCCAGAGTCACTGGTGGATGGGATGGGAAGGCAGGGGACAGCATGGCCATCCTCAGATTCCATTCTTTACAGCAAATACGTGAATTTCAATGGAGGATACACTCTCAGAAGCACTGGAATGTCTCGAGGCAAAGCCTTGTGGTAGGCAGTGGTAATAAAGGAGAACAGAACCGGGGAGGAGAAAACTTGGAGCGCGCTGTTAGCAGCGAGTGCCCGTGGGCAGATATGGGGTGCTGGGGTAGAGACATTCCAGAGTGATTTCTGAGGCGGCTGAGCTCCTCCCATCATCACTTCACTCATCAAAGTAAGTATTTATAGCACAGGTAGGAGCAGGGGGAGAAATCAAAGAGGAGCTTCCCAGAAAGACGCATAAATCACTCCGAGAGTTCAGCTCTGGGGCTCTGCATTTTTTTTTGCTTTAATGAGAGTGAATAAAAACTCTGATGTTATTATTAATATTTCTTAATATTATTTCAGCGGTCTGCTTTTTGCATTAAAGTCATCTTTGAGGTATTTCCATAGAGTTCTCCCAGCTTTCAGAGCTACGCCTGCAGACTGCTGAGGACATGCTGTCTTACACCACAGAAAACATTTTCTCCAGCGCAGATCTGCTGGAAAACAATTCAGAAAATCTATCCAGGCCGATGTTTGCTGCCCAAGCTGTCAGGAGACCTTCAGACCTCTCAACAAAGCGAAGCAGGAAATCCAGGAAGGTGCTGTACCCAGCCCACGTGAGAAAATATTTGCCACGTCAAGAGAAAGACCCAGTCAAGCGGTGGCTGCTCTTCTGTGCCGGCATCATCCTCATCCAGGTGTTAATTGAGGCTCCCGAGGAGCAGAGCCCGGCTGGGGGGCAGAGCCCCGCTGAGAAGCTGCTCTGTGCTGCAGCATCCCCGGGAGCTGCCGGGCTCGCACGGAACCGCTCCAGAGAACGCGCAGCTACCGCGGCAATCGCTTCCTCCGCAGCTCCGGGGCACCGGGCTCTCGGGCACTGCACGGCTGATGTGCCACAGCAAGCCCTGAGCCGTGCCCACGCCTCCTGCGGGCGCTGCTGGGCCGGCTCCTCCCGGGCAGAGCGCGGAGCTGGCTCTGAGCAGCTGCCCATCGGCTGCAGGGGTGGCCTGGGGACTCCTGCACCCCTCCAAGGGGACACCGAGACTCTGGATGGTGACACGGGGCCAGCAGTGGCCAGAAGAGGCGTTGGTGAAAGCCCAGCAGCAAGAGCTGGGCAGTTTTTCCTGCTGATTTGTTTTCGACTGTGATTAGAGACTGTGGTTTCCACGAGCTGTAACAAAAGGCTGCAGGAATTAGAATTTCCCTCCTGGGCCGGGTTTGTGCTGTGCTGACCTGCCTGTCACTGTTGCATGACTCGTTTCAGTGCCTGTATTCGTGCGTTGTAATTTAGTGTCAGTTCTCAGAAGTTAAAACAAAACAGATCTCAAAGCTCTCAAAGCAGCAAGAGTAAAGAGCTCCCCTCGGTAACACTGTGAGAATAAACTGCTGAGACCAGGCTTTCACAGCGTGTTTTACAATTTCGATTTTAAAATTAAGATTTTTGTGGCCATCCTGGGGAAATGAAACTGCCCAAGCAGCAAGGATAGTGGGGTGGGAACCACGGCACAACCTGGACATCGACAGGCTGGTGGTGAGCACTGGGAGAGGTCCATCAACCTGGGGCAGATGCCATGGCTCTAGGTGGGGAGATGGGGCAGAAGATGAACCCAGCACTGGGATATCTTCTGGGAGAATGCTGGGAGGTCCCTAAAACCATGGGACATGCTGAGAAAAAAGGGTTGATCAAGGGGTGGTTGAACTAGAAATCACCAGTGGTCCTTTCTCACACAGTTCCATCGTTTCTGTGTTGGCCAGGGTGTTACTGGGTGGTTCTGTGCATGAAACATGAGACTTCCCCCAGCTCCAGGGCAGTGCAGGTGTAGGTATTTTGGAGGGAGTGATGCTGTGTGGGGGCTGCACAGCGAGGGGCAGCTCGGGGTGGGGCAGCTGCCGCCGGACACGAGCAGGCTGTGGGAGCCAGGAGCGAAGAAATCTGGCTCAGGAGCTGCTTCTGCTCCTTGGGGCTTATTGCAGAGAGCCACTCGTGGCTCCTTGCAGGAAAAGCAGAGTGCAGGACTTCCAGGGGATGGTATTTTATCTTACCGAGTTTCCTGGGCTGTTTTATCAGACAGCCCCCGAGGCTGGGATTCAGCTGCCCTAGTTTAAGCATCCTGAGGAAAGTCTGAGTAAGGCTTCCTGGGATTTTCCCAGCCCAGTCTCCTGGGAAGAGGCAGCCTGGGGAAAGGCACCTGAAACCCCTTCTCCAAGCCATGCTTGTGCTCCAGACTCATATCTCTCATGTATCAGGGCCTCCCCCATGAAGTTCATCCCCAAAAGGTGGCATTGTGTCTGTGCAGCCCAGGCTTTGCCCTTCAGGTCTCCAGTCCAACCATCCACTCTGCAGAACAACTTCAAACTTCTGCCAGGTTACTCAGGGCTGTGTCCAGCCCAGCTTTAAAAGCCTCCAAGCGTGGAGACTTCACCACCTCCTTGGCCAGTGTCTTACACTTGCCTGGGACTTAATTCCAATTAATTCCATGCCACAGAGGTGGCGAGGCTCACACAGCTGTTCACTGGGCAGAGTGTCCCAGAAAACAGGTGTTTTCTTTGGAACAGCAGTTATTTCCTCAGGTCTGGATAAAACCAGGACTCAGCTGTTTCATAACGACCCACAGCAGCCAGGTGTGACCCAGGGGTGGGAAGAAGCTGGGTGCCACATGCGGTGATTGCAGAGGAGGGGTGGAAAAGCCGAGTGCAGCACTGCAGGCCAAGGCAGAGGAGAACAGGGAGCTGCTGCAGCCCACGGTGAACACAAAGACCTGTTTGCCTCAAGAAAAAAAAGAAGATAAAAAAGCTGAATCACTACGAGATTTCAGCTGCTCAATTTCTACTGGAAAAAAAAATAGCAACCCATGTCCAGCCAAGGAGCTGCCTGGACTAAGGAGCAGCTGGGACACAACTTCTGTGAGTGAAGGTCCAGGGTGAGCCCTTTGGAGGAGCAAGTAGAGGAGAACACACAAACACAAGGAACAACTGTTTGTGAAGTTTTGTAAAATTCAGGCATTAAAAATGCTGATGGAAATAGAAAGAACTTTTAACAACGGTGTTGGTGTTGACATCTCTCAGAGTCGATGGGGAAAGCAAGGTCTCCCCCTAAGCGCAGCACATCCAGAGGCATCACGAGAGGGCAGCAGAGACAGGAGCTGAGCAGGACAGTGGCCTGCAGTGCTCCAGACACCGGATCTGAAACGGCCGCGGCGCAGGTACAGGGCACTGCTGAGGATGCTGCCAGTAGGAAACCAGAATCTGTCAAAATAAACGAGCGTGCTGGGGCGTAACCCAGCAGAATAGACACAGACGCCTTAAACAGAACCCCTGAGTCCTGTAAGTGCGAGGTTTTATTGTTCGTATAGCGTGAGATGGAGAGCCGAGGTAAAGCCAGATTGTCATTGCACATGATCACGTTTCTGCCCCAGCAGCGTCCCCAGGAGTGGCTTAATTTAGTACTAAAGGTATGTCCTAGTGTGTCTTATAGGACCGGGCATACTGGGAGATCCTAATATCTACTTAGACTGGATACCAGGAAAAATTTCTTCTTCTCTGAAAGGATGGTCAGGGATTTGAACAGGCTGCCCAGAGAAACGGTGATGTCACCATCCCTGGAACTGTTCAAAAAAATGTGTAGGTGTGGCACTTGGGGACATAGTTTAGTGGTGAACACAGTGATGTTGGGTTAATGGTTGATCTCAGGGGGCTTTTCCACCCTCAGTGATTGTATGATTCTATGCAGCACTCCAAAGATGCTCCTAAAGGGGTACCTTGCTCCATATGTCCCTAATCCTACAACGTGAACACTTGACTACCCCCATGCCCATGCAAACTGGACCTGGAGCTGCTCAGTAGTTTTTCCAGGAAGCTGTAAGGCGATTTTTCACTGCCTCAATAGCAGAGAAAGCTCTGTGGCAGCTTTTTGACTCTCCATCAAAGGTAGGAGCCGGCCCTGCTTCCCTTCCTGCGACACAAGGGCACCAGAGCTGCACCCTGCGGAGGCGTGCCATGGGAATTATAAACACAGCTGCTTTCTCCAGGCATGTTATTCACCCCCTGGCTCATTCTCCATTGGACTGATGATGTCTCAGGAGCATAATGGAGAACATATTAAAGTGTTTTTTCATTGCTTTGCCTCACCTAGACATTGCGTGCTGCTCTACTCCATTGCACAACTGGCTGTCTGAGAAAGGGGAGGCTGAAAATGCTGCTGTAAATAAGACTTAGAAAGGAGACAGAACCCAAGGGAAATGATAAGAATGCAATAAATCAATGAGCAACCTCGTGAAGACACTGTCTGTGCCTCTCTTTGCCTCATAGCAACAGAGAGCCGCTCGGCAGAGCTAAAAGCCATGATATTGAAAACTGGTTTGTGTACACTTACACAGCAAAAAAGGAGTTAAAATTCTTTATGGGAGACAGAAAGTTTGGTTGTCAGGACTACAGAATTACCTGAAAATCCAGTATTTCTGCTTTCTGGAGCTAAAGCAATGTCCTTCAGTGTTTTCTGCTCTTAAAGAGTATCTTCAAAAAGGGAGGCACACGGAGGGCATGGCTCAGCCCAGAGGCACAGGGACACAGCAGGGCCCTCGGAGACACGGGGACACAGAGAGACCACGAGGTACATGGGGACATGGAGGGATGTGAGGGACATGGGGACATGTTTCAGCCCCAAGGCATATGGGGGCACGGCTCCTTAAGCACCCCTGAGGCACGTGGGGTGATAGAATCATCAGAGGTGGAAAAGACCTTCAAACTCATCCCATCCAAATGTCCACCCAGCACTGCCACCATAATCCTACAACCACTAAAGCACATCACCCAGGTCACATGGAGGGACCGTGAGGCACACGGGAGCGTGGTTCAGCCCTGAGGCACAGGGGATGCAGAGTGGCTGTGAGGCACACGGGGACATGCAGGGACACAGGGGACCATGGAGGAGCTGCGAGGCACATGGGGGGACACAGCCGTCCCACGAGGTGCACAAGGGCATGAGTGCACAGCCCTGATGCACGGGGGACATGGAGGGGCTCCGATGCACAAGGGACATGGATGCACAGCCCCGGCGCTCGGGGGATGTGGCAGGGCTGTGATGCACAGGGGACATCTGGAACACAGGACTCCGATGCACAGGGGATGCAGGTGCACAGCCCTGCAGCTCAGGGGACCCGAAAGGACTCCGATGGAGAGGGGACATGGCTACACATGCCTGACGCACNGCAGAGCTAAAAGCCATGATATTGAAAACTGGTTTGTGTACACTTACACAGCAAAAAAGGAGTTAAAATTCTTTATGGGAGACAGAAAGTTTGGTTGTCAGGACTACAGAATTACCTGAAAATCCAGTATTTCTGCTTTCTGGAGCTAAAGCAATGTCCTTCAGTGTTTTCTGCTCTTAAAGAGTATCTTCAAAAAGGGAGGCACACGGAGGGCATGGCTCAGCCCAGAGGCACAGGGACACAGCAGGGCCCTCGGAGACACGGGGACACAGAGAGACCACGAGGTACATGGGGACATGGAGGGATGTGAGGGACATGGGGACATGTTTCAGCCCCAAGGCATATGGGGGCACGGCTCCTTAAGCACCCCTGAGGCACGTGGGGTGATAGAATCATCAGAGGTGGAAAAGACCTTCAAACTCATCCCATCCAAATGTCCACCCAGCACTGCCACCATAATCCTACAACCACTAAAGCACATCACCCAGGTCACATGGAGGGACCGTGAGGCACACGGGAGCGTGGTTCAGCCCTGAGGCACAGGGGATGCAGAGTGGCTGTGAGGCACACGGGGACATGCAGGGACACAGGGGACCATGGAGGAGCTGCGAGGCACATGGGGGGACACAGCCGTCCCACGAGGTGCACAAGGGCATGAGTGCACAGCCCTGATGCACGGGGGACATGGAGGGGCTCCGATGCACAAGGGACATGGATGCACAGCCCCGGCGCTCGGAGGACACGGCAGGGCTGTGCTGCACAGGGGACACCTGGAACACAGGACTCCGATGCACAGGGGATACCGGTGCACAGCCCTGCAGCTCAGGGGACCCGAAAGGACTCCGATGGAGAGGGGACATGGCTACACATGCCTGACGCACAGGCGACGTGAAAGGACTCTGATGCACAGGGGACATCTGGAACACAGGGACATGAAAGGACTCCGAAGCACAGGGGACACGGCTACACATCCCTGACTCACAGGCGATGCTCATCCCTGATGAGGCGACACGGAGGGACTCTGATGCACAGGGGACATCTGGAACACAGGGACATGAGAGGACTCCGAAGCACAGGGGACATGGCTACACATCCCTGACTCACAGGCGATGCTCATCCCTGATGAGGCGACACG
>VZTH01009668.1:23529-76617 GCA_013397815.1 Aleadryas rufinucha
CGGTGCTCGGGGCGGGGACGTGCCCGGGAGCCCCGCAAAGCGAGCGCCGGGGCTTTGTTCGGCCTCTCCGCCCCGCCGGGAGCGGCCCCGCGCCCGCCCGGGGGTTCCCGCCGCGGTTCGGCTGCCCCGGCCCCGCGGGTCCCCCTGCCCCGCTCCGGCCCTTCCCGCGGGGGTTTTTGGTTCTCGCTGCCCCACCAGCGGCCGCTGGGGCTGTGCGGGCCGGGACCGGAGCCCCGGTGCGGAGCGGCCGAGCTTGTTCTGCTCAGGTCCCGGGATCTGGTTGTTCCTCTCAAGTTTGAGAGCTGGGCACTCGTGCTGCCTCATAGCTAATTTGCCTGGAGTTTTCTTCCCCTTGTGAAAAAAAGAGCTTTCCATTTTTTTTTTCCCCTGAGCCAACCTTTGTGGGAGAACTTTGCTTTTCAACTTTTATTGTAGCCTTTTTTGGTTTATGCCATTGCTTGTTCGTTGGTGTGTTTCCCCATCCTTTTTTTTCGTGCTGGATGCACTGTTTCTTTGGCTGCTCTGCCTTCTAAATGCTTTTTAATGGAGAGGTAGGATTGGGAAAAGATAAAATATGAGAATCCGGGGCTGTTTTGTGCCAGCTTCTCTAATTGAAATGTTGTAAGCCAAAGGGGAAAGAAAAGAAAAAATGATCAAGTGGAGCTCAGGGCACTTTGCTTTGTTGGAGGCAGAGAGGGAAAACTTATGAGGGACCGACTGAGATTTTGTTTCACTTTATTTCTCCTTTTTTGAGGCTGAAAGACAAACGAGCGTTTTGAAATGCTTTGGTTTAAAATGCCGAGCTCTTCATTTTCTCTTCAGCTGACTCCATTAAAAAGAAAAAAATCTTTTAAAAAAAAATGTAGAAGAGCAGTTCTGCAGTTGTGGAGCCAGCAGCAGTGGTGTGTGTGGGCAGAGAGGCCTTGCTGCTCTTCCATCAGCCGTTCCTGCCTTGTCTCTGTGGACTATAAAATTAGAAAGGCTCTAATGTCCATTCAGTCTGATGTCTGGGTAATGTGGGCTGTGGAAATCAAGAGGAGCTCTCTGAGAATTAACTGCTGTGCTGCTCGTGGCTTGCTCAGCCTGTGGGTTCTGGCCTCTGGTGTATAATTAGGAAAGTAATTGTATTTTAAGAAGCCTTAAATCTATTATCCAGGTGTGTGCTTGTCCCCTGGGCAGGTGTCAGGTGGCGTGAGCTTTCTTTTGCTGTGAGCAAATGATCTCTATCCTTCTGATGGGCTTGGGCTGAAATTTGCAGCATCTTAGAACCACTGAATAGTTTGAGTTGGAAAGGATCTTTAAAGCTCTTCTAGTCCAACCCTCCTGTAGTGACTGGGGATATCTTCAACTATCCCAGGTTGCTCCAAGCCCCGTCCACTCTGGCCTTGGACAGTTCCAAGGGTGGGGCAGCCACAGCTTCTCTGGGCACCCTGTGCCAGGGCCTCCCCACCCTCATTTCAAAGAAAACTTGCTTCCTCACATCTGATCTACATCTCCTCTCTTTTAGTTTAGAAGTTTTACCCCTTGTCCCACTTAACCTAAAAACTTTAAAACTTCCAAGACCGAGACCTTGAGCCTCCCTGTCTTTTTCCTCCCCTGGAAATGGCTCAGGTCACCTCCTTTTCCCCCAGAGCTGTCTCCTTGCCTTTCCTTGGAGTTTTTGTCTTTCCAATTCCAGTCAGTGTCCAGGAGGGCTTTTATTTGTCGCATCTTTTCTGAATTTGCTTTATGTGCATGCTGAGAAGCCCGGCCATGGAGAGCACAGGTCTGTGGTGAGGGACGGAGAGCCAAGAACAACTCCAACTGGCTGTAATTGAAAACTGTCAGCTTTGCAGCAAGGGAGGATGTTCAAAGCATGTGGCTTGGGGTAGCTCCTTGGATAACACTGAGTGGAGAATTGCATCTTCAGTTCTGAAGAAAGTCAGAATGTCCAAATCCTGGGGAGTTCTGTTGGCTGGAGCACAAAGGTGAGATGGCAGTAGGGCCATGGGTGGCTTTCCTTCAGAGGTGCTGCTTGGTGCTGTTGTCCTGCACCATCTGCTGTGGTTGCTTTTGTTCTGGAGATGTCCTAAAGTGACTTAGAGCAGCTGAAATATCCAAGTC
This sequence comes from Aleadryas rufinucha, assembly GCA_013397815.1. Lineage (NCBI taxonomy): Eukaryota > Metazoa > Chordata > Aves > Passeriformes > Aleadryas > Aleadryas rufinucha. Next base: position 25,633 of record VZTH01009668.1, read on the forward strand.
ATGGTGTTTTGGAGTAGTCTGCTTGTTCTGGGTTTCTTGCCCTTCCCTTCCAGGTGCCTGTTCCCTGGGGAAGTTGGGTGCAGTGGGGGTCTGTGCCCTGGAGGGACCAGCAGAAGGTTTTTGGGTGACCAGCAGAAGGTTTTTGGGTGACAAGCCCAAGAGGAGAGCCGTGTTCCCACCCAGGTGTCAGGTGCTTTGGGAAACTCTTGGCTGGGCTGAGGCAGCACAGGGCAGGTGGGGACATGGGAGAAGCCTGGGCATCCAGGAGGAGATTGGAATTTGGGGGAGAGGCACTTTAACAGGAAGCAAACGCTCTCCGTAGCAGTAAACAGCACAGAATAGCTGCTTCTGCCCAGCGTGGGTGAACTTCAGGCAGTTTCTTGATGAGCTTGTGGGTAAATTTCACTGTTTTACTCCCCAGTACGCTGCCATCCTCCTGGGCTGTTGTATCTGCTGGTGTTTGCCAGACATTGCCTAAACTGCTCTTAAACTGCAGCTGTTTTTGCAGGTTCCCAGTTACTGCACAGTTGTTCTTACTGTGTTTATTTTAGTGGTTATAAACTGATTTTTAAAAAGGACTTGGAACTTGAGCTGGAAAGTCTCCTTTTTCTTCTTCTTTCATGATTTGGTTGAGAAGCTACATCAGAGGAGCCAGCAGCTGAGCCCTTCAGTATTGCCCCCCTCCCTTTATACTTTGAATTTTCTGTGCTGTGGTTTTCCAGGAATTTGGGGGCAGTTGTCCTGTACCTTGATTTTAGTAGTGGACATCAATTTGGGGGTGGGGTGAGGGGGGTGTCTGCTTTGAATCTGGTAAAATTAGGAATTTGGCTTGGGAGTAAAAAGCTTGAAGGAGACTTTTTTTCCCCCCTCATAACGTTTTGTTTAGCCTGAATGTTTGCAGTCAGAGCTATGTGTTTCTTAAAGATGCAGAAAGCATAAAGCTTTTTTAGGGCAGTTATTTCAAATTTGCTGTGAGGTTCACAGTGTCATCTGGAGCTGGAAGGTGCCACCATTGACCAAAAAAGTTGCAGCATGACTGTGATCCTGCATTGTCCAGGGCAAAATCCCTCACCCTGCTTTGCACAGTGGCTTCAACAACTGTGGGCTGAAGTGTACCTAATGCTTATATAAAATAACTTTTGTAAAAGAGTTACTTTACTTCTATAAAAGTAGCTTTTGTAAAGATAGAAATTGAGGGAGAACCCAGTGTGATTAAGTTTTTCCTCTGCTCTCAGGGTAATAAATGTGTGTTGCCTGATCTTTGCTGCCTCTTGTTTGTCTCAGAACAGTTACTCCTGCAAGTTGAACTGAAAATAGGTGCTGGAATTGGTGAATAATCACTTCACTTGGAATAATCCACAGCTGGGAAGAGCCAAGGGCTCAGTCCTCCAGATCTCCTTTGTTAGAGACAGACTGGCTTTTTTCCCCCCCTCCCTCCTGTGTTCTGTGCTGAACATTAAACAGTGATTTCTATGCAAGAATTTTAAGGAAAGTCTTTCAAAGCGCTTGAATGACCAGCGAGGGGCAGCTGGGAAAGGGTTGCCTGGGAGATGCTGCTGGGAGCAGGGTGTGACAGCATGGGAGGAAGTGAAGAAGGCAGGATGCTGCTCTGATCTTCCCTCCCTCCCTGCTGAGTGCGAGAGCGGTGGTCCCGCTTCTGGGAGCTCAGGGGATGCAAATGTGACCGGGTGTGTGAGCACAGGACTCCTGCTGCTCGTTCTGCTCACCACAGTGCTCTGGGCAGCCGAACTGGGAGTGCAATCTGGGAATCAAATGCTGCACTTTGTCCTATACCCTGTGGTGCTGCTTCCCCGGGGTTTTCACTGGGGAGTAAGAGGTGTTGCCTTCTGGGGGTGTTGTAGCACAGGGAGGAGCGTGGGGCTCCTGGATGCTCCTGCAGCATCACCAGAAACTCAGGTAAAGTTCTGTTAGGTCACTTTGGGCAATCTCAGGACAAAGCTGGCATTCCAGGGAGTTTATTGCTTGTTCCCCTACTCCTCTGCAGAGCTACCACCGTGCTGGTTATTCCTGTCTTCTGGTGCATGTCCTGGGTCCACGTGAGAGTTGTGAGGAAATGCTGAAATGCACATCCAGAAATTAAGAGAATATTCTGTTTTACACATTGAGATGATCACCGCTGCATGTTTAATGAATTGCTTTTCTGGATGCTGCTCAGCTTGCAGCTCTGAGTTTGTCCTTGCACTCTTTCAGCGCCTGCTTGAGATGAGTTGTGCTTGAAAATGTGAGTGTTTTCAGGCTGTGGAGAATGCAAATAGGATGCTGCAGTTAGGTGTTGGCAAAGTGTCCTGTCTGGAGTTGTGTGGGAGGAGAAATGGTTTCTTGGTTGTGTGACCCCAATGGGGAGAAGAGCAGCTGGGGTTTAACAAAGTGGTTAAAATTATATAGGCCCCCAAATCCTCCAGAGACATCTCTCCTTTCCTAGAAGCTTCCTTTAACAAGCTGATTTCTCAGGCTGATTGCTTGCAGATGAGATCATGCAGTGTGTTTTGCAGGGAAAGAATCTGAACTTCGACTGGTGAGCCAGAAAGTTTTAACACGCGAGTCACATGCCCGGTGTCCTCATGGCACACACAGACCCCAGAGACTGCGACAGGGCCGAGCTCGGGGTGGCTTTGTGCTCTGACAGGAGCTTTCTGAGCACACAGAACACCCAGGGATGCTCTCAAGTGCTGGGTCCTGTTGCTTGGACAGCAACGGGAGATGATGGCAAGGAAGTATTTCATCTTTCCTGAGCTCTGTTTCTCTCTTTAGTGTGTGTGGGGTTGGGATAAGCCCAAGCGAGGGAAGGCTCTCATCTGCCTTAATTCCGCGGACGTTTTTCTGCTGGCTTCAGCAAAGGAATTTATGTAGAATTGATGGTGTTTTTTCTGTTAATGCATGAGAACATTCTGAACAGGGAAGGCTTGATGGTAATGTTCTGCTGCACAGGATCCCAGCAATCTCTGGTCTCACTCTCAGAAGGGATGCTGGTTTCCATTTCTCTTGATGGCAGCTGGGTTACTCTTCCAAAATAATCACGGCCATCGTTTGAGAGTGTTGAAAATTAAGCAAAGCTGTTCTGAGGGGATGTTGGGTGGTGTTCCCAGCATAGGGAACTTTTGTTGCCAGTAGCTTTAAAGTACAACCTGTTCTCACAGGCGAGGTAGGAAGGCACCTTTCCGATGCCAGAGCCTCTTTGTGCCTAAAATCACTTATTGCCAATCGAGAAGGCATTAATTATGCAGAAATGGATTGGGGGTGGATGGAGTTTTTATTGGCTGTGGAAATAGGAGCCAAAGAGCCACTGGATCCCAATCTCTCTTTTAAAAAAAATTAACAATGGAGTCAGACTGGGAGGGGAAAGTTTCAAATCCCAAACTTTAAATCTATCAACATTTTATGCAACTTGAAGACAGGAATGCATAACGCAAGAGGTGTTGAAACCTCCTACTACTCCACAGCCATGTTCTGCCTGTAGTCTCCTTCTCTGGGTCACTCCTGTGAGCTGTCTTTTGGAAACAAATCATTGAAAGTAAAATTTACAGATCAGCACAGGCTTGGTGGTATTTTTTTCCCCTGTCACCTAAGCGTGTTTGGTCCATGGGAGTTTATCAGAAGCTTCTTCCAGTGTTTAATTTCACACAGGTGTTTTACACAGGTGGAAAGTCAAGCACATGAAAGTGGAAAATCCCTATGTGCTCCAGGAGTTATGTCAAACTTCATTTGGCTTCCTTGAGAGTGTGTACTGATGCAAGTACTCCATACACAAAATATCTGCTCTCTATGTTGTATTATTTTATTCTTTAGTTAAAATAGTTGTGAACAAAAGTTGCTTTGGTTCCATGCCCTTACTGGCTAATAATCCCTTCTTTTGATGAAAGGACTGGTGGAACACTTGCTGCTCTGATGGATGGCAGTGAGGTTGTATATTTTTTGTAGCAGCTCCACCATTTCACTCTTCACTCTGCTTCTGGATGGGATCCTGCTGGGTCTGTCCCCCTGGAGCCTGGCTGATGGTCATCCCAGACCTGGCAGGGTAGATGTGGGAGGTGATGATCTGTACTCTGAAAAGTGCTGCCTAAACCTTGTTTTGTCCATGAAGCTTCAAGTGTGGAGCTGTTAGAACCCCAGCCCACTCAGAGCTAATGCTTGCAGAATGCATGACCAAGGAATTAAACTGGGTGGAGTCATTCCAAAATCTGGATTTGGGGCCTGTCTGCTCCTAATGCAGCAGCTTTGGGTGTTTGTTTGGAAGTGCTCCCAGCATGGATGATGCTCTCCTGACCTGATCTGACTTTTCTTTCTTGATGTTTGGGTGCTGTGCCCAAATCTGTCTGCAGAGCTCTGCAGTGCAGATCTCCTCTGCATAATGAACCTGAAACAAGTCAGCTCCTGTCAGGAGATGGCACGGAGATGATCGGCTCCTGTGTGCCCTGGGGGAGGGAGGAGGGACAGACAAACAGTTGTGTTTCTTCCCCAGGATCGTCCTGAGGCTGCCAGCTGCAGTTTGGAGGCCAGAGCAGTAGGGCGGGGTATTTTCTTCCAACCAGATGATTTTGTGCTGTGAAAATGAGGAGTTAGTTTAGTTTCTCTGGGAATAGCATTTAAGGTGTTAAAACGTCCCACCCATCAGTAAGGAAGAGCTGCTCAGGAACAAGCAAATAGAGAGATGGAGCCTGCAGAGCACACTGCCTTTGCAGCTCTTCTTTTTCCTTGAAGAATGAAAGTCTGGGCATGATTTTTGTTGCATTTATCGTTTGGTTGTGGTGTCAGTCATTTGTGTTGCCCTCTCGTGGAGAGCTAAGCTAGCCAAGTGTCGGGTTTTGTTGTCTATCTCGATTACTGTTATGTTATTTCACTTGTGCTTGTTTGTTTCTGCCTGTCAAAAGATAAAAAATAAATAAATGAAATACTGTAGCAGAAATAGCTGGAGTATCAGTATTCTCCGATAGGAAGATGTCAGCCTATAATGAGTGCTTTTCACTGAGCTCAGCCTGTTTCTGCTGCTCCTGACAAGCTGTCATATCTTCATGCTGGGTAATGTGATCTTCCAGGAATGTTTATCTTTCATTTCTGCATTTGTAGTGGAGCCGAGCTGGGGGTGCTGGGAATGTGCCTGCAGTGCCCTGTTGTTGTTTGGGATGAGGCGCTGCCCCTGTGCTGCTGAAGGGAACAAACCAGACCAGCAGAGCTGCCATGCAGAGCTCCCTCACTTTTCCCTGGATGAGGGTCCCAACACTCTGAATTCATCCTGTGGACTTTTTAAGTGCACGTGTTTTGCATTTCTCTGGATTGTGATGGGTATTATTCTAATAAGTTCCCAAAGTGTCCTTCCCCTTTCCATCAGTGATGCCTTCTGTCTGCATACTTGGCTAGCAGCAATCTTACATTTTCTTTTATGTTTTGGGGCAACCTGGACAGGAAAATAAGCTTTGCTGGCCAGTGTCATGGGTGGATACCATGGGTCAGTCCTGGCAACACCGTGGGTGGACATCTGGAAGGAACAGCACCGATGGCAGTTTCCCTGGTGACCAACAACCCTCTTTCATCTCAGTGCTAGCAGCTGCTTCCCCATCAATTGCCAGACAGCACCTCACGTAGATGCTCTGCCTCCTTCCCAAGGACTGAACCCACCAGTGATTAGTGTGGTTCAGTCTCCGCTACGGCATTTTTTGGCCTTCTCCCAGCACTGGAAGGACACCAAATAGCAGCAGTAGTGCTGAGACCTCCCAAGAGTAAAGACTTACAGTGGGAAATGAATTTTCTAGTTGCTTCTAATGTCTTGAGAGCTATTGGCTGTCTGGCTTTTAACCTGTATTCTTGGATTATTACAGGCTATTGTATTTGAATGCATAGCTGAAGTTAAATTGCCAAGAAGGAGTCTCTTCTGGCGGGTGTTAATCTGTGCAAGGACAGTGTGACGCAGTGCGCTGACCCTGTTTGAGACCCGAGCAATACATCAAGGCTCAGATCCTGGCACTCCAGTACTCCTGCCAGTACAGAATTAGCCCTCATTGTGTCAGTGCTGACATCTCTGCTAACCAGGCTTTTAATATAATCTAGAAGGGTCTCTCCAGAGAAACTCGATGCAAGTCTTTCTTGTTGGCAATAATTACTCTGCCTCTTCTCGTTTGCTGCCACAGAATGATGGAAACACCGGTTGAAAGGATATCTGGAGGTCTCTGGCCTGACCTCCTGCTTGAAGTGGGACTGTCTCCAGCATGTGAATGATCACCTCAGCCATGGCTTTGTCTGGCCAAGTCTTGAACACGCCAGGGATGGAGCAGGGTCTCACACCAGATCAGCTTTTGTTTGCTTTTGCTTGGGAGTTATACCTAGTGAACCACCTTGGAGAGTGGGTTATGCATTTAGGTTGGAATGACCTCATCCTGCAGGTTTGAAAACATTTAAGTGAGCTGTTGGGAAATGTCCCAGTAGGGTTAATGTAATGTGTAATGGATCCGAATCCTCCTGTCTTTTCCGTGCTAACATGGGAAACATGAGCAGACCCTCGTGCTGTTGCTGCAGGAAAAGGCAGGGATCCTGTTAGGTGGTTTTCCCGTGTTTGCATGGGGAATTGCAGGTGAAACAGTGCCTGTAGGATGTGTCCTGTTGCTGCTATGAGCTCATGAGTGTTTTCCCATGGGGATCAGCCATTTGTCAGGAGGCACAGGATGAGTATCCCTGAGCATCCTTCGCCCTAAGGCCAAATGTGGGATGAGGCCACACATGCACAAGGCACACAGTTGCCTTTTATCCACCCTCCTCATCCCCTCACCATGGGTTTTCCACAGAGTCTGCTGCATTTATTTCAGAAAAACTCCCAGGCCGTGAGATGAGTGTGTGCACATCTGAGTTACCCATCGTGGTCCTGCGTGTTAAAGGGAGCAGAACAGCTCTCTACATCTGAGAAGCAAACTTGCCTTCCGACATGCCACGAGCTTCTGGACACAGTGGGTGTCCAGGGATGGCACGTAGTCAGGCCAGACCAGAGGCCTGCTGCTGTGTCTGGGCTGGGCTGGATTTCTTCAGACAGAACTGTGGATTGCAACACCCTTGTGCTTGCTCCGGCCAGGAAGCCTTGCTTGGAAGGGAAATGGCTGAGATGGAAAGAGCTGCTGAGGAGGTGGAAGCTTCCCTAGCCAAGGCCTCTTTGCTAGACTCAACTCTGGATCCCTGGGCTGTGCATCCCCTCGTGCAACAGGGAGATTCAGGAATTATGTGAATGCTTCATGGGCACTGAAAAGGAGAGCTCCTGTGGTCTGGTCCTGATCTTGGCACTGCCTTCTGCTCTGGAGATTCACGTTGTGTTCCCCTTAGAGTGCAAACCAGTCCCTGTGTAGGATGAATCTGGTGTTGTGGAGCGAGCAGCAGTGTCCTTGGGTGGGTTACAAATTCTCACTGGTAGAGGGGCCCTTTGGTGTCCTGCACATCTGAACTGCTCCTGCCTTTTGTTTCCATGCCAGAAAGGGCAGCCAAAGGGGCTGGGAGCACGGGCTTCTGCGTGCTCTGGTTATTTGAAGATGAGGGTCCTTGCTGAGGAATCACAGAAATGTGGGGATCACTGTTGTCAGCTGCTCTCCACGTGCTTGCTCTGGTCCAAAGTGCAGAGGTCAGGTTTGGGGTTGTATGGCCAGAGGGTCCTGGAGCAGCAGCTGTAAAGGGCTTCAGGAGAGTCAGCTGCGGGCTGACATTGGCTGACAGCTCTTTTGTTACCACCGGTTTTTCCATGCACCACTTATTTTTGCAGAGGTCTGTCTTTGTGTGCTGCAGGAGGAGCTGCAGTGGCATTGCTGCCACAAGCTGAGCTCTGCCCATTCCAGGGTTCAGTTGGGTTGGTGTCCCTTGCTGGGAAAATCACATGGCTGGTGCTGAATCTCTCCCTTCCCTCATGCTGTTCATCCTTGATCAAGCTTATAGCCACTGCTTATGGTTTGCTTTGGTTTTTCTGCTGTTGTTTTCCATGTGTCTGCAGTAAAATCTCTGGTGAAGGATGCTGATTAGCTTTTCTCTGAGCTGGATGGGGAATCACTACTCAAACATTGGTCTCCTCAGATCCCCGCAGCTTGTAGTTCTGATGTGTAATATGCCAACATAGATTTATCTGGGAAACTTCTGGGAGAGAGGAACAGACGTGGGGAAGTATCACTGTGAGAGAGACAGCAGGACTTTGTCCCCAGCAGCCCCAGGACCTGTGCAGCTCTGCTTGTTAGAACTCCTTACACCATCTCCTTGCTCCAAACTCCTGACGGGGATGATGGGCAGAAAGAGCTGCCTGCTGCCGTGGTGGGGAGGAACACGTGAAGGAGGATGCTCAGGATGTTAGATACTGCCTAGTGCTTCCAGAAGAAAGGCCAGCTTTGAAAGAGGCCTTGTGCCTGCTGAATACACCAACTGCTTCCAGGGATCAGGGGTCAAAACCCCAGAGCAGAGGTTTTCTGGCTTGTGGGAGTTGAGCCTTTCCTTGACGTGGCAGCGATCCTCATCTGCAGCAGGACCCCAGAGGGTACTTGGCTCGACGTGCAGACGAGAGAAAGGCTGGAGATGTCCTGCTTGGGCTGGTCCCGGTGTCCAGGGAGAGGGAGGGATGTCTGTCTGCAGATAATGGTTTTCTCTGCCCCTTCCTCGCGATTGCGTCAGCGAAGATGGCCAGGGAGAGTGTTTACAAGTGTGTCCTTGCTGAGCACTGCTCTGTGCCAGCAGCTCAGTCCTTGTGGATGACGTCTTCCCTGGGCCTTTGTCATTGCAGCAGCCAAAGCTGAGCTGAGCTCACTGCCCCGGGTCTGACCTGGGGTTACAGCACTTCACCCCCATCACCACCTCTGAGGCAGCCCATGATGGGGACCCTGCTGCTTAAACATGGGGCAAATGGGAGGCTGCTCCTGTTTGGATCTTTCCTGGTAACATTAAAGCCCTGAGAGGGATTTTTGGAGCTGGGGAAGAGTCATTGTTCCTCCGTTGCCACCTCCCCAGCCATTCTGATTCCTGGGAGAGGGAGCTGTGGTGGCACAGGGGTGCTGAGGACTCTGCTCCCATGTCCCAGCAGGACAGGGCTTTGCCTGTGTGCCCAGAAACAAGGAGCTTGGCAGAGCTGCAGAATTGTATCAGCTGGGGACATGAGGATGTATCTGTCCCATGGCTGCACCAGAGGCTGTCCTGGTGATTTGGGAAGTGACTGAGAGGCAAAGGAGAAGTTCTGATCTGATACTTGCCCTATTGAGGACTCTGATCATCTCCCTTCAGAGCAGGAAAAGCTTCCTTGGCACGGGGTGGGGGGAATGTGGTGGAAAGTGAGTGCTCCCCTTGTTTCACACCCCTTGGGAAGGGTGTGTCCCTCATCAGGTGTCTGTAATGTCACCACATGCACTGTCTTGTCACCTCCGAGCCTTCCTTCATCCTGCAGAACAGCTCTGGTACGTGGAGATGGTTTGTCAGTATTTCTTGGAAGATGTCACATCTCAAACTTGCCCTCCTCATCAAGCCAAACTCTGCCCCACTTCCCTCTTTTCCCAGGTTTATGGCTGGAAGTGGATTTCTTTGCAGTGGAAGGACGATTCCAGCAGAACTGGGCTGAGCAGATGTTTCATGGGGTAGTGGGAGTGAACACGCTCTCACTGGGTAAAGACAGGACAGGGCTGCAGGGTGCAAACAGAGCACTTTTACAGCAGCCTTCTGTGTTCCATCAAAAGTTCCTGGAAAGGTGAAGGCGGGAGCTGGCTTTCACCACCTCTCACTGAAAGAATAAAAAGCTTTAACATTGTGCAGGTCCAGCCTCCTTAGTGGGGCTGTCCTGTGTTCCTCAGCTGTGTCTGTGTTTAGCCTGAGGCCACTCAGGGATGTCCTGGTCCTGTGTGACATGAAATGTTGGTGCTCACAGGATCACCAGCTCCTGCTGGAGCCTTCCTGGGAAAAGGCAGGTGGAGGTCCTGCTGTAACATAGGAGGCAAGGAGTGTAAGGCTGATGGAGCAGAGCCCCTGGGGAGGGACAGGGTGTTTTCTGGACCTGTTGTGCTGCTGCTGCTGTGGGAGAGACCTGGCAGAAGGAGCTCTTGCGTGCTGTCTCATGATGTTCCTTATTCTTACTTGGATGTGTGTTCCCATCTCACTGTTGGTAACTGGGGCAGTTCTCTGGTCACAGGTCTGATGCAGGTCTCTTGACATTCCCACAGTGGGATTTTGTCACTTTTCCTCTGCAGGAGCCTTGTGCTGGGTACAGAGGAGGGATCCCCTCAGGTGTTCAAGGCCATCAGACTGTCTTGAGCTGTTTGTGTAGCTGCCTTCACCTCAGTGTCAACATAATCACAGGTGTTCGCTCATTTATTTCTCCCAATGCCACCTGGCTGGGGGTGGCTTGGGGTCAGCAAAAGGCAACTTCCCAATCCCAGTGTGATCAGCTCGCCAGTTCATCACCCACAAATTCCTAATTCCTGCTCAGCATAGTGGGTTATTTTTAAGCACTGGGAGAAAAAAAAATTGGAAACCCTTTCAAGTCATTATTCTGTGCTTTGTGAGTTCACCTCTTATCTCTTGGAATGCACTTGGAATACTGGGATTCACATTATCATATAGATGCCTTAAACCCAGCGAATTTGGCCTGCATGGGGATAAACAAGCTTTTGTGTCTAAATTTGTATGTGGAATTTTGAATGTGCTGACGGGTCTTCATCTGTTAATTGGATGGATCTTTTCCAAGGCCAAGCAGAGTCTGTTGGAGAAACTCTCACGATGCCAGCTCTGGCCTGAGCTGGGTCCTGCTCCCTTCTGCTCCCTCGCCGTTTAGGAACCTGCTTGTGCTGCACAAAGCTGTCCTGTGCACAACCAAAACAGGGTCTGTTGATGTTATTCCTGGTCCTTTGAGAAGATGACTTAGTGGTCACATGTGCTGCTATGAGGTCATTAGGAAGTCTCTCAAATACCCAATTTGAGAAGCAGTGATGCTATTGCAGAAGTATGCTCCCTCTGCGATGCGAGATGCAAAACTCTCCAAAGTACTTGAGTTTGCAATAGCTCTGAGTGGGATCTGTTATTGTGCATATTTGGGCTCATTCCAGTAAAAAAAAAAGACTGTTTTCTGCTTTGCTTTATCCCTCGATTGATTAGTGGATGTGTACTGTGGGATCAAGTTACATCTCAGAGGGCATCCAGCAGAGAGCCTTTTTCTGTGCTGAACTGCTCAAGTGAGTCTGACTGCAAGGTCAGCAGTTTTCCAGCAGTGTTTTGTGCCTCCACAGCAATGTCCTTCCCCAGGGAAAGGAGCTCCTCAGATCTGTTTGTGAGTTGAGCCATTACTCTTCCCAACACCACAGGGAAATCAGGAGCTTTTTCTAGACCCTCGATGTTGTTTCTGTGATATGCATCTGCTTTGATGCTTTTATTGATGCCACTCCTGGACTCCCTGTTCCTGGATGTCGAGCATTTCCTTCTGCCACAAGCTGCCCTGTGTCTTGCAAAGGGAATTGTTTGGTCCCAGTTTACCCCAGGGGCCTGTATCCAGCTTGGTTCCCATGTACCATTATGTTCTCAGAGCAGACATCCTTGTTTTGGGAGGAGAGTGCCTTGGAAGGGCATTATCAGAATGAGCAACACCCTTTTGGAGCAGGCAGAAAGGGATCTGCTGTCTTCCCACCTCCACCCTACTGCTGGTCATGTCCCAAACCATTTACAAGCCTTAGGGACTATCCCTTCCCTCTGTGCTGATTAACTCACTGGTGCATGGAAAAATTACCATGGGGGCAAAAAAGAAAATAGTTTTCTGTTCTCAGAACAGAGGTGGATTGTGTGGCTGAGATGGGGTAGGGAGGCAGGGAGGAAAATGGGAGCAAGGTGTCATCTGAGTGCATGTCCGACCACATCTTGCAGCTCACAGCTGTATTTTCTAGCTGGGACTTAGAGTGCTTCATGTCTGCTTCCTTTTTTCCTTTTTGATACCCAAAATACCTGCTGCTTCTGTTGAGGCTTTGCTGCGTTTCCTGTTGGAAGCTGGTGTAGCCTGTGGGATTGTGCAGGATGAGCTGAATGGCTGCTGTCCCCTCTCTTCCCCCTCCTGCTGCAGAGTCCCCTGTACAATGCTGGCATCACTTCCCACCCCGGCTCTGCTGTCCCAGCCCTGCCCTGCTGGCCCTGGGAGGAGTCTTACCCCTGCCAGGTGTGTGAGTGAGGCATTGCAGCCCTTCCCTTGCTGAGCAGCTCCCTTGCAGGCTGGCACCTGCCTTTCCCAGCAGGCAGGCTCAGCACATTCCTTCTGCTCTCCAGTCTCCATGTGCCGCTGTGGATCCTGCTGGGGTTGTATCCCAGTGCCCTCAGCTGTTCCTCTCAAACCCCAGTGCCCTTGTCACCCAGGTGAGCGTGGCCCCATCCTGCTGTGCCCTCCAGGCCTCTCCAGTGGCCAGGGTAGCAGAGCCCACGTGGGCAGGGATGGCAGCGGGTGCTGGGGGTGGAAGGGAAGGGCTTGGCAGCCGCAGAGTGGTTTTGTAGCCCCTGTGGAGGGTTTGGGTGGTCTCACAGAGTGTCACAACCTGCTGGCCCTGTGCCCAGCCCAGTGTGTCCTGCTGCAGTCCTGCTTGTCTTGTCACCACAGAGCCACCTGCTCATGATGTTCCCACTGTCACCCTTGGTAATTATCTCCCCCAAAGTGCCACAGCCTGGTCTGAGTTCTGTATTTCCCCTCAATTTCTGTATTTTCAGAGGAAAGGTACTGAATGTGATGTGCTGTTCTCAGACAGCTGCATTGGTGACCTCCACTCCTGTGGGGCCCTGAGCTGAGGAAAGCAGTGGGGTGAGCTGTTGTGGTGAACATGCAGAGAGCCCTGGTGTCACAGCTGGGCTCTCCCTCTTCCAGGAAAGGCTTTGGAAGCACGAGTCCAAATGTCTGAGAAGTGTCCAGGGTTACAATAATTCTGTTGGCTGGGCTTGCTAATAAATGACTGGTTCTGTCTCTGCTTTTTACCTTTCCCCGTGGATGGCACAGGCTGGTGGAGGTGGAGGTGAGGAGCGGTGATGTTCCTGCCGGGATTCTCCTGGCGAGCGCAGGCAGCTGCGTTGAACCAGAAGGTGCAGGCTGGCTCTGCGGTGCCTGGCCTGCCCCTGGGACTACACGGGCCCTGCTTCCTGAGCAGGAGAGCTGCTTTATGTTGTGGTTTTACTAAATGAATTCAAAGCTTGGCCTTCCTCCAGGCGAAGTCTGGGCCAGGTGCCAGCGGAGCAGCCCCCAGGGAGAGCACTGGAGCAAGGAGGGGCCAACAGCAGGGAAGAGCAGAGGAATCCAAGAAGGCAGATTTGCCTAGAAAACAGCTCTGTTTCCATCTGCTGGGTCAGGAGTTGCTATAGGAACTGGGATGATAGAGGCAGGGCCATCTCCTGGGCCTGTCTGTGTGTGCGGAGGGAGGGCGGAGGGAGGAGTCACTCAAGTTTGAACATATCATGTGTGTGCTGGTGGAAAGTTGCAAGGAATGTCGAAACTACAGCCTGGCTCAACCTGTGGAGTTCCAAAGAGACATGGCAGTTGTTCCCTGTGCTCGGCAGGCCCTGGCAGAGGCAGGTAGGGTCCTTCCAGCTTAAGCTGGCTCTCAGCTTGGGATCAGCTCTCTCCCTTCTCTCCCCTCGTGTTTCTTTCCTTGGATAAAGCCTTTGGAGACTTGCTGGGAGTGTTGGAGGTTTGTGGAAGTGGCAGTGCTGGGAGGTGAAGGTTTTTCCCTGAGCTGGTGGCTCTTTGCACCCCGTTTTCCCTCCAGCAGCTCTGGGAGGGTTCACAAATCGTGGGTGTTCCCTCAGGGATGTGTGCCTGGGCACCTCTGGGACCTGCAGGGTGTTTTGTAGGCACAAACGTGATGCTGGCTGTGGGGGTTCTGGGCAGAAGTGATTCCTGGGGCTCTCAGGGGAGTGTGTGCGGTGTTTGAGCTCTGAGGTGCTGCTGAGATGTACCAGGGCCGAGGCTGGGACAGATGTGCAGAAACTGGAGCTGGGCAGTGGGAAAGTGGAGGAATGTGCTCCAGTCCCCGAGCCCCAGCAGCTCCTGCCCCATATGAGTTCTGTGGGTGTGCATTGCCCGTGTTCTCTCACCTCTTCTCCCCAGGAGAGGCAGACCCTGTCCCCTCCCGAAGCACCTACTGCAATTTTGGTCACCATCAAACTTTCTCAGGCTCCCGTTTACCTGAAACATGGGAGTGTGAATATGCAGGAAGGTGCTCCTGTGAATCCTTGTTGTTAGGGTTAATCGTGGGGCTCTCTGGCAGCAGCCCCTCCAGATAAAATCTGATTTATTTCCTCAGTAAACCCATATTTTCAGGTGCTGAGATCTTTCCAAAATAGCTGTGTTTCCACCAAGTGTTCCAAGGTCGCTCACTGCTCCCCAGGTATTTCTTTAATAGGTTTGGCTGAAATTTCATCTGTTCTTTTTGTGTCACAGAGGATAATCTAAAAAAAAAAAAAAAAAGAAAAAGGTGGGTAGTGTTGTTTCTCTTTTTGAGAAGCAGCACAATAAGCTGCTGAAAACTGAAATGTGATCTCTATCCACAGAGGCAGAGCTTGCCAAACTGGCTGGGATCACAGCCCACCTACTCAGGCACCCATCTTATCACAGGCACAGGAAAGCCCCAGAGCCTGAGTGCAGCCAGCTGTGGGATAACCTGCCCGTGTAGGAGATAACTTTCTGGTCACATTAATTACTGGTTTGCTTAGGCCTGGCTAGAGGAAAATTTATCTCCAGTGTGTACTCTCTTTCACTCTGTTAATGGAATCGCAGATGTTCTTATTATGGAGATCTACTTCCAATGTTTTATTGAATTACTCCCACATTGCTCTGTGGCAATATGTCCCAGAGGCTCAATGCACATGGTATGCTGTGGAATTTCATTTCCTCAGTTTTAATTTGTTGTTTTTTAATTTCAGTTCATTTTCAATATGGAAAAGACGTAAATGGGGTCCTTTTTTTCTTTGGTTTAGGCATCATTGTTTTACATGTTTCTTTTTCCCCCCCTCTCGTCTCTCCTGTTTCTCTTGCCTTTGCCTCAAACAATACCAGGATTTTCCTACTGCTACCTGCCTCATTTGTAATTGCTAAATATTATTACATCTCTGTGGGCTTCTGTTTTTTGTTCTATCTTGAGAAAATTCAATCAGAATTGGTCATTCTGCCTTGCCCAAGCTGTGAAATGCTGCTTGAGCTTTTTCTGTGTTCTTGGCTTCTCCTTTGTTTATAAGCAGAACATTCACTTTGATTGCTTGAAATACATTGTGGTAAGCAAAGATCTTCTCTGAGCTGTCTCTAGTCATGGTAGGTATTTTTCTGGAATGTTTAATTAATGGCAACTTTGTCTGTGTACATGGAAGTTTAATTTTATCTTGCAGAGCTGTACTAGTAAATAGTAAACCCAGTGCAACACGGTTGGACCTGCCTGGAAATCTTCACTGGAGTCTCCAGGCTCTGTGCTGTGGTTTCAGGTGATGTGTGAGTGTTGCCACTCACTGCTCCCATCTCTGCCAGGCACTTCATAAATTAAACTTTAAAACCACTTTGGGTCATAAACAAAGTTTGCTCAAGCCAAATGCAACAGCTGTGTGTACCCAGACTTGGCTGCCTTGGCTGGGGGTTGTGCTCAGCCTCTGGAGAAATGGTACCCACTGAGGTCACAGCCTGTATTGTCCCCTCTGGCTCCTGGGGTGCTGTGGGAGGGCTGGAGCACTTCCCACTCACTGCATGTTGGTATTTGGAGTTATTGCAGTCTGTGGAATGCAATGAGGGATGATAAGTTATGCTTCTTTCTGATATTGGAAAAGTCTGGTATCTTCCTGTGGCTGTAGGGCATGGCTCTTCACTTTTATTAACATTTTTTGGTGACACTGGAGCAGAGCCCATAGTGCTCCTCCAGCAAAGGGCAGGGGCTCTGTGCCAGCTACAGGTGCTCTGGGTTTTATTTTTACAAATATGAAGAGAAATTGCAAAACTCATAAAACATGGCTTTCGGTAATATCAGCATTTCTGTGGTGGTTTGGTGGAGAATAGATGGACAGCTCAATTAGCAGATGTTCCAAAATCCTGTTTCTGGTTTGATTTTCACTGAACTGTCTCTTAGAGTTTGGCTTCCATCCTTGCAAAAATCAGCAGTTGTCAGGTACCACTGCAGCTCTGTGTAATGGTTTGCTTCTCTTCTGGTTTTGCAAAGAGTTTGCCCCAGTAATCATGTTTTAGCTTTTAAATAGGCTCAACTATGAATAATTAGCAAAACAAAGGTTGTGGATAAGGACCTGTTACTGCAAAGTTGGTATTTTTGAAGGTAGGCAGTTGATAAGGAAAGCTAAAGATAACTGGAAAAGCACAGCAAATGTATCATGGGGCAGTGAGAAATATTTCAATATCTGTATAACAAAATAAATTTCATCAGCGGTGATTAGATTGTTGGGAAAGGTTAATCCCAACGGACTGTTGATAATGCAGAGAAGTAAAACATTTCTTTCCCATTTTTGTGGAGAAGCTGGATGATGTTCTCTCGGAGTGCCTCCCGTTGCACTGGTGGCCAGGGAGGGTGTTAAACCCCAGATAACATTTCAATGTCTCTTGAAACTTGAGCAACATTGGAACCTGTTTGTTTAAAACAAATTGGCAAAGCAGCTTTCTGAATCCTGGCTGCCAATTTGTAATAAATCTGGGAAAACCAAAGGAGTTCCAGAAGTTTGGGAAAACATAAATGTTGTAGCAGTGTTTTAAAATAGAAAAGGGAGCAGGTAACCAGCGGGCAGTGGAGACCAATCTCTGTCCCATTAAAGAAGGAGCATGCTCAGCGATCCCTGTGCTCTGATGGAAAGCAGATTGTGTCCAAAAAAAAAAATCTTCAAACTGTGGGTTTAATGAGATTCCTGCACTAATTGCCAAAAGCAGCTGCATTGACATCACATACCTGGATCCTGAGGGATCCGACCCTGCTGTTGACCAAAGGCTGCTGCTCCCAGGAGGCAGAAGAGGCTTTGCTGTGGGAGCAGGAGTGTGTTGGATCCCCTGGGCAGGGACTGATCCCTGGCATGTCCTTTATGCTTTCCTGGATGCCTCAGCACTGCTGGTGGCTGGTGGGCTCTGAGCTGAGAAACAGCCACCTGAGCAGTTCTGGTGGGCTCTGATCCTTGTCCCCTGTGCCAGGGTGGCAGAGTCTCAGTCTCCCTGTCGCTGCTCAGCACCCTGTTGAACAAGCTGATTTAGAAAGTGCCACCTGATACCCCTCAAAAATAGTTACCAGTGGGAATGTGATCCCTGCACTCCGTGAGCAGAGGGCTGTGGAGCCGTGCTCCTGCCACACTCTGACATCAGTAGGGGGCAAACTCAGTTATTCCCAAGTTTCCCTGTGAACAAGCCAGTGGGAGTCATGGCAAAATCTGACTAGAGCTGTCCCACTGCCTGCAGGGAGCCTCTGTCTCGCCAGGGAGAAACTTGGGAGAAAATATTAAGTAAATTAGTACTGAAACTTGGCTTCCCTGAGCAGCCTGAAGGAGCCAGGGTGGTTTAGTTGGGACAAGAGGAAGCTCTGGGATACCCAAGAGCAGATTATCAAGGAGGTGCATAGCAGGAGGATCGACAGTGATTGTCAGCTGAAATAACAGGAGGTTCTGCCTTGGCATAAAGAGGGATAAAGTTTTCCCTCTGCGGGCAGTTGAGCAGTGGGAGATGTTATCCACAGATCCTCCATCCTTGGGGGCTTTTAAGACACAGCTGGGCAAAGCCCTGCGCAGGCTACTCTGAAATTGGTGCTAACCCTGCTTGGAGCAGGAGGTGGGATTAGATGCTCTCCTGGGGATCTCCTCCAGCCCAAATAATTCTGCAGCTCAGGAACCTGATCTCCTCCCGAGTGCGAGTTTGAGCACAGTTAAGTAAAAGGTTATGGTGGAGCCCCCTGAGAACAGGGAGGGAGGAAGGTGGTTTCCATTGAGTGCTCTTAATACCCCATCTGTCATCTCTGTGGTTAACATGTCATGGGGATGGTTGCTATGTGAGACTTTGCAGTGGGAGATTGTAGGTCTTGAGAGTACTATTGTTGACTTGTAGCTGATATATTTTAAGGATTATTAAAAAAAAAAATGAAAAAAGCTGGAGAGAGATGCCAGTGTTAAGGAACAGTGAAAATGTTACTGTGCTGGGGCCTGTCAGGGTGGGAAGGAAGCTCTGGAAAGGGACAGTGAGGGACACTGCTGCTTGGGCAGGGAGAAGGGAGGTGCTTGGAACTGCTGGTTTGTGCACGATCCTGTTTTCCTGCCACTTCTGTCCTACAGAAACAGCAGCACTGGAGCCTGCATTGGGAACTGGAGCCCCTGCAGTTGAGGGGATGTGTATTTTGGAGGGTGTGCTGGAGGCTGCCCTGCCCCTGCTCTGGGTGGGGGGTTCCTGGGGAATGGCCATGTCCTGAGCAGGGGCCCTGGCAGGTCTGCCTGGGTGGTGGGAAATGCTTCCAGGTTCCTCAGTTGAGTTGAGCACAGAGTTCCCGTGCCGTGGGTTGGTGGGGAAGCTTTGGCTTTGGTTTAGCTGAGCTAAACCCCACCATTGTGGTACAGCGAATTTGCATCTCCTGATCTTTGGCTTTGTCTTTGTAGTGGTTTCTAACCTTGGCCTTGTTACTTGGATGGATTAAATTACATTTAATGAATGCTCATTTATCCCCAAGTCTGGTTTTGTGACAGAAGTGCTCTGGGCAGTTTCACAAACGGAGGACACCCCACTCCTGTAGCACTGGCTGACAGGCAATGGGAAAATGCTGGAGGATTTATTGGTCTTGTGCAGAAACACCAGCACTTCTCTGGGCTGTAGGTGAGGCACTGCCTCATGTTTGAGTCCATGGGCTGAAGCTCCTCCCAGTGTTAAATGCTGTGGTGTGGGTGACAGGAATGCTGTTTTTCTCCTAAAACCTAGCAGGAGTGAGGTGTCACTTTCTTCATAATAACCCTACTTAGATGTTTGACTGCAACATGGAAAACGAGGCTCAAACCCTCCTCAGCCTCAGGACAGGCCCATCCCCCACCTCTCAAGAGGGTGACCACAAAGTACACCCAGACTTCGATTCTTTCTTCTGCCACTGCCTCAGAGCCAGCTCTGTGGTGTCCCTGTCCCCACCCCAAGTGCCATTCCTGAATGTTGTCCTTTTAGTCCCTCGTTCATGTCTCTTGTGACAGGTCTCCTAATGCCACCTCAAAGATGATGCTGGAGCCTATTT
This sequence comes from Aleadryas rufinucha, assembly GCA_013397815.1. Taxonomy (NCBI): domain Eukaryota; kingdom Metazoa; phylum Chordata; class Aves; order Passeriformes; genus Aleadryas; species Aleadryas rufinucha. The sequence continues at coordinate 44,820 of VZTH01009668.1, forward strand.
CTGACTCAGTTTCCCTGTTCCTGTGATTTACTTCTCATGTGTATTTGATTAACCCAACCCTTTCACCTAAAATCTATTTGCTTTTATCTGCCCAGCCTTGTTGCCGCTCTGGACATCACTTTGTGGCGTCACTCTTTCTGCCCAATGTCTCCCACCGTGTTCCTAACATTGCAATGGGTTTTTCCTCTTTCTGACCATCTCTGTTGGTGCCTAAATCCAAAATCGCCTGCTGCAGCCTTGCACTTCCTGCCAGGATCTTGCTGGCCCTGCCCAGCTCCCCTGTTACTCTGGCACGACGATTTTTGATGTCACTGTTGGCACTTGGTTTGTCCAGGTGCCACCCACGTGTCATGTAGAGACCTCTCCATTGCTGCCTGGTTGATTGAATCCAGGGAGAGTGAGACCACACTCCGAGTTCACCTGAGGGGAAATTTGTTGCCTCCTTTTCACACAGGGCTCCTGCTCAAGCAGTGTGGCTTGGTGCATCCTTCACCCTCCAGCAGCTCTGCTGGAGTGGGTGGCCATGTTCTCTGGCCAGCAGCCCTGCTCTGTTTTTTCAGTCTTGTGCCAGTATTTGAATTGCAAACTAAGCAGAACATTTTTAAAAAGTGATCAGAATTCTTTCTGCTGAGTGTTTTCATCACCAAGTTCTGTTTGGTCCAAGCCAGAGCTGCGTGGGCTGTGTGTGCTCCCAGGGAAGACTGCTGGGGCTGGGGTCTCTCAGATTAACTCTGAGGCAAAGAGAAATGCTCTACCATTGTTTTGGAGCCAGAAAAATGTAAATCACACTTCCCAACCTCTTATTTCTTCGAGCATCAGATATTGCCCCAATTATTAGCTTTGCTGCTTGCTCCTTGAATTCCTTTAGGAATGCTAGGAGATGCCATCCAGTCCTCCTGATTGTTCCTGGACCTCTTCTGGGGATGCCTTGATTTAGGATAGATCCTCCTGTCCTGCACAGGGCTCTGTGTGTGATACACTCTGTGTCCTGCCCACGACCGTGGAGTTTCTTGGCGCGGCTCTGGGCACCTGGAACGGGATTCCTGCAGCAACCCCTCAGGTCCCACTCCGGGGTAATGATCTGCAAAGGAACCAGTTAAAACAAATGCCTGTTTCAGTTGGGATCTAGAGAGGCTTGCAAACATGCCAGACCTCCGTAATGGATCTCTGGAGGGAGAACAGTACCTGGAGGAGCTCCAAATCCCACCTTCTTCATGCACATCACTAAAGAATAGCTCCCTCCTGTGCTCGCAGAGCCTTTGCTGTGCCGGGGACAGCGCTGGGTCACAGCCAGCTGCTTCTCTGTGGAGGCACGGACTGGCTTTTCAGGCATGGTATCTGTGGGTTTATTGGGGAAAAGTGCCCTCTTTTGCATTTCTTGGTGAGTTTTTCAACAAGTAGATTTTTTTTTTTCCACTCTCCCAATGATTGTAACAGGATTTTATTCTCCTGCAGCCAGCTGTTAGCAATTAGCAACTTGATCCAGTCGGGCCTGGGAGCAGAGTTTAACACTTTCTTGCCTCTCAGAGGATGTTGCTAATCCTGTTTTTGCTGGTTTCGGGCTTGTGCTGTAGTTTTGGCACTTGGTGTGTATGTGTGGGCAGGGTGGGAAGATAGGCATGAGTACAGCAAAGGGCTCTAATGCAGCTGAAAGGAAAGTGTTGAGCCATTTACACAGAAAAAGTCCTTAGTAAGATGATTCCCAAGCAGTTTGGACAGAGGGTTGTGTTTAGTAGTAATTCCAGTGTGTCCTAGCTTTGGGAAGTGTGCAGTTTGGGAGTCCAGTCTGCTCCTGGCTGAGATTAAGACTCAGCACCAATCAACATCAGTAGTTCTTCAAGCAGCGATTTCTGCATTTGGAGCTCCTGAGTGGGGCTGAACCTTCTTCAAAATGTTTCACCCTCCAAAGGGGTGAAAACCACTCTTGGTGTCCTGGCTTGGGACAGCAGCTGCTGTGGGGCACTAAAAGATGAGAAATGGCATTGTTTGCTCCCTCTGTGCATCACCTCTCCCGGGACACACTGCCAGGCTCTTTGGTGGTCCAGGGCTGGGAACCAAATGTGGTGGGGAAAAACAAACCCAGCAGAAATAACCACTCATGTCTCAGCTCTGCCTGTGACATCCTCAGGCAGCTTTGCTCCCTCAGCTCCCCCAGCTGCTCCCATGCCTCTGCCCGGGGCTGTGCCCTGCTCTTCCCAGCCAGATTCCAGCACCATGGCCCAGCTGGTGCTCCTTGGCTGTGATGCCACGGGCTGCATGGATTATCCTGACCTCCTGATCTGCTCCAGGAGCAGCCTGAAACGTGTCCTGCATGTCCTTATAAACCACAGGCGCTGCTTTGGGGGTGATTTCAGACGTGTGTAGGAGGATTTCAGACGTGGAGCCCTCTTGTGTTGCAGCAGTTGTTTGACCTCACTGACAGATGGGCTGGGCCACCTGAACCAGCTGCTGAGGTCCCTGTGCAGGGCTGAGCTGCTGGAAACAGTTCACCACTGCCACACAGAAAGGTGAGAATTCATGTTACCAAACTGGGAGTGACAGGACTAGTCCAGACCAGCCTTTTCGTCTGTCAACAGTGGAGGCACATCCAGAGAGGATTCATCCTGCTTGTCTTGGATACTCTTCAGGCAAAGGCCAAATTTCAAGTTAAAGCCTTGATGCTGATGACAGGTCCCTTTCTCAGGTCCTGTGGCAGGACTGTCTCCCCCAGTGCTGAACTCTCTGCAGTTCCCTTTGCAGGTCTGGCTTTGGGAGCTGCCAGGACACCTTAGCAAATCACCTGCATAAATGAACAGCCACCACGTCTGTTTCCAAACTCTGCCCCAAAACTCCTTTACAAAGCCTGCCTCCACTTGAGTGCACGACATCTCTTCTCTGTGGGAGTTGCAGTCCGCCCTGGGGTGGTGGAAATCAGTGTGTTTTCATCAGCGATCACCTCCTCCCATTCCAGGGGGAGGGATGACCTTGGATGCACAAAGAGCTGGAGAGTGCTCGGTCAAAACCTCTTCTGTGGTCGCCAGACCCTCCTGCTGAGGTCTGGGCTTGTGCTTTGCTTTTGCAGGCTCACCACAGGGGATGCCACGGGATCCCAGCCCTGGCCAGGGTGCTCATGTGGGGGTCAGGAGGTGGCTGAAGCAGGAGGGGCCCGGTGATTTTAAGGTGATTTTGGTTGCCTGGCTGGGCACAGCCACCCAGCATTAGCTCCCCCTCCTGCCTGCGTGTTTGGCTCCCTTCCCAAGAAGGCCCTTAGTTGTTTTTCAGGCTCAGAGCCATCTTTTCTGACGGAATCCAGCAGGGACAATGGCCAGTAGCATATCCTTAGGAAAGAGAATAAAAACAGGGCAAGCTCCAGTGATTCTAACCCCGATTTACCTCCTGGCCGTCCAGCAATCTGCAGCTGGGGGATTTCCCGAGCCAAAGGTTTTACCTTTGGATTTAAGAAGCCGTGGTGCATCTGTCTGTCGTGAATGTATCCAGTTCCTTGGGTATCCACGGCAACTCAGGGCTGTGACTTGTACGGTTTAATTATGTTGGATGGGAAAAGAGAGCCTTTTGTTACCAATCTCTGTGCTAATGGCATCTGATGCTCCTGCATGCATGCCTGCACTGGCACAGTGATGGGCCCTTTTATAGCCTCTTCTCCTTCACTAACAAATCCCAACATTCAGTGTTGCCTTTTAACTACCACTCCGAGGATTCTTGAGCAAAGGCCCTCTGGTTCTGGCAACTTTACTTTTATTGATTTGCTCTGTTTTCTTTTCTCCTGGCATTCCATTGTGAGACAGAGCCTCTAACTTGCCTTCTGTAAAATTATCCTCCAGGATGGGAGCCTCCCGAGGCTCTTTGTAGTGAATGTGGACACTAAGAATTCACATAACTGCTGATCTGACCTCTTGTTCCTTTAGGTGTTATCATGGCTTTCCAGTGAAATTGCCAGTGTTTAAGCCCTGTGTTATTTTCCTAGTTTCCAAACAGGAAATGAAGTGTGCTTGCCCGTGTGAGCGCACATGCACTTTTGGCAGCGCTGTGGACGTGCAGGGAGAGATTTTCACCCTGTTTTGGACCTTTATCTTAAGGTTGTGTGGCAAGTTCCAAGGTGCCTGCTTGGCTACTTGGTGCCAAGGTAGAGGTGGATAAAGCCTGCTTGGGGGAGCCTGGTTCATTTGTAGCTGCAGTTTCACTACTTGTTAATTTAGTAAGGAAAGTGAAGAATTGATGAGAGAGATTACTTTGCACTGGACTTGTTTAAGATTAGTTGAGAGGGTACATCCATCCACCCAGGAGCCATGGCAGCCAAGGGCCTGGAAGATGGATGGCACTGGTAGCTTTAGGGGTGGTATAGACAGTCAGGTGACCATTGCCTCTTCACTAAATCTCTGATGTGGTGATGGATCAGAGCAGGGCTGAGGTCAAAGACACTCTTGAGGGCGGGGAAGGTTGCCCAGCCCATCACGAGGCAATGACACACAGCAACCCTGCAGCACAGAGAAGTCCTGTCTCTGGAGGACTCATCCTGTCTCTCTGCTTTGCCTTTCAGAGATGTAGATGGCAGCTGCTGCCTCTGAAGGACTCGCACCCGTCTGACCCTGCGCTGCACCTCCGGTTGCTACCATGATCTTCTGCATGCTGCTGCTGGCCTCCCTGCCCGAGCCCTCTGGCACCGAAGTCAACCCTGGTAGGGAGCTGCCAGGGACTCATCTCTGGGAGATGATGCTGAGAGGATTCGTCTCCCACCTTCTGTGTGCTCCTTCTCAGCCTGTCTTTGCCTCTCGTGGGGATTGAGTGTAAAGGTTGCATGTGGAGATAATCCCTAACATAGTTCCCCAATGTCCTCTGCACTGAGATGTTCCTGGACAGCTGTGCTGGAGTGGGACACTCTTCTGCCAGTCCCAGGAAAGCCCAGACACACGGACATCTTCCTTTCTCTGCCCACCCAGGCCTGTCTTGAGCTCTGAATACCCCTCCATCACTCTGGCTGTGTGGCCTGCAGAGCAAACCTGGCTCCAGATTGGCTCAGAAGTTCTGTGCTCGCTGTGGAAAACAAATTACCAGTTAGCAAAGCATCAGCCACAGCTCTCCAGCCAGCAAGGGGCATTTTGGAGAGTGAAGTGTGCAAGGAAAGATAGAAAACCTTACCTTGCACAGAGATAGGGTGGAGATAGGGATATGAGCCTGTGAGTCCCTGTGGAGGGCAGGACCTCTTATCCTACAGCATTTGGCAAGATACAGTCATGATGGAGATGAAAAAGATAATGGTCTGCAATGTGTTGCAAAAATTCCTGTAATGAGGTGTTTTGAGCTGGAGACAGTCTGTGAAATAAATGAGTTTAATCCTTTTCCAGCTTGGCTGAAGGTGTGGTGAGGCAGCAGTGCTGCCCTGAGGGCCTGTGCTGGCTCTGCTGGGGCTGGCTCTGTTTGTTTGGAGCCCTTTGTGGCTGGCTCTGACCCTGCTCTGGCCTGTGGATATTTGCAGAGGTTTGAGGTTGTGCTGCAACCAGCCAGAAGTGAAGAAGTGAGGGCTGTGGGGGAGCTCAGCAGCATTCCTGGGCTCCCTGTTACACAGCATTCCCTGCACTGTGCACCCCACCACACACCTAGCATGGAACTGGGGCTGCCATCTGCTTCTGGTGGTTAAACCTCACAGAAGAAGAGGGATGGCAGCTGGAGGGTCAGTCCCACACAGATTCCTTTTGATGGTGATTGGTACAGGAGTCAGTGCACCCAGAGGTGCAGGAATAGCTCTTCCACACCAGCTCCAGGGAGGTGGGTGGGCTCTGAGCACAGGTCTATGGTCCCACTCTCCTGCAGGAATCTCTTCCACCAAAAAATAACCACCCACACATCTCAGCTCTGTGACATCCTCAGCTATCTGTGCTCCCTCAGCTCCCCCAGCTGCTCCAATGCCTCTGCCCGGGGCTCTTCCCAGCCAGATTCCAGCACCATGGCCCAGCTGGTGCTCCTTGGCTGTGATGCCACGGGCTCCATGGATTATCCTGACTTCCTGATCTGTTCCAGGAGCAGCCTGAAGTGTATCCTGCATGTCATTATAAACCATAGGTGCTGCTTTGGGGGTGATTTCAGACCTGTGTAGGAGGATTTCAGACGTGGAGCCCTCTTGTGTTGCAGCAGTTGTTTGACCTCACTGACAGATGGGCTGGGCCACCTCTGTGAGCCCCAGTGTCCCCTGAGTGCACAGTAAAGGGTCAGGAGTCCTGGTGGTACCTAAACAGAACCCAAAGATGATTTTGCTCAAGATAAGTGCGTTTGGTGAGAGCCTCGTGCTGCTTGTTTTGGTGAGAGCTGTGGCCACCCACAGAGTACATCCCTCAGTGCCAAGGACGCTCTGGGTTCTGCTGCCAGCCCTCGGGTTGGGAACAAATGGGTTTTGTTCAGGATTGCAGGAAGACTCAGTCCCCCAGAGTCCTTCCCAGCTAGCTCTCCATCTGGCATTGCTGGACAGTGTGTGTCTGACCTTTAAATAAGGTGTGCCCAGACAGGACTCCCACTGCAGGAGCACAAAAAGCACTTTCTGCTTTCAGGTGGTGACCCCACCCTTTTGGACAATCTCCATGTATTTACCCATAGTTCAGCAACAGATCAGGCTGTGCTGGTCTGTGGTGGGACAGGTGAGAGGGAAGACAGGGGCATGATGGGCTTTTAATTAAACTTGCCTGGTGATTTTAAAAGAAATGAGTGCTGATCTTTGTTGTTTGCTTGCCTGTGTTCCCATTTGCAGCAATCTGTCGTTACCCCCTGGGGATGCACGAGGGCACCATCCGGGATGAGGACATCACTGCTTCCAGCCAGTGGTATGACTCCACAGGGCCCCAGTATGCAAGGTGGGTTCACCTCTGACAACAAGTTTAGTCCTTTTTTCCCTCTAGACACCCAATATGTGGTTGAGGAAGATCCCCCACCTTTAAAACCTCATTCACTGCTTCCATATTCGATCTGGTTAGAGCACAGTGAGAGGCCAGGAGGCAATGGCAATGGTCAGAGCTGTGATACAGGAAACTCTGGTTAAATATTAAGGAAGAAAAATCATTCTCCATGAGAATGAAGTGATGGGACAGGGACCCAGAGAGGTGGTGATGTCTCAGTGTTTGGGGATTTGGCTGTACCAGGCCTTGAGCAACACAGCCTTGGAGCTGGCCCTGCTGCGAGCAGGGGATTGGACTGGAGACTCTGAGGTTGCCTCTGACCCCCATCTTTCAGTCACTCTGTGAATAAATCTCCAGAGGATTTGTGACTTACAGGTCAGCCAGGGACAGTGCCCCTGGGATTCTTGTGGAGTGCTTTAAACTAAATCATAGGAAATCCTTTACAAGGATGAACATTTCAACAGCATCCTATTGAGGAAATGGGCTGTGCTCACTCTGACTCAAAAACCTTGGAAATGCAGAGTTAAGGAATTGTTAAAGCAAGCAGCTAAATTATTTTCTTCACTGTCAAGGAGGCCTACAGTCTTTATCATAAGCTTTGCTTTGCTTTTCATTTTTTTTGGTCATTTTATTTCTCTCAAAGCTACTAACTGGTGATTCACAAAAGAGTTGCAAATGTGAATTTCCTTAGAACTGTTTGTAGTGGTGATATCAAACATTCCTACAGCTTTGGTGCAAGTCAGATAGGAATTTCAGGTTAACTATGATACTGATATTTTTATGATGAATTCAGGCAGTCCAAAATCATAAAATTCTCCTAGTACTCAATTATTATTTTTTCTTAATCTGTGGTAGAGCAATGATGCTCAGTGTGCTGTGTTTTAATGGTGTTTGAACAGGCCTGTGGGTCTGAAAGCTGGGAGATTTGTCCTCTGAGTGTGGCTTATGTCCAGTGCTGCAAACACTGGGCATCACTTACCATCTGTTACCATCCTCTCTTTGCTGGGGCAGCTAGATGTCCACAGGGTGAAGGTATGAAGGTCCCTCCAGCTGACCTCATTTGGTTAGAGGTCAGACTTGTCCCATACAGGTGTCTGTCCCTGTCACTTCAGTCACCCTTCCTGCCTTTTTTTAGAGCTTCTTTTCCTTGCTATTCCAGTGTAAGAAGGTCCTGCACAAATAGCTGACCAGCCAGAGATGAAAATCTCGTCTGGCCTGAGCCTTGACCTTCAGTGTCTCCTCCTGGGTACCACCTTCCCTGATGCACTCACTGATCCCACCAGCTGGAGGTGGGGTAGCTGTCTGAAAGCCAAGGGCACTTCAAGGGCTTGCTGTTGGCTAAGAAATCCCTGTTGCTAAAAAAAACCCACACATTTTTCTGGTGTCCAGATAAATTTTTCACAACTACAGCTCTCACAATGTTCAGCTTAGGAGCAGACACTTCCCACCATTCTCCTAGCAGTGTCCTGCACCAGCAGCTCTGATGACTGCAGGAAATGTAAAATACACATTGAAGTGACCCACAATAATTTCTAGACAGGCAGAGCTTTTCTTGCTAAAATATATTTTTAAGATGGCTCATTTTTGAGCTTTGTAGAGCTGCAGGAGGTGATCAAGCACAAGTTCAGGCCTTACCAAGAGGGGTTTAGGAGCAGTGAGGATGCACTTTAGCAGCAAGGTGCTACAGAGCAGCGAGCAGTTCTGTACTGAGCAGCGGGGTTGTTTCTGATCGATCGTGGAAGTTCATGTCTGGGAAAGAAATTGCTTGGAGCAGTTAATGAAAGATCTGGAATTGAGGAGCTGTTCTGTATATGGCAAAACTGCCTGTAGGACTTGAGTCTCAGCTGACCATCATCCCAAAGGGCAGAGGTATTTGGTAGCCATTGCTGATTTGGTTGCTTCCTCCCAATCCTCGAAGTTCCAGGTGTTTCCTCGGTTAATCATTGGAAATCGGATTCTTTTCAATGTGTGCGGTTTTCCCCTCAGGTTACAGAGGGAAGAGGGGGACGGAGCCTGGTGCCCAGCTGGTTTGCTGGAGCCTGAAGATGTGCAGTTCCTGCAGATCGACCTGCACAAGCTGTTCTTCATCACCCTGGTGGGCACCCAGGGCCGGCACGCCCGCGCCACGGGCAAGGAGTTCGCCCGCGCCTACCGCATCGACTACAGCCGCAACGGGGAGCGCTGGATCTCCTGGAGGGACCGCCAGGGCAGGAAGGTGAGCGTGGGGGGAGCTGAGCCTGCTTGGAAAGCTGCACTGTGCAAGGCACATCCTCCACATCCCACTTCATGCACTGTACTTCATCCTGGCTGTGCTGGAGCAGCGTGTTCTGCCTCAGTTCTGTGCTTGCTGTGCGTCCTCCAGCAGCGCTGTGTCGTTCCTGACGTGGGGAGCACTGGGATCAGCAGTGGCCAGGGCTGGAAGGTGCTGCTGGGCTTGTCTCACACACAGCTGGTTTGGGTTTTCTGGCCCCAATGGTGCTCAGGAGCAGCAGCCCCACAATGCGGAGATGCTACACAGGGTGCATTATCTCCTTTTCTCCTCTCAGAATACGGGCAGGATTCCCAGCTCTTCCACTTGGAGCTGGTGCAAAGGTGTTTTTTTTCTGAGGGGATGTCTGAAACTTTCTTCCTTTGTCCATATCCCCTGACCTGATCCCCCAAATCAGGAAAACTGTGGCTCTTCACTACCTGTCTGTGCATGTCCCAAACATCACGTGGGTGTCCCTCTCTTAGACACTTGTTTCTAAACAAGCTTGGAAGCTGCCAAGCAGATGCCTGCTTTGGGATTTAAAATAGGAGGGGGTGGCAGGGAATGAAGGAGTTTCTGGGTGTCTGATAGCAGTGTTTGGTGTATGGATGCTGAGGAGGAAGGAGTTTAGAGAGTAGGAAATATGCTGAGCCCACACACTCAGAGGCTTCCCCACTCACCACAGTTGTCTCATGCTGTCTCCAGACCCGAGCACAGATCTTGGGGCTGGCTGAGCTCTGGGCATGTCCATAAGGCTTTGTTAAACTTCCCCTGGGAAGGAATCCCCTGGAAATCTTGCCTGCACCTCGTCTGACCTGGTCGCCCTGCCTCAGGCTGGCTTGTGGAGTCTGAAGACCTAAGTCAGACTAGAGTGGCACTGGGTGTGGTGATGTTTTCTTGCACTGGGGGTGCTTCGGAAGTCCCAGCAGGGTCTGCAGGGCAGTATTTGGTAAGAGCTCTTAGCTTGTTAATGAATTATTTGCTTACTCAGACCTTTGATCAGCTGTTTGGCCACTACCATTTTCTTTTCCATCCCTCACATTTTGGTGTGTGCTACAAAAGCTCTGTTTGTGGGATGGGAGCGGAGTGTTCCCAGGACAACGGTGGCACTGAGGGGAAGGGGACAGTGAGGGTCCCTGCCCTGTCACTGCACTGCAGCAGGAGGGGGTGACTGTGGTGATGCTGAACACCTCAGTCCAAGATACCTCCTGTGCAGCAGCAAACACTGCAGCACCTCTGGAATTGTGTTGTCTTGTAGAGAAGGGACATCAGGACCCTCCACCAGGTAACTGGTGATGAGGGCAAGCTCTGTGACCTGTTGTTGGAATGCACGTGGATCGCTTGAAGGAGGGGATTGCATCCAGTAACTGGAGCTCTGTGCAACATCCACTCACACCTCACCCCCACCTGCCTCTGTCCTCTCCCTCAGTGCTGCCTGGAGGGGTCTGCAGCAGGCAGGAGATGAAATGGCAGCACCCCTCACACCCCACCAGCCACAGGAGGAGCAGGGGAGCAGCAGCAGCTCCTCCCTTGCAGAATCCACATGGGGAAGCTCCCAGGTTTCAAACAAGGGGGTACAGGAGCACCACTGGGCAGCCCCAATAGCACAGCAAGGAGGAGTTGCTGCTAAGGCTCTCTCTCCCGCAGGTGATCGACGGCAACACCGACACCTACGACGTGGTGCTGAAGGACCTGCGGCCTCCCATCATCGCGCGCTTCGTGCGGCTCATCCCCGTCACCAAGGCGCCCATGACCGTCTGCATGAGGGTGGAGCTCTATGGCTGTGTCTGGCACGGTGAGCACCCCTTCCCCCTCCTGGCACTGCAGAGCAGCCCTGGCACAGCACTGCCTGGGGCTCCCCTGCACCCCCACGTGTGCAGAGGGAGTCCCCGGCCCGTGGAACTGCTTCTGCTGGTCCACGACATAAATTAAAGTGTCTCATGGGCGTAGGTGATGGGAGGCTGCTGCTGCTGCTGCTGTGTTTAGGAGGTGTATGACCTTCTTTTTTAGATGGTTTGGCATCCTACAGCATCCCTGAAGGAGGGACAATAGCTGCTCCTGGCTTCCCCATCGTTTACCTGAATGACTCGACCTACGATGGCTACCAGGAACGCAGGTGGGAGAAGTTGTCCTGTTCTCTCTCTGTCTCTGGTATCTTGTATCCCAAACACTTCTTCAAGCTTGTAGGATGTTGCAAGATGCTGGGTAACAATGTCTTTATATATTAATATGTGATGCTTTCAAGCTGGGCTGATACAGTAGAGCCTGGATATTAAAACAGAAGGTTTTTATGTGCAGAAATGAGGAGGTGTTGCACATAGGTGTCCAGCACTAACTTAGGAAGCTGGGTGTGCTGGGGAGTGTCAGGGAGCTGCAGATGTGGGCACAAAACCCGACCTGCTAAGCCAGGACTCTTTGGAACTACTTAATCTCTAGTTCACGTGCCCAACTGGCCTGGAAGTAGGAATCTGCCTCTTCCAGCTGTTAATCCTGGTCTGGAGTTGAAAGGCACCTGTACCTGTGTTCTGGTGACAGGAGGGCTCACCTGGGATGGACTTGCAGAGCCAAGGACTTGCAGAAGGGGTCAGGATTGTGCCACATTGGTATCTTCTACTCTGGAACAGTGCTGGGAAACTGTATAAGGGGCTCTGCACCCTCAGATAGGAGTGGAATGAGGCAGGGTCCTGGCAAAGAGTCCAATCAGCCTCGGAAAGAGCCAATAACACTGCTCTTGTACAAGGAGCAATGCCAGAAATGATCCTGGTTAGATCTGGCTGTGGCTCGTGAGCTGCCCATGGTCTCACTTCCCCCTCCCCTGTTTTTCTGTGCCTGCCTGCAGGACTTTGCCCACTGCTTCCCCCAGCACAGGATGGAGCAGTGCTCCTCCCGTGCAGCTGCCTGGTGAGACGCTGCACTTCCAGCTCTGTTGGGAGAACACGCAGTGTCATTTTCCATGGTGTCTGTTTTTGTTCTCCAGAGGCTCTGCCTGTAGCTCGGCTTTGCTGTTAGTCCTTGACACCAGTGCAAAAACTTCTGCCTTTTCCCAAGCTGGGAATGATGCTAAAATCCCAGCCCAAACAACATCAAGGTGGTGCTGCACAAGAACAGGGAACGAGTTCTTGCCTAGGATGGGTTAGGAGTGGGAAAACTGATGTTTTCCTGGTACCACTTGAAAGACCCGTGTGGTTTCCCACTGGAGCTCTGGCTGACTGTTGGTTCTCCCTGGCCAGGCACCTGTATGGAGGGCTGGGCCAGCTCACAGACGGGGTGCTGGGGCTGGATGACTTCACCCAGAGCCACCAGTACCGCGTGTGGCCGGGCTACGACTACGTTGGCTGGAGGAACGAGAGCTTCAGCACGGGCGCGGTGGAAATGGAGTTCCAGTTCGACCGCCCGCGGAACTTCACCTCCATGAAGGTAACTCAGCATGGACCCTCTCCAGGGGGACAAACCTTGGGTCTGGGGGCTTCCAGGTTGCCCCTTTGGGTCGTTGAATGGGTTGGAAGGGACCTTGAAGCTCATCCCGTCCCACCCTCTTCCACAGGCAGGGACAGCTTCCACTAGACCAGGTTGCTCCAAGCCCTGTCCAACCTGGCCTTGAGTCCTCTTCCCAAAGCAGGAGGATACAGGAAGTGCCTGACAGCAGAGTTTGAGCAGGAGATATTGCAAGTTTTCCAATGTAGAAAGGTGAAGCAGGTGAGCACTTGCTTCTCCAGAGCTCAGACTCTCCTTCCAGTATTTGTCTTGAAGGAATATAAAGCAGACACCTGAAGCAGTGTTTAGGCAGCTGAGATGGATTTAGGATGTAGGATTTGCTGACCCTGGAGGTAAAGGAATGTGGCTGCGCTTCCATTTTGACCAAACATTTCTCTGGATGCCTCAGCCTGTGCTTGTGCTGTGGGAAATTATTTAAACACACAGGAAAAGCATGAGCTGAACTTTGGGTCTGTAGTAAACAGCAGGATCTTTTAAAAAGGATTGGTGGCTTTTCTTGTAGAGATTTCAAATGAAGGAGAACCCACCACATCCTTAAGTAAATTGTTTTGGTGGTTACTTACTCTGGTTTTATTTTGTCTATTTTTAACTTGCAACTCTTGGCTCTTTGCCTGCTTTTGCTGGCAAAAATAAGAGTCCTGCCTTCTCAGAAATCTTCTGCTTCTAACCCATGTTTAAACCACTCTCTTTATCTTTGCTTCAGTAAACTAAGTTGGCAGAACTTCTCAATGCCTCCCTGGTGACACCAAGGGTCATTTTTGGAGCTGTCACCCAATCCTTCCTTTCTTTGCTGATTACTCTTTTGGAGGTACAGAATCTGGACCTCGATGCAGGATTTCCATCAAATTGCATAAAAGAATGGTACCAATTTCCTGCTTTTGGACGATTCCTCTTTGTTTGTGAATCTTGTGGTGATATTAATCCTCCAAGCCAAGAGAGAGGGAGCCAGTGGTCATTAAGGCTTTGGGATCGTGCTAAAAGCCAGTTCCAAGTTATTAGTGTCCAGGATAAAAGTCCAGTGTGGAAAGCATCACTTGTATTTTGTCCCTGAGTTCACTACCCTGACATGAGTCAGTCCTTGAGATTATTTTAGGAAATTCCCTCCCTCCCATTTAGTTTATTTTATTGCTGGTGATTCTGCTGTCTCCCTCAGGTCATTGAAAAAAGTAGCAAATAATTTTGATTTAGGAATCCATTCCTGTTAGAAGAACAGAGAAGAATTTGTGCCTCAAAATTTGTAAGACTTACTAGTTGACAATGTTTAATCAAATTAATATAATACACGAGCCCATGCTATGCTAATTGGGGGCAGATGCCTTCCAAAAATCTGTCTTGTAAACACAAGCATCCTGATGAACCAAACACATCAGATCATAAAAACAGCTACTTCATCTAGCATTTAATTAAAAAGCTGTTCTGATTAGCATAAATTAATCTTCATTGTTTATTGAATGTTGCCTCCTTCAGCTTTGCATTTCTTTTGTACAGGCCAGGTGGTCTGTGGATGATTTCTGCATCCTCTTACCTGTTGGCTTTATCCCAGTCCTCTGAGCTCTCCCAGTATCCAAGAAAGTTGGATTATAACTTAAACATTAAAAATAAATGTTAGCAATGTTACAACTGCATTGCATAGGCTTGCATGCTGTAAAGTTGGACTTTAGTAGGAGGTGTTTGCAATAGAAAATGTCTCTGTATCAGTCCAGGATGGAAACACATCCAAGTCCTGCCCAAATATGGCACAAATTGTATATTCCAGGCATCAGGCTTTCCTGCCTGCTTGTGAATGACTGTTTCTCCTTATTGAATAATGTTGTCTACGCTTCATCTGGTCCTAATTATATGCAAATACCCTCCTTTTGTCTTTTTGCTGCTCATCAGGCCTCTTGTCCTCATTACTGCTTCCCTGCTTTTCACTGCAGGACCTTGCAGAGGCCAAGCAATTAACAGGGTTCAAGGCTGTAGGTGGTTTGAGAACTGGTGTTGTCACCATGGTAAATCCTCCACGGTCATCAGGAAATGATTCCTGGAGTCGCTGGGGAGGGTTGGACCACTGTGGCTGTGAGAATGGAGCAGCCTGAGGGGTACTGAAGACTTTGGGTCGCCTGATTTCTTCTGGTTCCGATCAGTGGCCACAGTGCTGGGGTTTTGTGGTCCTGAGCTTCAGGTCCGCGTGGCAGAACTCAGGGGTGGGTGTCAGAAAGGAGCAGGGTAAGGTTTGCATTGATGGCTGACAGTGGAACAGCATAAAGGAAGCTTCCAAGGCTTGTCCCTTTTCCCAGAGCCTGCCTCCTGAAGGCCTGGGGCAGGGAGTGCCAGGTGTGGCGGTGATGGAGAGCCCAGGGAGATGGAGATGTCACTTTGCTGCTGCAGCCCAGGAGCAGGGAGGGAGAAAGTTGTCCCCAGCTCTTGGAAGGTAAAACAGACACCCCAGCTGCTGGGGAGGTGTGGAGTCAGCCTGGGAGGTGCTTGTGAGCTGCTCAGAGCGAGCACAGGTTGTGGAGCTGCAGCTGGGAGGTGAGAGGGTGTCTCTGCTCAGTGAGGTGCTGCTGTGTCAGCACAGTGATTGCAGTGAAATTCCAGCATCTTCAGCTAAACCAGAGGTGCAGTTGCAGCAGAGACAACCTGATGCTGAGCCACCAGGAGAGGCTGATGGATGCAGGCTTATTGTGAGGGTTTTCCCCTCAGAAAAGTCATAAAAAAACCTCATATAAAACTCAGATCCTTAATTGTTGATTCAAGGTGCAACCACAGCAGGTGTATGTCAGGGGAGTATCTTCTTGAGTTTGTACTGGTTTGTGGTTTTTGGAAGGAATTAGCCTAGACTGCAGGTGCTAAAAGTTTCTAGATGCTAAGGAAATTCAGAACCCAAACCTCATCTAATGGCAGAGATCAGTTGTGATATCTCATAGCTCGAGCTGGTACCTCAAAAGAGGGACCACAAAGAAATCCCTGGGATCCTTCATGCCAAGAGGGACAGAAGAAGAATCCAAGAGCGTTATTAAGGTCTGGATTCTCCTTGCTCTTCATTGTTTCACTGTTTCATTACCAAATGGCTGCTGTGTCATTGTTTCCACGCTGGCCTCTGAGAAGGGTTTCTGTGGGGGTTTTGGTGGGTTCAGTAGTTCATTTTTTAACATGGTTGTTACAGTTCACAGACCACAATCTATGTGTTGTCCACTCCAGCTATTGATCTTTGAGTAATATGTAAGCTGCAGCTTTGTCTATTCTAACTGTTATTAATGATCATATTGTTACCTACAAGTTTCACTACAATCCATCTTTACTATTATTAATGATCAGATTATTAGCTCCAGGGTTCACTCTGCTCCATCTTTGACTTGCAGAACAGAACCATGTAGTTCAGCTAAAGTTCAACTTGTGGCCTAACAATTCCAGCTATTCATGTCAAGCAATTCAAATAATATCACATTTTTAACACTAAGAGTTTAGGTGTGTCTTTTCTTTCCCTTCTTAGGTTAAATGTTCAAAGAGAATTGGTCTGCAGTGCATTAGATTAGTACAGGGTTTGCTTGATTGGTTTTTATATGGGTCTTTTGAAGAGCCTGCCAGAATCTGACCATTAATGTAGCTCTTGCAGGTAAAGTTCAGAGCTGTTTCAGAGCAGCTTTTTGCACAGGTGTTCCCATTGCACACTGGAACAAGTCACTCGTTCTGCATTCTTACAGGGAGATACCGGGAATGGAAAATTTTCATGAATGGAACATCCCTGGGGCTCGATGCAGGTGCCAGCAAATCTCTCTGATGGATCCGTTCTCCTCTTCCCAGGTGCACTGCAACAACATGTTTTCCAAGGGGGTGAAGATTTTCCAGAGGGTGGAGTGCCTGTTCAAACCCCGCCTGATCGCAGACTGGGAGCCCGAGCCCGTGGGGGTGGCGACAGTTTTGGACGACAAAAACCCCAGCGCCAGGTTTGTGACCGTGCCCCTCCAGCAGCGCGTGGGCAAGGCCATCCTGTGCCGCTTCTACTTCGCCGACACCTGGATGATGATGAGCGAGATCTCCTTCCAGTCAGGTGAGTGCTCCTGCGGTCAGGCAGGCCTGGAGAAGCACAGGGGCAGCAGGAGAGCTGGCGTGGGAGCGCAGGACACAGGGGCTTGGCAGGAGTTTGGCACTGTGGGCTGCCCACTGGGAAGGAGGAGGTTGTGCAGGCACTAAAAGAGCAATGCAGGGGCAGGAAGGTCCAGTGGATGCTTTCCAGGCTGGTGCTGATGCTCATGTGCAGAAGCATGACCAGGGCAACCAAAAATTGGACTGTAGAGAAGTTGTTCTTTTTGAAACAGATCACAGAATATCCTGAGCTGGAAGGGACCCACCAGGATCATCCAGTCCAACCCCAGCCCTGCACAGACACCCCAACAACCCCACCCTGGGCATCCCTGGCAGCGCTGTCCAAATGCTCCTGGAGCTCTGGCAGCCTCGGGGCCGTGCCCATTCCCTGGGGAGCCTGGGCAGTGCCCAGCACCCTCTGGGGGAAGAACCTTCCCCTGATCTCCAGCCTGAGCCTGCCCTGGCCCAGCTCCAGCCATTCCCTGGCTCCTGTCACTGGTCACCAGAATGATGAGATCAGTACCTGCCCCTCCACTTCCCCAGCTGCCTCCTGGCTTGTGAGGCTGATTTTTGCTTCTCTTTACCAAGTATTTTGTTATGAATAATTGAAGTATATCTAGAGATGAGGAGATCAAGGTTGGAGAGCATTAAAAAATAGAGGCTGACTTTTTTTACCTCAAGTCTTAACTGATGCAGAAGTCAATGCCATGAGGTGCTTTAAAAGACTCTGGAAGGAAAAGGACAAAAGTCTTGGAGAAAACCACCAGGACTGACAGGGAAAGATCTGGCTGCAGCTTTGTACTCCAAGGTCTCTAATCAGCTGGAGTGAGAGGACATTCCTGAGGGAGGAATACCTTGGTGCTGCTTGCTGCTTACCTTGCAGACAGCAGCCCCTCCTGTTCCTGACCTGCTGCCTGGACCCCAGCCCTGTCCTGCTGGGGTTAGGATTGCAGGGCCTGCTGGCAGGAGCAGGGAGGTTTTGTTGGGCTGACACATTCCCTTTCCTTCCCCAGACATGGAGAGTGTGAATCCCAATTTCGTTACAGCAGCCACAAGCACCACGGATCTCCTGGAAGCAGAGTACAATGTCACTGAGGGCACCTGGGGTAAGGACTTCTGCCCCTTGGCCAAAGCCAAGGACTCAGTATTGGGGAAATTCACAGGAACATCCCAGTTAATGTGGTCTTTTCCCTCCGTTTCTGGAGATCTGGGGATGGTTTGGGTGGTGCCTTATGCACAGGGCAGCACGTGACTGTCCCCTGAGCCTTAGCTGGTCCTTCTGCCCTCAGCTGGCCAGGGCTGCCTCTGAACATGAGGCTTAGGTGGAAGCAGTGAAACTCTGAGCACTGTCTGCTCTAGGATGGATCCACTGCAGGAATCTGCTCTGCTCAGAGCAATCTTTGATTGCAAAAGTTCTCTGCACAATTCTTAGCTCTTCAAGCCTCCAAAATGAGAATTTCTGGTAAGAGCAAAATGTGAACACAGCTGATGTTAAAGCTCAGGGAGCTGCCCAAGGTCTTTTCTGTACCAGACTATAGGAAGTTGGCCAGCACAAAAAACCTCTGGTGCTTTAACCCCAGACTCTCCTTCTCTGTGATTGCAGGAACCACATCCTCTGTAACCAGCACCTGGATAGGGGAGAAGGCAGATGACTCCAACACCTCCATCCTCGTGGGCTGCCTTGTGGCTATTATTCTGCTGCTCCTGATGATTATAATCATCATTCTTTGGAAGCAATATGTTCAGAAAAGGTTGGAAAAGGTAATACAATGGGGCTATTTTGCAGACACAAGTTCAGAATTTAATCATTAACCCCAGTGAGCTCAGAACTATGTGTAAAGCCCAGCTTTACTCTCCAGCTCCATGGAGTGGCTAAAGCTGCTCTCACAGCAGGGGAGGATGCCAGCCCTGTCCAAGACATTACTGGAAGTTGCTGTGGTTGCAGCCAAGGCATTACTTAACAACTGAGCATTGCCTCAGTGTTTTGGGGGTTTTTTTTCCCTCTCTTCTGCAGGCCCCACGCCGAATCCTGGAGGAGGATGCCACTGTTCGCCTCTCCTTCTACAGCTACACCATTGCCAACAACCAGACCCAGATCCACCAGTCAAACCCCACCTATGAACGTGCTTTCCCACTGGATCTGGAATATCACCAGCCAGCCACACTGCTCCAAAAGCTTCCAGAGCTCTCCCAAAGTGCAGAGGATTCAGGTAACATCATCAGTCTGCAGAAACTGAGTTTCTTCTTTTGTTATTTCTGTCAGATTGTAAAGTGTGCCACTTGTTTAAGTTACCATCTTTGACTCCTGTGCAATGCAATAACCCAGGGACCTCGGGCAGTATTGTGGAACATTGGCACTTTTTGGCATGGAACTGTGGCAGCTGGAGCAGCAGTCCCACTGGAGGGGTGGTAGCCTTTTATTGTTTTATTTGAACACTGTTTATGTATTACCCAGGTCATCTTTTAGCAGCTGCTTTGGGCAGTCAGAGCAATCACACATCGTTTGTGGAGCTGCTGCCTGCAGCACTCTTGGGAGAAGACCTTTAGCACCTTTTTCTGCTGTGAGGGCTCTTTGAAATTCCTGTAGAAAAACCAGAAGGAAATAGAGCAGGGAATTGTCCCCGGTGTCCTGGCTTCCAGCCCCCGAGGAGCTTTTGGACCCACACAGAAGGGAATGTTTCCAACAGTGTTTTGTACTCGGTGAGGGCAGTGCTGATCAGTGAATGGAAGGGCAGTGCTGCATTCCTCACACTGACAAGTTGCTAAGAACCAGCATTATTCTATACAGGGAGACTGATTGGATTGAGCCAGGGTGTGAATTCGAAGCAGAACAAACGTTCTGTGTAATACTGACTGTACAGGGAGTTAATTCTAAAGCATTATCCCATATTTATGTGAATAAGCTGTAAGAGGGAGAGGAGTTTGCTACCAGAGGACATGGGAAATGGAAGCCTCGATCCGTTCTTGTAGCAGGAGGGAATCCAGAGCAAATTTGACATTGCAAACAACATCCCTGCATCAGGTAATGGGAACTGACTGTACTTAGGATGAATCAGAAACAGAAAATCACTTCAGACTCGCCTCCCTGTCTGGACAAGAACTGTAGCTCTCATGACTGGCTACAACAGGCTGTGTTGAGCAGGAATTTGCTGGCAGCTCCCAGGTATTCCATGGCTTGTTCTGGTTGAGGCCCTGCTTCAAACAGAGCAGTGTCCTTCGTGGGTGTCCCTCAGTACGAGGTGCAAGCGGCCAAATTCCCAGAGCTGTGGGACTGGGAGGGGTGCAAACTGGGACTCACTGGTTCTGAGGGATGTGTGTGTGACTCCCCTGCCTTTGGCTCCCCTCAGTGTGCAGCGGGGACTACGCTGAGCCCGACCTGACCAAGTCCACCCCTCACCAAGGCTTCCAGAACAACGTCCCCCACTACGCCGAGACGGACATCGTGCACCTGCAGGGCGTGACCGGCAACAACATGTACGCGGTGCCGGCCCTCACCGTGGACTCCCTCACCAAGAAGGACATCTCCGTGGGGGAGTTCCCCCGGCAGCAGCTGCGCCTCAAGGAGAAGCTGGGGGAAGGACAGTTTGGAGAGGTACAGCCGTTCTCTGCTGCTTTTCCTCCAGCAGAAAGGAGGTGCCTGGCAGAGATGGATCTCCTGAGCTGCTGCGCAGTGGGACTGAGGGGTCTGCGTTTTTCCAGTGTTTTAGTTCATTTGGGTTTGCCCTTGGGGGAAGGTGGTATCCCCCAGGCTAAGCCACTGAGTCCCTGTGCAGCTGTGAGGCTCTGCTTGGTACCACAGGGGTCTTTATCAAGAGATGAACTTGGCAGACTTTTTCTGTTTGCTGTCTATATCTCTGTAAATTCCCACCTAGGGGCCTCAATCCAGACTTTCCATCTTCCATGGACGTCTCAAATGTGATGGCTGTCACCCACCTTTAGGCGTGTGGGTTTGGGAGCTCTCCACAGTCCAGCTAACACCAATCCTTGCTGTAAAAACAGCTTTCCCAGGCACAGATGGAGGTTCTGAGGGTGCTCTGCACACTGACCCAAGCAAAGACAGACATTTCCCAAGCACTGTGGCACCCTCATATTTTCTGGCGTTGCTGCTTGCTCAAGCCCCAGTTTGTCAGCAGCCTCAGGCAGAGTGATGCACACATCTGTCATCTGCCAAGCTTTCCCTTTGCTCCTTGAGCTCCTTTCAAGCTGTCAATGTTTTCACCTCGCCTTTTCTTCTCTCCCTGCTTCATTTTCACACCATCTGTAGCTTCATCCCGAGCAGGTCTTTCCCTCTCCTGCTCTCACTTTTCCACTGTCTTTTTTCTTCCCAGCTTTTGTTCACTCACAGCCTTAAATTCTGTCTCTCTATTACCTTTTGGCAAGCACAGCCCTTTCCTGGCTGCTTGCTGCTCTGTGATGTGCCAATCTTTGTGTTTCCTCCATTCTGGCACCCCAGCCCCTTCCCTGTCCCCTCACCTCTTCCTGGCTCCCTCTGTGTGCTGGGAAGGTGCTGACATCCTCAGCCTCCTCACCTGGCTGTCAGTGTAGCCCTTTCTGTTGCCTGGATCCTGCTCTGTGCTCCAAAAGCAAGACAGAGAGGGTTATTTTCTCATTGTTTTGCTTCTGGTTTCTCCTTTCCTCTCGTGCCTGTCCTGATAACTGTAATAACAACTGTGTTGATTGGAGATGGCTCTCCCATCCTCATTTTCCTTGAGGATGGATTCAGAGCCTGTTCCTTTCCATGTATCACAAGCACTTTTGCAAATGTGCTGCACCACATTTTCCTGTCTCTCCTCCTCACCTCCTCAGTCTTCCCCAAACTGGCCCTCACGTGCTCTGCTCCACTGCTCTGGCTGTGTGTGCTCCTAGAAACAGAGCTCCTTTCTTCTTTCAGCTCTCCACTTTTCCTTTCATTCTTCCTTTTGTCTTCCTTGCTCCCAACCCCTCCCTGGTGACACATCACCTCGGAATTACCTGTGCTTAGTCCTGTGGCTCTTCCCTGTCCCAGGTCCCTTGGCTGCACTTTCCCCACGGCAGATTCATTCTCTGTGGAGCTGCAGCAGCATCTTTGTACCTTCGTTCCTGCTCTGCAGCTTTGTCCCATTTTCTCTGCTGTCTCATTTTTCTCCTCACCATGCTTGTGACAGAAGTTCTTGCTGCTCTCTTCATACAAAATTCATTGTGCTCCCATTACACTCCCCTCACTGCTGCAAGTCTTTGACTGACACATCCAGTCTGCTCCCCTTTTCCAGTCCTTTTTCCTGTCCACACCCTCAGGTCTGTCTGCTTTCCTCACCCAATTTCCATTTGGATGTACATTCTAGTAACTTCTTAAGCAAGTGTCTTGTCACCTCTTCTTGTACAACCCTGGCAGTAATTTTATACCTTTAATCATTAATTTATTAATTATAAGAAGAAATTTGGAATTGTGTGCAGTCATTAGAGTATTTATCTCTGGGTATATGCACAGGTGAGGTGTTCATATCAGGGACACATATGCACATGCTTTTCTCCTCTTTTTTCCTCTGGAATTAGAGGATTTTGGATAACTGGCTGGAGCTCCTGGATGCTCCTCAGTGAAGTCTGAGCAACGCCTCAAGCCAGGCCATGGTTTGATGGTTCTGGACTTGTGTGAGGTGCTTTAGTGCAGAGCAGACACATCCAGGCTCAGGGGCCCTCCTGAACATCCCCAGTACGTGCTGGGTGAACTGGGCTGCCCCAGGCTGCTGCACCAGTAAAATGCAGTAAACCCAGTGTGGTGGGGACTCATCTGGCTTTGATTCCTGTGTCATGGGCTACGTCCTGGACACGTTTTGCCAGGATCTAGGGCCAACCCTTGGGTCATTTCTGACCACAACCGTGTCACCCTCACTGATGAGTCACTTGTTCATTCTGCCAGCAGTGACCAACCAGTGACCTGGCTGTGATGATGTTTTCCTCTGGTTTTCTGCCTGTGTGTGTGCTCTTACAGCTGCCTCTTTCTGCCCTGCAGGTGCACCTCTGTGAAGCCGATGGCCTGCTGGAATTCCTGGGAGTCTCATCCTCAGAATTCACCCACCAGCCGGTTCTCGTGGCAGTGAAGATGCTGAGATCAGATGTCAACAAAACAGCCAGGTGAGGGCACCTGCAGTGCCAACCAGCTGGGGAGGGAAGCAAATACTCCCCAGGCACTGCTTAACCCTGGGGACTGCTGTGGCAGTGTCGTGTGTCTGTGGTGTGTGTTCCATGTGTCCATGGAAGGAGCAGGACCCAGCAGGGAGTGGGGGTAGGGGAAGCTGGGATGTCACACTGAAATGCTGCATTAATCCCGTTGGCTGGGAAAGGTCAGCGCTGAGCACCAGCTCAGAACCAGTTTCACACTTGAGTGTGCAAAGCGTGAATTGCTCTGAGCTGGGAACACACACCACTTGTGCTGTCCTCAGACAGAGGAGCAGTTTAGGACTCAAAGGTGTTTTCTGTTTCACAAGGAACGATTTCCTGAAGGAGATCAAGATCATGTCCCGGCTGAAGAACCCCAACATCATCCGGCTGCTGGGCGTGTGTGTGCGGGACGACCCCCTGTGCATGATAACCGAGTACATGGAGAACGGAGACCTCAACCAGTTCCTGTCTCAGAGGGAGATCTACAGCAAATTCGCCATTTCAAACAATATCCCCTGTGTCACGTAAGAGGAGCTGCCTGTCTTGTTGGGATAAATCAGTTTTATCTGCTGTGCCTTCCCAGCAGGGACCTTCCTGCAGCCTGGCCATTGCCATGGCACAGGGACACCGGTCCTGCTTGGTGTGGGGTTGTTCCTGAGGCCTGTCTGTTCCCCTCAAGTGTCCCTGACAGAGCTGTTCTGGTCACAGAGACCATCCTACATGTATTTATTGAGGTGACCATCTGTTTATGTTAGTGGGCTTGCATCGAATATTTCATTAATATGAAAAAAAGTTTCATTACAGCAAGAATTTTGGGATGAAAATCAAGAATGTCTCTTAGGCTTTTAAGAAGGCTCATATGTTCTCTGGTCTCCAAAAAACATTGCATGAGAGGAGCTGAGTGTGGAGCTTCACTAAGGAGAAAATTTCATCAGCCAACAAAAGGAGAATATTTGGCAAAGAAAAACCCCTTTTTGTCTGCAGTGGCACTTGTCTCCCTCCTCAGTGGAAGGATTAAATCTGACATAAAAGCATCTCTGCTATTGCAGAAATCCTCTCCTCAGAGGAGAGTGGTGTAGGACCAATATATCCTGCTCTCTAAGGAGCCCTGCACTGATCAGAAGCTGCAGCACTGCTGAGCCCTTGGAGTGTTTCTCTCCAAAGAATTATGTGGATTTGTGGTGCAGGCACCAGGCAGGCAGAGCCAGCTCTGCTGCGCTGCACAGGATCTGGCTGGGTCTTACCATGGCCAGGCAGCACCAGCCTTGCTGCCAGGACCTGTCAGTGGTCCTGTCAGGAGTGTTAACCTGGGATGGTGGAAGGTGTCCCTGCCCTTGGCAGGGGTGGAACAAAATGATCATTAAAGTCCCTTCCAGCTCAAACCCTTCCATGATTCTGTGACAGTCTCCTTTCCTTCGTGTTCTGGAGACAAAGACCTTTTTTCCTGACCTTTACTGGAAAAATACAAACTGTGAGCAGTTTATCAGATGTGTTCTGATGAGCACTTGCTCGTGTGAAGCACTTGAGCAGCAGCAGTGGGAAACAGGCTGAGCAGCACAGAGCAACAGTGTGGGAACGATGCTGAGTCTGATGGTCCAGACCCTGTCTGTGTATCCTGCAGCTTTATTAATCCTATCTTCATTTTGCTAATGGAGGAATTAAAATTAAATTAGATGGAAAATGCATCTGTTTCTATTTTCAGTAATGTTTAGCATATTTAAAACCAAATAAACTCTCTTTAATGTGAAGTGACACACTTAGGTTAATACAAGCATTCAATAGTGGTGCTGTTTGAAATACCATGCTAAGTGGTTTTTAAGATATGAGATTCTGAGCTCAATTTTTCATGTCTCTCTGCAAAAATTTGGTGCTTTGATGCAGGAACTCTTTGAAAATCTCGAGATTAATGTTTGATATTGAAAAAAAAAAGAAATCTAAGGGATGTCAGATTGTAAAGGCCTGAATTTCAGGGACAGCCTGTCTGCTCCTGCTTACTCAGCTCAGGAGCTTGGCTGTTCGTGCCCTGGAACGAGACAGTTTAGTTCCACTGTTATGGCAGGAAATAAAACAACAGGTCACTAACACATCAAATACAATAAAATCTCGAGTGTGGGGGAACTCCACTGATTTTTCTCTGTCACATTTTTCCTTTGCTGCAGCCACTCCAACCTGCTGTACATGGCCACCCAGATCGCCTCGGGGATGAAGTACTTGGCATCCCTGAACTTTGTGCACAGGGATCTGGCAACTCGCAACTGCCTGGTGGGGAACAACTACACCATCAAGATTGCAGACTTTGGCATGAGCAGGAACCTTTACAGTGGGGATTACTACAGGATCCAGGGGAGAGCTGTGCTGCCCATTCGTTGGATGGCCTGGGAGAGCATCCTCCTGGTAGGCACTGCACAGAGCCTCCCTTCCTTCCTGCCTCTGATTGTCACTGTGCCCCTGGAGCAGTGCCACATCTGTGTGCCAGCCCTTGCACCACCAAGGTCTGTGCTGCACCTGGCCCCAGGTGGGAAATCCATGGGGTTGTGTTGGACATAGCTCATATCCTGGGAACAGGATATCCTGGGAACTCATATCCTGGGACAGCACGTCATGGAATGGTTTGGGCTGAAAGAGACCTTAAAGCTCATCCAGTGCCACCTCCTGCCATGGGCAGGGACACCTTCCACTGTCCCAGCCTGGCCTTGGACACTTCCAGGGATCCAGGGGCAGCCACAGCTTCTCTGGGGCCTGGTTTCTGTTCTGTGCCTGACATTCCTGCTGGAATTTTAAGGAAGTTGCCTCTCTGTGCTTATTCCCCCAGTTGGGAAGTGGAGAGGGGCAGGGACAAAACTTTGTGAGTTTCAAGTGCCAGGTCTGGTTTGAGGTTGTGGGGTTTTTTCACATGTTAGGGTCCCACTGTCTCCCCTCAGGAGACTCTTCCACAGCCCAGTCACATCCAGTCTGGAGGACATTTAGCCAAGTATTTCTTTCTTGGAGTAGGTGGTGAGTTACTTTCTTGCAACATGCTCTCCAAGTACCCAGAAAAATTGTAGCTACCTCTGCTATAAGGGCTGCCAGGCCCAAACTTTCCTAAATCCCCCCTCTTTTTCTGGTTACAGCTGCATCTAAACCATAAATCACTCCCATCTTCCCTGTGTGAACGTCTTCCAAACCTTGACAGACTGCAAGGGTTGCCAGATAAGCCTGGGTGAAGTGGGGCTTGGATGTTTTCTGCCCAACCAGGCCCTCCAGCCCCTCGAATGTTTTGTGTTGCTTTCTGAGCAATCTTATTTTTACTTCTCCAGAAACACACTGTTCCAAACACAGCCAGTTTGGGCACATTTTTTTGAAGACAGAAAACAGGGACAGCAAGAAGATTGTCACAGGCTTCTTACATGTGCAAAAATCAAAATTATCTTGAGCCTTTCTCTAAGAGTCTGGAGTCTGCTCTGGCTTGGCTTTCACCCTGAGGGCTTTGCTTCCCTTTCAAAGGCTTTTCTGTGAGCTCTGCTGTTTTGGGTGGAGGTAGGCAGTAGCTGTCCCCCCCCCCACCCAGTTGATTTAATTCTGCTGCAAACAGAATTTCTTACGAGGAACAGAAGTTTCTGGCCTTCTCTGAGACCTGCTCCCTGTTACAAAGCTTTGCCCTTGTGAAAACTGCACTTTCTAAGGGCTTGTGGGACCCCACGTGCTGCTCCTGCCCCACAAACAGCCCTGTCATCCCTGTGTGCGGGGCTGGGAGCAGCTCACCTGCCCTGCTGGCTGTTTTTTGGGAGCATTTTCCCAGGTGCATCCTCGTGCTGAGCCGCGGAGGGTGCGGACTCGAAGGGTTTTGCTGAACGGGCACCTGGGCTGAGCACATCCCCTCTGTCCGCAGGGCAAGTTCACCACGGCCAGCGACGTGTGGGCGTTCGGGGTGACCCTGTGGGAGATGTTTGTGCTGTGCAAGGAGCAGCCCTACAGCCTCCTCACGGACGAGCAGGTCATCGAGAACACGGGGGAGTTCTTCCGCAGCCAGGGCAGGCAGGTAAGGAATTGAAGGGGCTCTTCCTTCTCTCCCATCCAGGTGGGTGTTCCCTGCTGCCCTCACCTCGTCTGCAGCAGCCTCTGCTTCTGCTCAGCTTCTCACTGGTGTCCTGCCTCTCCTCGCCTTTTTCTGGGCTCGCTGCACCAGTTTTCCTCTCTTGGAGTCCTGCTGGAAGAATCCCTCAGCCCTGTCCTGCTTCTTTCCTGTTCTAAACCACTTCCCTCTGCCCTGTCTTCAGCTTTTCCAGGCTCTCCCACACAATCCTGCTGCTCCCTTCCTCTGTCAGCGCTCTCCCACCAGCATTGCCTCTGAAAGATGAGGGAGTTGTGGTGGGAGGGAGCAGTTTTTAGTTCCCAGGGATTAGATTCTCCCTGTAGTATCCCTACATATGCCAAGAAGCCTTTGGCCATCTCCAGCTGCTGAAGGGCTTTTCTGTGTCATTTTGCCCCCACTGCTGCTGGCCTCAATAGATACCAGTGATGGAGCAGGACACTCCATCTCCTCAGTACCCAAAGCTGTGGAGTGCCAGTTCAGAACAGTTCTCCCCAAAATTCACCTTTAGCACCAGAGAATTAAGGGAAATAAAATGATGGGGGGTTTTCTCACCATCTCCCAAATACTAATGATTAGCCAAGAGCCTAAAAGAAGTGAGCCTAAAAAATTAGAGGGGAGAAATAAAACCATTCTGCCCAGCTGTGCTGTAGATAAGCTCTAAAAGGTGTTTTTTCTGTCTCTGCTAACAAGCTGGCACGATGCTTAGAAAGCCTCATGGGTTGTCTACGGTGAGTTGAAAGTACTTGGATTTTATTGTGGTAAATTTGGTTTTGGTTTGTGTTTTGCTGTCTCTTGGGAGACAAATCCCTCAGAAGCACTCATGTTTTCTGGGGGACAAAGGCCTGTTTTGTGAGCAGCTCATCAGACAAGTTGGCAAAGTGTCCGTGGTGCTGTTTGAGAGGCTCTGTCCAGACTCCACTGCCAGACTGGGGCTGGGTGGATTCCAAACCCTGCATGGTGGCTGTGTCTTGTAAACCTGGAATGAAAGTGTCCTTTGGTGTTACTTCAGTAAAGGTTCAGTTCTTCTGTGAAAACCCCACTGAAATGCTGTGACTCTCTTCCTTCCAGATCTATCTCTCCCAGACTCCTCTGTGTCCTAACCCTGTGTTCGACCTGATGCTGAAATGCTGGAGCAGGGATATCAAAGATCGTCCCACTTTTGACATGATCCACCAGTTCCTGCTAGAACAAATGGAATCAAACATTTGACTCCAGGGAAGAGGCAAACTGTCGAGAACAGAGTGACTTTGGGGTCTCTTTGCCTGTCCCTCACAGTCTGGGCCCTATTTCAGTTGGGACGTCCATGGCAGCTGCTCGTTCTCTTGGCCATGGTCTGACACACAGGACCAGAGGATCTCATTTGGTTGGAAAAAATCATCTCCTCTTCTGAATCATTTCCTGGGAATACTGTGAGAGGGGTTTTATTGGATACCCATACACCTTTGGGCAAAAGGAACGAGTAAAACTTGGAGGGACTCGGGGCTCTCTCCCGGCTGGAGGAGAAGGCGCCGGCCGCTGAGAGCGCTGCCACTCGAGAGCAGGATTCTGGAAGGAAAGACTGCAGCCTTCTGGAGCTATTCCATGCAATCAGATGGAAGTCTTGTGCACATTAGCAAGTGTTTCTGGGTGCTCTTGCTACAGACAATGGTGAGAGGCCAGAAACATCTGGAGCTGGGAAATGGTTTAATGGACTTGGGAGCTGACGGAGCATTTAGGGACCCTTTGGGAGTGACACTGCCAGGGTCTACAGAAGATGCTGAAACAAGAGTCCAAGATGATGTTCTGTTTTCCTGTGGTTGTTAAGCACTGCTTTGGTTATATATGTGCGTTTTCCCCACACTGGATTTTTTTTGTTTTCTAGAAAAAATGATTTTGAAAATGAATGTTAAAGGTCATTGGGAGGTCACTGAGTTAGAAGGTCTTCCTCTGACCTACAAATTAAGGTTAGGGTAGGGAGTTTGTATTGAGAAGTAGCTGATACTGTACTACTGTCACTACGTAGATTTATTAACCTAATGAACTTGTAGCCACAATGGACTGATGTGCAATTAATCCTGTATAATTACCCATCAATATGAGATCTCTAAATCAATGCTGTTACGTGGGAGAGGGAACTTAGACTTGGTGGAAGCGGATGGCTGAGAGCAGAACCCTCTCTGTCACTTGTCACAGCTCCCACGAGAGGGCCGGGAGGAGCACGCAGGTCACACGTGTGTGTGTGTGTGGAGCCAGAGGTTCCTGTCCAGGGGGGGCAGCAGGTTGGTGCCTTGGCCAGGCAGGGCAGCTGAGCCCAGGCTGTGTCACTGCTGTGTCACCCAGGGCCGGGCTGGCACGGCCCCTGCTGTGGCCTGTCCTTTATCTCCGTGCGGGGCCGCTTACTCATGGAACTTGGGGTTGCTTTTTGTGTGTCCTGTCACAAACAGCTCGTTCTCTGGAGGGTTTTAGAGGGCTCTGAAATCCATTTGGAGTGAGTTAGAGAATTCAGTGTGTTTCTACAATAAATCCATTGTGGATTTACCAGGTGCCTGGGGAATACTCTGCTATTCCCTCTCTAATCATTTAGCAAGATACTTAGGACCAAACCAAATATTTCATAAAGTTGGGACAAGATGAAAGCTCAGCACTTGGCTTTTTTTTTTTTTTTTTTAGTAGAATCCAGCATAAAATGTATTTCCAGTAAAGATTATAAAGATAATTTTCATGTTAGCCACAAGCATAGATGACTGGCTGGCTGTGCTGCGAGAGGGCACTGCTGAGAGGGGAATGTCTGAGTGGTTACAACACAGGGATAATTGTGCTAAGAGCAAAACCCTGCTTCTGAATGGGCACATGCCAGGATGGAGCGTGGCATGGCTGTGGCTGCTCCTTGGGAAGGTTCCAGCCATGCCTGGGCCGTCCTGCTGGGGATGTGTCCCCACCCCAGCTGCTCCTCTGAGCCCCTTTAGGGCTGAGGAGCTGGAGGGGCCCAAGCGCTCTCATCTCCCTGCAGGGAGACCTGGAATCTCACCCCCAAACAGGTTTTTTTTCCCCCCTGTGACTGGGGTGAGCTGCCCTTCCCTGTGGGAGTCAGAGCCAGCAGGTCCCTGCTGCAGCCTGCTGGGTGCTGGTGTCTGGCAAACCACTCAGCCATGGCATTTCTGGAGCATCCCTGCCCCAGAAGGTGTCCCCAGTATCACCCAGCCGTGTGTGTGGTCTCCTGGGCTCCGGAGCTGGGAGCTCCCAGGGTGTGGAGTGTCCCCTCTGTGCTTCTGTGACATCCGGACGTGCTGTTCCTCCATTGACATGGTGACATACAAAGTTTGTCTCATATCAATAAATTCTAATGATAACCTTGACAAAAGTGAATTTCTACTTTTTTTTTTTCTTTTTTTTCCCCCCAGGTGTCTGCCCTGAGAATTGATATTTTGGTGTGGTTGTTCAGTGACTCTTTGGGGAGTGTGACCCTAAATCCCTTCTGGGTTTGGAGGGAGCAGCCACAGACCCTTAAATGAAGGGAGTTTTGAAGGGAGTTTCTGGAAATGCTGGAAAGGTGCTGGCTCAAATCCCCTTGGGCAGGTGGGACCTGGATGGGCCTGGGGTTATTGGTTGGACCTGCATTCCAATAAGCAACTTTTTCATCTCAGTGTTAAAATCGGGTGCTTTAGGCTGGGAGGAGCCTTTGTAGGTCCCTTATCAACCTGTCCACTAAAAGCTGAGCTAATTTCAAAGTTCCCTTGGGGTGCTCTGGGCTTTGAAAATCTCCAAGGCTGGAGATGCCACCCCTGACCCTGCCCCTGTTCTGTGCCCATGAAGAACTTTCTCCTGGTGCCTGGTGGGCCTTTCCCTTGTGCCTGTTCCCTGCTGCTCTCTCACTGTGCCCCTCTGAGCTGAGCCATCGAACCCCTGGCAGACCCTGGGGTTGCCCCTGATCAGAGCTTAGGTATTTGGGCAAACTCAAATAGATTTTATAAAGGCTGGAAATGTCAGATCCCTCAGTTTAAGCACCAAGGACAGGAGTCAGAGCAGCGTTTTTATCTTCTCAGATGTAAGTTTGAGGGAGATTAGGCCTTAAGGCGATGATCTTTAAGGTCCCTTCCAACCCAAACCAGTCTGGGATTCTGGGATGTTTAATCAGTTCCATACAGGAGTTAGATATTCATTGATTTATTTCTGTCTTCACTGGCTGCAAATATTCTTGAAAGGCTTGGCCAGAAGGAGAAGCTACTGCTGCTCCATCAGCAATCCAGTCAGAATTCCAGGAGTTCTGAAACATCCACAAAATCCCTGTGAGATTTTATAGGCTGAAGGCCCTGGGGCCAGGCTCAGCAAGTGAAGTGTTGCAAACTTTACACCTCCCAAACTGCATTTTAATCTTTGCTTCCCTCCCCCTGTGCCAGGTGCCCTCACCTTCCTAATGATCTTCTGCCCCTCGCACGTCACTTTGTCCCTCTTGCGAAACCTGTACTGAGGCACGTGTGGCTGGAGTTGTTCTGGAACACAGAAGCAGCACATCAGAAACCACCTTTAGCAGCTGGGAGAACACCTGAGCACAGCTTGGTGACTTTGCTGCCTCCAGAACAGCTCCTGTGGGCAGCTTTTGGGGTTTAGACCTCCCTGGGATCCCTCATTCCCCAGCTCTGGCCCAGCCAGACCGAGGCAGGGCTGCCTTGGGGTTCCACCTCAGCCCCAGAGCAGATAAAGGGCTCTCCAAACAGACAGAAGGATTGGGTAGCTTTAATCTCCTGAAGGAAACCTCTAATTCAGTCCTTTCTCCTCACTGTGACAGTGAAATCACAGCAGGGTTGAAATCTTTTGCAGAATTCACAGCTGAGACTGAGGCTGGTGCTGCTCAGACACCAAAGAAACAAAACCCTGCAGGTCCTGCATGGACAGTTCTGGGCTCAGACCTGGGTGAGC
>VZTH01009668.1:76697-92458 GCA_013397815.1 Aleadryas rufinucha
CTGTGGCTGCCCCTGGATCCCTGGAAGTGTCCAAGGCCAGGTTGGATGGGGCTTGGAGCAGCCTGGGACAGTGGGAGGTGTCCCTGCCACGGCAGGGGTGGGATGAGGTGATTTTTAAGGTCCCTTCCAACCCAAACCGTTACTGGGCTGTTCAGCAAACAAAACCCCTGCTCTGGGCAGGGAGAAACGCAGCACCTGCAAGGCAACGTGGCCATGTGGCGCTGGGAATGGGAACAGGTTTTATCCTGCAGGAATCAGGCAGTGAAGGATCATCCCACCCTCAAACAGCCAGGCCGGGAGGAGCAGGGAGAGGAGGGGTGGCTGAGCCCAGGGAACCCCTGAGCCTGTGCCTCGAGCTGTCCCTGCTGGAAGAGGAGCACGTGGCCGGCCCGGGCAGGCCCAGCCGGGCTGTCCTGAGTGCTGGACATGAGCCATGGCCCCGAGTTCGTGCTGGGGCCACTCACGGGGAGCATCAGGCACCGCTGTCTGCAGGGCTGGGAGCCCTCGGGCAGCCGGACACACGCTGGAAAATTCCTGTGCTCGTCCAAAACTTCCAGGTGGGGAAGGAAAGAGCTGTGTCCAGGAGAGGCTGCGGGGTTTTGTGCTGCAGGTGGAACCTGTTGGGGGCTGACATCACAGAGGCTCCCCTGGTGACCGCGTTGAGCCGCATCTCCTTCCCCCTGTCCCCACCACGAGCTGTAACATCACCATGGCGTGCTACAAGGGAAGCAGCATCTTCCCTCGAAACCCCTACCACATCCCTGGGTAAGTTCATCCAAAACATCCATTTCCAGTGCAAATAGCTCTGGTTGGGATCAGGGAGCGCTTGTGACTCCTGATGTTTGGGGTTTTTTTAGACACTATTCAATATTCCATGTGACAGTGCTCTGAAGGACACAGAGCTCCAGGAGAAGCAGCACTTTACAGAAGGGTGGAGTTACAGGCCAGCCACAGCACATGGGCAGCAAAGCCAAAACTGTTCTTTTTCCCCTTTTTTCCCCATTTCTTTTAAGCTGCCAAATGTCACCAGAGTGACTGTGCAGGGCTCGGCTTCCCAACTGTTGTAATATTTGCATCAAGGATTTTTGGAAGTCTCCTCTGAGTAAATGGTTGTGCAGATGTGACACCCTCTGGTCACTGGGCTGGAGCCCCGTCCTGCTGCTGGGTCAGGGACTGGGGAGTCTGGTGATCTACCCCATAAGTAGTGGGATTTCTTTCCAAAGCTTGTGACACTCTCCTCTAAAGGCTTGGAAAGAAGAAACCCTGGATATGAGGCAATGAGTTACAGGGGGGAAAGGTAAGATATGAATGGGAAGAATAAGGGGTTTGCTGTGAATTAAGAAGTTGTGTGTGGGGTGAGGCCTGGTCTGAGGTGTTTAAAGGGGCAGGGGGAAGGGCTGGGTGGCCCCCAAGGGCAAAGCAGCTGCTGTGGGCACAAATTCCCTCGGATTAAGCCAGGCTGAGGTGGACCAGGCTGTGAGCCCTGGCAGTGCCAGCCGTGCCCTGTGGCTGCAGGGCAGGTACGGTGGGGGGCAGATCCCAGCCCCAGGGCGAGGGTGGAGCCCCTTTCCTTGGGGCTGCTCCTGCGGTGGTGACGGAATCAGCCCTTCCCAGCACAGTGACGGGCAGCATTTCCCAGCACTGATCTCTGTACCTTCCCACTCACAGAAGGTCTGAGGTTGGGGGTTTTTTAACTCATTTTGGCGTTGCTGGGGCCATCTGATGTGACATTCTGTGTGTGCCGTGCTGGCAGCAGCTTGGGAATGACGAGGGACGGCAAGGAGGGAGCCGTGGCTGCAATTGCAGCCCCAAAAGCCTCCACAGCTTCCCTTGCTCACCCCTGCCTGCCTGCAGCTCCCTCGGCAGCAGCTCCAAGCCCCGGTATGGGCACAGCAGCTGGGGCTGCTCCTCTCCGGAGCTGCTTTGAGCTCTGCGGGCAGGAGGAGGAACCAAACTCTGCTGCCGCGTTTATCGCTGCTGTGCAGGCTCGGGGAGCCCCCTGAGCCCCCATGGGTGCTGAGGGCGCTGCTTTGGGTGCTGAGGGTGAGGAGGAGCTGCCTGAAGGGCATTCCAGCAGAGCCCTGCACTGGGGTGTCACGGGAGGGGGGTTTGTGTCCAGGATGTCACCAGGTGTCCCATGTGCTGCACCCGCCCGTGCCAGCGAACCTACAAACACCACGAGAGCCCCAAATCACTCAGGCCAGGCAATGGTCACAGCAGGAATCTGAAAAGCCACCACCACAATGCTCGAGAGCACTGGGAAGCCTAAACCCAGTGGGTGGGATGGCTTGGGAAGGTCTGGGTGGGCAGAGAAGGGGTCAGTCCGTGAATCCTGAGCACCGGGCACAGCCCTGTCCTGGCTCTGCGGAGCTGGGAAGGGTCTGGAGACAAGAGAGGATGGGCTCAGGGCCAAGGCTTTGCTGGCGAGCAGGGAGGCAGAGCAGGTTTGGGTGGCAGCCTGGGAGTGGTGATGGAGGAGATAGGGCTGAGCAAGGGCAGGGTGAGCCGGGCTCGGCCCCGGGCGAGCGGGTGTTTGGTGCTCACCAGCCTGAGCCCCCAAAGAGGGATCCCCAAAAGGGATCAACACCCCAGCACAGGGGCACAAACAGCCCTGCTGAGGCTGATCCCCTCCCCAGGCTTTCACCAGCAGCACTTGTAGCTCCCTCCATGGCAGATCCCTTCCTGTGGGCCCAGACTGACTCTCTCAGCTGACCTCGTGCTTAATTGCAGGGGAGCGGAGCCCTTTCTCAGCCCAGCCATTATTTTGTCCATGATCAAAATCCCTCCAGCCATCCTGTAATTATTTGGGCTGTGTCCTTTGTGCCCTGGCTCAGTTTTATCATCCTGGTGTTGCAAGACTCATTGAGGATCCCTGGGGATGAGGCACCGAGCTGCTGGGCAGGAATCCTGTGTGCAGAGCAGGGAAACCTGCCAAGAGTAAACGCACGGCTCTGCTCGCTGTTGTTTAAACTATTTGGAAGGGAAAGTACTTACTCATCATCTTATGATCCTCGTGCATCATCTGGCTTTGTCCCCGGATCCACGCTGGGCTCATTGATGGAATATTTCTGTCTGTCCATTGCAACTGGCAGCTCTACCTTTCTTCAGTGCTGGAATAACATCACCGTTGGGAAATGTGAGGCTGGAGCAGCTCGAGTTTCTCGTGGTGACTCGGAGCAGAGCCAGAGCTGCAGCACCTGCCCTGCCCTCGGCCACCAACAAGTCACAGTGCCCATCCCAGGGCTTGGGCAGCAGAGAGACCCCAAAAAACCAGAGCTGTGTTTGTTCCTGGGGCTGACCACGTTCCCTGTGCCCCCCCTGTGCCAGGCAGTGCCTGGATGGGCTCGTCAGCCTGGGCCTGCTCCTCACTGTGAGCAGAGACAGGAGGGTGCAAGTGAGGAATTACTCTGATTTTTGAGCTTCAATACTGGACAAGAGACACTGGGATTTTCTCAGTTACTCACTGTGTGTCAGAGCAGAAGGCACTGCAAAGGTTAAACTGGGGCACGTTGAACTGGAAATGGTATTTTAACTGGGGGACTGTGGATGTTGGTGCTGCCAAAGCCACTGCAGCCTGTGCTGGGAGTTTCCCATCCACTGGTGCTGCTCCCTGACCTCATCCCGTGTTTCTCCACGAACCAAAGGCCTGTGCCTGGACATGCCTGTGAACTGATGAGCCATTTCTCATGCTGCCAGATGGGAACACGCATGTGAAACACAGACATTCCCTCTTGGCCTCCTGTGCAGCCACACGTGTGGTCCCAGCTCTCCCCCTGCACTCACCCGGGCTCAGGGGACATCCCACCCATCACCTGCCCTGGGCTCCTGGACAGGGCCTTTCCAGGGTACAAAAGCTCTGCAGCAGATTTGCACTGCCAGAGGGCAGGGATGGATGGGATATTGGGAAGGAATTGTTCCCTGGGAGGGTGGGGAGGGGCTGGGAGGGAATTCCCAGAGAAGCTGTGGCTGCCCCTGGATCCCTGGCAGTGTCCAAGGCCAGGCTGGACATTGGGGCTTGGAGCAGCCTGGGACAGTGGAAGGTGTCCCTGCCCATGGCAGGGGTGGCACTGGATGGGCTTTAAGGCCCCTTCCATCCCAAACCAGTCTGGGATTCCATGATTGTCCCACCAGTGGCCACCTCCCACTGCCACCTCGGTGATGGCTCTTTTTTGGTTTTCCCCTCAGCTATGGGGGCTACGTCCCTCAGTTCACCTTCAGGTTTGGGAAGACCTATGGCAGAACCACCCACGATGTGCTGATGGATCCCACCGTCAGCAAGAGCCATCGCTCCGTGCTGGCACCGCTGGACAACAAGGAAAACCTCCTGGAGCTCCATTACCACATCGAGCATCCAGGTGAGCAAATGGACCCTGCTAATGAGCACAGGGTTAATTAGCAGTGGTGGGGTCTATGCCCACCCGTCCTTGGTAGGCTGCTGGGTGAACTGGGATATTTTCCTGGGAGCAATCACAGCTCTGGGGTAGGAGCACTGACACCTGCAGAGCAGCAGAGCGAGGAGCCGGAGCTCTCAGCCTCAGCTCATGGGGATGGGGATTCTCGTGTTGTGGAGAGTTTGAGTTCCCAGGTTATCTTCAGTTAGATGAAGATAAGTGATTTTATGATGTATTATGAACTCACTCCCCAGTTCTCCCAGAACTGCTGTTGTGGTTTAACCCTGGCTGGCAACTGAACCCCACACAGCTGCTTGCTTAAAATCCCAAACACGGCCTGTATTAGCTGCTACAGAAAAAACCAACCTCTGTCCCAGTCACACCCAGCACAATTACACAGGCTAAAATCCATCTTTCTGGGCAAGGCCTGGTCTCCTACCTCAGATCCTTTCCTGCCTCACCTGCCTGGTGCAGAGCTCGCTCTGCTCTGAGCTCTGACAGTTTGGGATTGATTTTGCTTCTTGCTGCTGCTCCTCCTCAGCTCAGCAGGACTCCTGTGCTTCCCCTTTCCCTCCTTTCCCTTTCTTTCCCTTTCCCACTGTGCCAACAGGCCCCATCTCCTCCATCAGGGACAGGCTCACGTGGGTTCCCAGCGCTGGGAATTTGCAGGAATCTCCTACCAAGTCCCAGCCCTTTGGGCAGAGTGCCTGGTCCCTGCTGAGCAGCCCCAAACCG
This sequence comes from Aleadryas rufinucha, assembly GCA_013397815.1. Taxonomy (NCBI): domain Eukaryota; kingdom Metazoa; phylum Chordata; class Aves; order Passeriformes; genus Aleadryas; species Aleadryas rufinucha. The sequence goes on from VZTH01009668.1 coordinate 81,824, forward strand.
GGCACAGCAGAGCTGCCCCGTGATCCCGATCAGCCCCTCGGGGATGTGCCACCCTTTGGGGACATTTGCTACATCCCATCCCATGGCTGAGCCATGGCTGCTGTGGATGCCCTGGGCAGTGGGAGTGAGTTTTCTCCAGGATAATGTGCCCATATGGGATCTGGGTCTTTATTTCCCTGGGGATGGCCACACCAAAGTGCTGCTTCCTCATTTCTCACTGGGGATTTGTGCCGTGCAGCTTCCTGCAAACCTTCAGCCTCTCTGCTCCTCCTGGCCCTGTTTTCCAGGAGCCAGGCCTCCACTGCACAGGTGGTGTTTACAGGCTTCATTCCTGGAGATTTGAATTTGCATTTCCTTGGACTAAAATGGAGCTTGGACAGACCCAACTAACCAGTTGGCCGAGTTGCTCTCTCATTATTCTGCTTCTCTCCTGTTGCCAGTGCCAGAGCTCACGGCTGCTGCTCGTTAGTGAGGTCCTGACGAACGTGGCCATGGGGAGCCACCCTGATAAGGTCCCCAACAGCTCCTGCTGTCCAGCTGGCCCTGTGCAATCCCTGACACCCTCCCCAGGTGCTGCCTGGTGTCCTCCTGGGTGTTTCATGTGATGGAGATCAAAGAGCTCCTGGCAGTGTTGGGCCTGTGGCTGCCTTTGGCAAACTCGGTCTCAAGATTTTTTTCTCAAGGTCTGGCTTTGATAAAGTCTCCTTGATGGGCACCAAGTGTTTTGCTGGTGTCTCTCAGTTCAATCCCATTTGTTTTCTTGCTGGAAGTGAAATCAGGCTCTGCTGTTGGGGATCTCTTCCTCTGGGGACCAGGGACAGGAGCCAGGGAATGGCTGGAGCTCTGTCAGGGGGATTTAGGTTGGAGATGAGGGAAAGGTTCTTCCCCCAGAGGGTGCTGGGCACTGCCCAGGCTCCCCAGGGAATGGGCACGGCCCCGAGGCTGCCAGAGCTCCAGGAGCGTTTGGGCAGCGCTGCCAGGGATGCCCAGGGTGGGGTTGTTGGGGTGTCTGGGTAGGGCTGGGATCTGGGCTGGATGATCCTGGTGGGTCCCTTCCAGCTCAGGATATTCTGTGATTCCATGAGATCAGCCAGGGATGTGCTGAATTATCCATCATCCTTGTTGGAACTGGTTGTGGCACAGGCCAAGCATGCAGGCAGCTGCTCCCCAGGAACCTGACCCGAAAATGGGGATATTTACTCAAATCAAAAGCACTGTGCTCTCCTGGCTTTTCATGTCGTGCCTCACTGTGCAGCCTTGCAGAATCAATCAGTTTGCAAACCCCAGGGTCATAAAAAGGAGCTCATATGGATTTCTCAAGTACAGAATAACCTAAGTTTCCTTTTCCTTTGGTTTGGTTGGGAGAAAGAGAGTAGATACAACTTTCTCATTAATAACGAAGTGAAAAATCAACCTGCTTTACAATTTGCACACTGGATTGAAAAATCATTTTAATCAAGGATTTTTCTTTATTTTCTTGTCAGCCTGGGCACTTGATAATTCAGTTGCATAGAGCATATTTTATACACTTCACAAAGTTATATACAGAATATATACACTTTATTCTGTAATTATGGGCAGATTGCAAACCTAAATGCCCACCAGAAGTTTATATTCGTGCAGAAAATGGGCAGATTTTGCTGATTTCTGCAGATTTGCAGAAATCATGGAATCATTCAGCTCGGGAAAAAACCTCTAAGATCGAGTCCCACACTAATCCAGCCCTGCAGATGAACGGGCTGTCTGCAGATGGAGCCTCTGCTGGAACACGGTGCCTCATCCCTGGGGCTCAGCCCTGGGATGCAGATGTGCTCCCAAGGGGAGCTCAGAGGAAGGCTGTAATGACCAGAGGGTGGAAAAAAAACGACCTATGAGCACAAAAATGGAAGGAATTTGGTTTGTTTTAAAAAGACAAGGCTGACATAGTAACAGTTTTCCAATAAGGAGAAGGTGGCTGTGGGGTGGAGGAGTGATCCTCCTCTGGAGCTACAGAGGAGGGAGAAATGGGTTTGACTGCTGGCACAGAGGAAGAGAAAGTGCCTGAGCCAGGGGTCACAAGGGGCTGGGGCACCTGGGGAGCCACATCAAGGGCAATTTTTAAGGGGAAATCAGACAAAAATTGCCAAGCTCAGCTGTCCCTGCGAAGTCTCAAATCACAGGGCTCTGTCCCTGCTTCACAGCAGAGATATTTAGCATCTGCTGGATGTAAGATAAAATTTTTCCAGCCAATGTTACAGCAGATCCTTTCCTCGATGAGCAGCAGCGGTGCCAGAGCAAGAATTCCTTGGAGGGGGCTCTGTTTGGGGTGGACAGACACAGCCACGTGGAGTTAAGGATTGAGGGTTTTTTCCCCCTTTAGCACTTTTGAACGTGGCTGGTGATATTTTACAGTTCAGGTGACAGCTGGAATAAATGTTATTTAACTCAGGTTTGTGCTGGTTTCTGTGCAGGCCGGTTTGTGGATGGGGCTGATGGCACAGCCACGGGATGTGCGTGGAGTGGATCCTTGTGGTCTCTTCCGACTCGAGCTATTCCGATTCTCCATCACTGACCTCCGGGCTCCTTCCCGTTCCCCCGGACGGAACAACGGGAATCCCTCATCCTCTTCGGGCCGCTCCTACCCCCTAACTCAGTGTCTGTCCTTCAGGGTATGTCACCTTCCAGCCCATCAACAGCCTTCCTGAGATACCCCTCGGGCCCCAGCCCGTGGCCGCCCCGGCGCCGGACGAGCCGCCGATGACCCACGCGAGCCCCACGCACTGGCGGAGCCCCCCGGACACGGCGGCGCCCGGCACCCGGCAGACCTGGCTGCCCCAGGAGCCGCTGCAGGGGCTGGCCCTGCACCCCGCGGCCGAGGAGCTGGAGAGGGAGGTGGCCAAGCCGCCCCTGGCCTCCTGTCTGGGGAAAGAGGCCGGAGCTTGCCAGTGTGACTGCGGAGGGAGCAAAGCGGTGAGTGGGCTCGGGCGGGCGGCTGCGAGGAGGGAACCCACGGGTGTGGATGGCGAGGGCACAGCGTTAGGAGTGCTGTGTAGGGCAAGGTCGGGTACACAAATGTTTCCAGGAGTGGCAAATCTACTCCATCTTCAGGAAATGGTTTTAGTCGTTAATTACGCGTCCCGATCAAAAAGGCTTAATTTCTCCTTTGGGTGGGTTTGGCTTCAATTCCAGTCGCTAAAGTTGTGTTATGCTGTGCTGGGCTCCTAGGCTTGTGCTTCCTTAGGGTGTCCTTGGAGCCCTGAGGCTGCCTCTTCCTCCTCTTCTTCTTCCTCCTTCTCTTTCTTCTCCTTCTCCTCCTCCTCCCCAAAAGAGAGCACTTCCAGCATCTTTGGTTACATTTCTGCCCCTGTATCTGCCTCCACCTGAATTTCCCACCATCGTTACCCCTCATTTGAACACCTGTACTGGGATTTGCCTGTGGAGCTGGGGGCTGTTCAGCACAGCCCAGCCAGTATCACTCCAGACCAACATGGTTTTCTATTATTATTATTCATAATAATAATTATTATTACTATATTTATTATATTCATTGGGGTTTTTAAAACCCTTTTATTTCCTCTGGAGCCAGTGACAGCCTTTGTCACGTTCCTGCAGCCATGGCTCTGCAAATCCTCTGAAGGCAGAGATTAGAGGTTTGACGCATGGAGTCAAAAGCTGGCTTGGATGTAAATCCCAAGAAGGGGCATTCCTGCTCCTTGCCCTCAGAAACAGATTTGCACAGTGCCCAAAGCTCCCCTTGTTCTCCATGGGGATTTTGCAACCTCCTTCAAGGTCTGCTACTCGCTCATCTCATGATTTGACTTCCCCAGAAATCGTTGGGGTAGCTCTTAGTGAAAGCTGGGAAGAACTGGAAATGGCAGCTGCCATTCCCAGCTCCTGGCAGTGGTTTAAACACTGGAGCCAAGGGAAGGAGCGGGTTTTGCTGGTGTTTTATTTTATTTTTCCTTTTAAGCAGATCCAAAGCGGAGGTGTGGCCCTGCCAGGAGGGGAGGTGGCGGATTACACCCTGCCAGTGCTGCCTGTCCCGAACGCCATCCGACAGAAAGTCATTTTCGGTAAAACACAGGGAGGGCACGCGCAGCACGAGGCCACCTCTGAGGAAAGGATGTGACCCTTTCCCCCCCATGGGGCAACCTCTGAGGCGTTGCCCAGTCGCTCCAGCTCCTTTGGGATGGAAAATATCCCCGCTCCTCTCCCTGCAAGGGCGTTTCTTTGGGATGCTGTCACCCTGTGGATGTCACTCTGTGCCCGTGGGCACTGGAAGGGATTCAGGAACCACCTTGGTTCCCTGCAGCTGTGGGGCCAAGCTCCAGAGGGTGAGGAGAGCTGGGCCTTGGGCTCTGCCCTGCCCTGCTGGGATGGTTATTAATCTCCTGGAAATCAGATGTTTTCCTGAATCCACACACGGGGTGTATGGCACCATCCCAGAGGTATAAACCCCGTCCTACAAGGGGTGTTCTGTGACCTCCCCACCTGCTCTGGGAGGACATTCCTGTGCAGCAGGAGAACTATGATGGGGGATCCTGAGCTCCTCCCTCAAGGATCCGACTCCAGAGGGTGGGATCCTTCACTCTGCAGTGGATCACAGGAATATGGGATCACAGTTTCAGTGAAAAGGAGAGAGAGTCCATACTTTAGGATGCAGAAGACAAATTCCTCTCTCCAAAGCTTTCCTTTGGAAAGAGGAATTTTGAGCTGCTTTTAGGTTCTGCCTTGCTAGGTTTTATGTAGTTTTAGACTTTATAAATTTTCTGTTGTGGGAATTTGTTGGATGGGCAGAGCAGATGAGGAAAAAAGGTTGGACAGCTTGTTGTTAGCCCCTGAATGTGTATTAAATTGGGAGAAAACATGAAAGAGCTGTAGATGTAAAAAAAAAAGACTAAGAAAATGAAATGGTTCTTCCATACCACATGGAGACCAACAAAAACCAGTTCAGGCCATTGTGTTTTCCTTGGGAATCATAAGGAAAAAAACCTCTTTCAGAGAAGATACCTCACGTGTAAGAGTTAATTTTACAATTTAAACAGATTAATTTTTCCTTCCTATACTTCAAGGTTTTATATTCATCCCAGGCTCCTCCACTCTCTCAGAGTGGTTGATCTTTAGATGATCAATGTATGTTCTCAAGCAGAAAATGTTCTCTCTTGCCTCTCCCCAAAGGGTACACTGGATTCATCCCCTGCTCCACTGACAACGTGGGCATGAACTACATCCTATCTGTGAAGAAAGCCATGAAGGAGTTTGACCGACGCCAGGTAGATTATAGATTATTGAAATAAGAATGTGCATAATGCTGATGCTGATCCACCTGAATTTTCAGTAGTAGGATTAGAACTGGGGTACAAGTACAAGCGAAATCAAACTCTGTCGGGTAACGTTGAAAAAACCACGAGCAATTAAATTCTGTAACTTGTTTCCTTGGGACATTAAGGGAGGATGGATGAGTTCATAAAAGGATTAAGCAAATCCATTGAAGGCTGGGTCAAGAGTGACTGTTAAAAATGTTGCTCAGAGAGCAGAAATACAGGATGCAACTGTCCTCACTTCCCTTATGGAATACATCTCCTCTGTCTGGTTGGCAGTGCTGGGTGGCTTCCTGTGATATGCCTCCCTTTTAATTGGTTGTAAGGCTTTTTCCTTTCCTAACACAATTTGTCTTAAAGGGATCTCTTTCTCCTCCTTTTGGGAAGGATGCAGAAATACCCCTCCTGAAAAACGGTTGTCCCCTTGCTGTAATACAATGACACATAATCCTCTGGCACGGGAAAACGAGATCCCTCCCGCAGCAGTTGATAGTTTGCATTCAGAGCTACACGTCCCTCCCTGCCCCCGGGATGCAGCGAGATCCCCGGGATGCAGCGAGATCCCCGGGATGCAGCAGCCCCGCTGGTCCAGTGGATCAGCTCATGAAACGCAGGCTGCAGCATCCCAGCCCTTCCTGCTCCCCGGGACCCGCTGCTGTGCCTTCGGCCCCGAGAATATGGGGCTGATGTAGGAAAAACGTCCAAGATTGAGGATGCCCAGCTCAGAGAAATCAGCTGGAAAGAAATGAGTCTGCGGGGAGAGCAGCAGGGCAGCGTTGTGCTGTGGATGAAATGTATTTCCCTGCGCTGGCTTCCTTCTCCTTCACTGCGGCTGTGAATAGGAATTGAAAGGGAGCAAACAGAACAAAACCCGGCCATTTATCCCTGAATGTGCTGTTTGCCGAGCCTTTCTGCCCCTGATGCCTTCAGAAACGCCTGCCTTGCCGTGAATCAGCCAGGGAGGTGTCTGTCTGCCGTGGGATCCAGCAGAATCCGGGCTCGCAGGGCTCGGCAGCAGCGGAGGAGCAGACACGCTGAAGGGAGAATCACACCACATTTCTAGCTAAGATGGCTTCTGACTTCAAGCCACCCATCTCCTGCCCTAAATCTTTGTTGTCCTCGGTTACAGATGTGCCATGGATCACTGCTCACTGCCTGCAGCAGGCAAAGCAAAAACCCTCCCGAGGAGCCACAGCCTGGGCTCCATCCCACTCCCCAAGGGCTCCATGGCCCCACGGCGTGCTGGGCTCCGTGACCCACATCCCCTCTCCCCATCCCTGGCACAGCTCCAGGGACACTTTTAGGGGGTCTGTGGCTGCAGAGCTCTGACATCCAGCTCTGACACCCACCCTGCTGCCCAGCCCTTTGCCTGCACCCGGCCTCGGAGGGCAGGGACGCTTCCAGGAGATGATTTATACTCTTCCTTCAGTTAATGCTCCCCAAGCCTTCCCGTTCCTCCTGGCCTGGGAATTTCAGGCTATTCCTGTTGGTGGGACTCATGGAAACACAAAGGGCATCGAACCCAAACACAGCCACAGCGCAGGAGCAGGCCCAGCTCCAGGGACAGCAGAGCAGGAGCATGAGGCCTTTGGGACTTGGGGATGATCCCCAAGGGAATAAATCTCTGCAGCCTGGACTGCAGGGATCCCAAGGACAGCACCTGGGCCATGCTGAGGGCGTGGAGGATGAGGTGGCAGAGAATGCTGCCAGCACCTGCCAGGAGAAAAATTTATGGAGTGGAAGAAGGGACAATGCAATGTAGCTCTTAATTAGAAGAAAGCAGGGCTGGAAAGAGAATTGCTTTATGTTGGCTTAAATATTTTATATAATGCAGAGTCAAAGCACATGACTTTGGTAAAAATAGTATGTTTTAAAATAAACCGTTCCATGTTGTTGTGGACGTTTTTTTTTTGTTTTGTTTTCCAGCTTTTGGCGAGAAATCCACCTTACACCTTGGGCACGAGATTTCCCCGGACACACTGGCCAGACACCAAAATTTATAACCGTGGTGGACTCAAACCTTTCTACGGGGGCTTTGTACCACGTAAGTTCATCAGCTGAGTGAAAACAAAAGTCACTAATACTAATTACAGGGTTAAGTAATGCTGTTATGGGCTGGAGTGGCACAGAAGTGAACAATTCCTGAGATGTTCCACGCGGGCAGCAGGGCTTTTTCCGGTCTGTGCCGAGGCGCTGGAGCTGTGCCATGCCCAGCATTCGCACTGCCAGCCTCTCCCAGGCTTCACATTTCCAGCCACCACCCCCCTGCCGAGGCAGGGGAGGCTCAGTGACATCCCACCTGTCACATGTCAGGAAAGGGATTTGTTCTAAAAAGCTTGAAGTCTGATAAAAAGGAAAAGGTAGATGATAGGAAGGGGTTGAGAAAGCACAAAAAGCGTAGGGAAATGGTATTTGCCATCAGGACAGGTCCCTGCCTGAGCCCTGTGATGTCTTGGGCTGCCTAAAAGGAGAGGTCTGGAGGAATTTTGTGGGTAAGGGGAAGGTGTGTCCATGCACCTGAAAGCATTAATGCAGCAGACTAAAAAATCTCAACAAATCAGCAACTAATTCATTGCTGTGTTTGGTCACAGCTCAGCAATGGGGGTGGGAAATCATGGAGCTCAGCTGGGAAGAACTGAACTCATTGCTTGTCCTTACTGCAGTGCAGAGGGGAAAAATATAAAATGTGGTGGAGTGAGAAAGCAAAGAGTGACAAGACAACTCTCGTGGCAGGGCCCAGCTGTGGCTGATGGGGAGGTTGAGCCCAGAGAGGACAATGTTGAGTGCAGGTCTGACACTGGGCCCTGTTCCTGCAGACATTCCCACTTCCCTGCCTCTGGAGCCACCAGTCAGCACAGTTTTAACTGCTCCAACCAGTCCGACTCTGGGTGGAGAAAATTAATTAAGGCACAAAACCTTTAAACAAAGCAGTTCTAATTTAGAATGCTGAACAGAGTTTCTTCAGCAGGAAGGCAGCCTGCTCCCTCCTGTCCAGCTCCTCAGTGACAGCTTTGTCACTTGAGGTGATGCTGAATATATGAACTGGTTCCATTGTAAAAACCTGCAGTTAATACAGGGTTTTCATGAGACAAACCAGTGTCAGACACTTGTCAGGTGTTCAGCTCAGCCCAAAAGCAGAGGCTGCACTAACATCTGATTTTCAAAACCTTTACAGTGATTTTTGAAATCACTGCAGAAGGGCTGTGTGCATGGGCCAGCGTTGGTGTCACTGTCACAGCTGTGCCCCATCTGCTTGGGCCAAGCCCCAGCTCCGTGCTGGGTTTGTAGCACTGAGGAGCTGCAGTGGAGCAGGAACACCCAGTGCTGGGTGGCAGCTCCGTGGCACCATTTTGTGCCCAGGCAGCTCAGACCTCCCTCAGCTCCTGCCAGGCCAGGCTCCAAGGGGCCACAGGCAGGTACCTAAATTTAGATACAGCTGGGAGATAATTCCACCCTCCCTGTTAAATGTGTCCCCCTCCAGCAGTACCTGATTCTAAGGGAGTACCAAGGAATTTCTTCAATCCCTACACCACAAGGAGCAGGACTGCCACCGTGCCAGTGACACAACAGGCATCACCTGGCTGAGGGCAGGAGAGAAGGGGGGTTGCCATGGACAGGGTGGCAGTGCTCGTGCCAAGTCCATTGTTTCTCTTTGCAGACCTGCGGGACATCTACGGGCTCACTTACGGGGACGGCACGCGGGAAGCTTACCGGTGTGAACAGAAGAGACGGGGACGTGCACTGTGAAAACTGCTTTAATGGTGCCTGTACAGCATCGGGAGTGACTTGGAAACAGCAATAATAACACAACACAAACAGAACTTTTGAATGAGAGAGTTCATACAACTTTAAACAAAATTTACAGGTGTTCAACTGCATAGCTTTACTCAGCCTCCTCCTCAGCCTCCTCCTCAAACTCCCCCTCCTCCTCAGCTGTGGCATCCTGGTACTGCTGGTACTCAGACACCAGGTCATTCATGTTGCTCTCAGCCTCTGTGAACTCCATCTCGTCCATGCCCTCGCCCGTGTACCAGTGCAGGAAGGCTTTTCTGCGGAACATCGCAGTGAACTGCTCAGAAATGCGTTTGAACAGCTCCTGGATGGCCGTGCTGTTGCCAATGAAGGTGGCAGACATTTTGAGGCCGCGAGGTGGAATGTCACAGACCGCTGTTTTAACGTTATTAGGGATCCATTCAACAAAATAGCTGCTATTTTTGTTCTGAACGTTGAGCATTTGCTCATCCACCTCTTTCATGGACATGCGGCCCCTAAAGACGGCGGCCACGGTCAGATAGCGGCCATGACGAGGGTCACACGCCGCCATCATGTTCTTGGCATCGAACATCTGCTGGGTGAGCTCTGGCACTGTCAGAGCCCGGTACTGCTGGCTCCCACGGCTCGTGAGCGGGGCAAAACCAGGCATGAAAAAGTGCAGACGTGGGAAGGGAACCATGTTCACTGCCAGCTTCCGCAGGTCAGCGTTGAGCTGGCCTGGGAACCGCAGGCAGGTGGTGACACCGCTCATGGTGGCCGACACGAGGTGGTTCAGGTCACCGTAGGTGGGGGTCGTTAACTTCAGTGTTCTGAAGCAAATGTCGTACAGCGCCTCGTTATCGATACAGTACGTCTCGTCCGTGTTCTCCACCAGCTGGTGCACGGAGAGGGTAGCGTTGTAGGGCTCTACTACAGTATCTGACACTTTAGGGGAGGGCACCACACTGAAAGTATTCATAATTCGGTCTGGGTACTCCTCACGGATTTTGCTGATGAGAAGGGTACCCATGCCAGAGCCTGTGCCACCACCCAGGGAGTGAGTAAGCTGAAAGCCCTGGAGACAATCACAGCTTTCTGCCTCCTTTCTTACAACATCTAACACAGAATCGACTAATTCAGCACCTTCCGTATAATGGCCCTTTGCCCAGTTGTTTCCTGCTCCGCTCTGACCTGGAAAAGAGCCATTTTCGTATTAGATTACGGTCAGTGCTTCCTGCTTATTGCTTGCAAGCAAAGCTTAAGAGCATCAGGCTCCATGAAAGCTTTCATCTTATCGAGCGCAGGGCTGTGGTTTCACACACGCACCTCTGCAGTGGCTCGGCAAACACAGGGAAAACATTAATTATCAATGATACAGCAGCCACTCAATTTCTCCCGGTGGCACGCACGGAGGCGGTAACGACAATCGGAAGACCAACGACCTCTGGTGCCGCCTCGGAGCTGCTCCCAGCCGCAATCCCGGTATTCCACGCCAGGATTAGCCCCGTCCGGGCCGGTGCCTCGGAGCATGTGCGGCGGGGCAGCCCCGCAGTGCCCTGCCCGCCCCACCCCGCCGCTCCTC